>JAVSCE010019796.1:0-514637 GCA_032199065.1 Smutsia gigantea | reverse complement strand
GGATCTGAGCGGGGAACGCGCCAGGGGTCTTGCAGCCGGCTCCGGGAAGGAAAAAAAAAAGTGCGCGCTTTCCTCAGCGGTCTTAAAGAGACAGGAGCCCAGCGGAGGAGCCGGCTCGCCCCAGCACACTCAGCCCAGCAGGCTGGGAGTCCTGGGGAGTTTCAGACGCCTTAGCTGGCGACTGAGGAAGCGTAGCCATACTTAACACTTCTCACTGAGATCAACAGCCTCCTATTCGCTCCCACCCCTGCCAGAGCGATAAAGGGCCCTGCGGAGTGGCACAGTCACAGCTGTGGAATAGTGGGGCAATAGCGCCACCTAGAGCATTCCCACAGAATCTACGTCCGGTGGGCATTTTTTTTGTTTTTTTGTTTTGTTTCGTTTTTTGTTTTGTTTTTGTTTTTTCTTTTCTTTCTTTTTTTTCTTTTTTTCTTTCTTTCTTTTTTTCTTTTTTTTCTTTTTTTTCTTTTTTTTCTTCTCTTTTTAAAGTCTTAAGAGCCCAGCTGACATACGTGGCAACTATCAGTGACCAAATTATACAGCCATGAAAAGACAGAGGAATATGGTTCAGACCAAAATCAACCAGACAACCCCAGAGAGGGAGTCTGAAGGATGGAAATGCACAGCCTCCCTGAAAAAGAATTTAGAATAAAAGTCATAACCATGCTGATGGACCTACAGAGAAATGTGCAAGAGCTGAGGGAGGAAGTGAGGGAACTGAGGAAAGACAATACAGAAATCAGACAAGCGATTGACGGGCTTAACAGCAGAATGGATGAGATACAAGAGACTGTTAATGGAATAGAAAACAGAAAACAGGAGTACAGAGCAGCTGAGGCAGAGAGAGATAAAAGGATTTCTAGGAATGAAAGAATATTAAGAGAACTGTGTGACCAATCCAAACGGAACAATATTCGCATTATAGGAGTACCAGAGGAAGAAGAGAGAGAAAAAGGGATAGAAAGTGTCTTTGAAGAAATAATTGCTGAAAACTTTCCCTCGCTGGGGAAGGAAGTAGTCTCGCAGTCCACCGAAGCTCATAGATCTCCCAACACAAGGGACCCAAGGAAGACAACACCAAGACACATAATAATTAAGATGGCAAAGATCAAAGATAAAGACAGGGTATTAAAGGCAGCTAGAGAGAGAAAAAAGATCACCTACAAAGGAAAACCCATCAGACTATCATCAGACTTCTCAACAGAAACCTTACAGGCCAGAAGAGAATGGCATGATATATTTAACGTAATGAAACAGAAGGGCCTCGAACCAAGAATATTGTATCCAGCACGATTATCATTTAAATATGATGGAGGGATTAAACAATTTCCAGATAAACGAAAGTTAAGAGAATTTGCGTCTCATAAACCACCACTACAGGATATCTTAAATGGACTGCTCTAGATGGAAGCACACCTAAGGCTAAAAAGATGTCACCAGAGAAAAAAAAATCATAGCAAAGAAAGCAGACCATCCAAATACCAACTAAAGGCAAAGAATAAAACACCTATTATAGAAAGAATGGAGGAGGAGGAATAAGAAGGGAGAGAAAGAAACATCAGACTGTGTTTACAATAACTTAACAAGAAAGTTAAGTTAGATTGTTAGATAGTAAAGAAGCAACCCTTGAACCCTTGGTAACCACGAATCTAAAGCCAGCAATGGCAATAAGTACATATCTATCAATAATCACCCTAAATGTAAATGGACTGAATGCACCAATCAAAAGACACAGAGTAACAGAATGGATAAAAAAGCAAGACCCATCTATATGCTGCTTACAAGAGACTCACCTCAAACCCAAAGATATACACAGACTAAAAAGTGAAGGGATGGAAAAAGATATTTCATGCAAACAACAAAGAGAAAAAGCAGGTGTTGCAGTACTTGTATCAGACAAAATAGACTTCAAACGAAGAAAGTAGCAAAAGATAAAGAAGGACATTACATAATGATAAAGGGGTCAGTCCAACAAGAAGATATAACCATTATAAATATATATGCACCCAACACAGGAGCGCCAGCATATGTGAGACAAATACTAACAGAATTAAAGGAGGAAATAGACAGCAATGCATTCATCTTAGGAGACTTCAACACACCACTCACTCCAGAGGACAGATCAACCAGACAGAAAATAAGTAAAGACACAGAGGCACTGAACAACACACTAGAACAGATGGACCTAACAGACATCTACAGAACTCTACACCCAAAAGCAACAGGATACACATTCTTCTCAAGTGCACATGGAACATTTTCCAGAATAGACCACATACTAGGCCACAAAAAGAACCTCAGTAATTTCAAAAATATTGAAATCCTACCAACCAACTTCTCAGATCACCAAGGTATAAAACTAGAAATAAATTTTAGAAAGAAATCAAAAAGGCTCACAAATACATGGAGACTTAACAACACTCTCCTAATTAATCAATGGGTTAACGACCAAATCAAAACAGAAATCAAAGAATATATGGAGACTAATGACAACAACAACACAAAGCCACAACCTCTGTGGGACGCAGCAAAGGCAGTTCTAAGAGGAAAGTATATTGCAATCCAGGCCTATTTAAAGAAGGAAGAACATTCCCAAATGAATAGTCTAAAGACACAATTACTGAAATTGGAAAAAGAAGAACAAATGAGGCCCAAAGTCACCAGAAGGAGGGACATAATAAAGATTAGAGAAGAAATAAATAAAATTGAGAAGAATAAAACAATAGAAAAAATCAATAAAACCAAGAGCTGGTTCTTTGAAAAAATAAACAAAATAGATAAACCCCTAGCCAGACTCATTAAGAGAAAAAGAGAATCTACACACATAAACACAATCAGAAATGAGAAAGGAAAAATCACACGGACCCCACAGAAATACAAAGAATCATAAGAGAATATTATGAGAATCTATATGCTAACAAGCTGGAAAACATAGAAGAAATGGACAACTTCTTAGAAAAATACAACCTTCCAAGACTGACCAAGCAAGAAACAGAAAAACTAAACAGACCAATCACCAGTGACGAAATCGAATTGGTAATCAAAAAACTACCCAAGAACAAAACCCCTGGGCCTGATGGATTCACCTCTGAATTCTACCAGACATATAGAGAAGAAATAACACCGATTCTCCTTAAAGTTTTCCAAAAAATAGAAGAGGAGGGAATACTTCCAAACTCATTCTATGAAGCCAGCATCACTCTAATACCAAAACCGGGCAAAGACCTCACCAAAAAAGAAAATTACAGACCAATATCCCTGATGAACGTAGATGCAAAAATACTCAACAAAATATTAGCAAATCGAATTCAAAAATACATCAAGAGGATCATACACCATGATCAAGTGGGATTCATCCCAGGGATGCAAGGATGGTACAACATTCGAAAATCCATCAACATCATCCACCACATCAACAAAAAGAAGAACAAAAACCACATGATCATCTCCATAGATGCTGAAAAAGCATTTGACAAAATTCAGCATCCATTCCTGATTAAAACTCTCAACAAAATGGGTATAGACGGCAAGTACCTCAACATCATAAAGGGCATATATGACAAATCTACAGCTAATATCATACTTAACGGCGAGATGCTGAAAGCTTTTCATCTAAGATCAGGAACAAGACAGGGATGCCCACTCTCTCCACTGTTATTCAACATAGTACTGGAGGTCCTAGCCACAGCAATCAGACAAAACAAAGACATACAAGGCATCCAGATTGGTAAAGAAGAAGTCAAATTGTCACTATTTGCAGATGACATGATACTCTACATAAAAAACCCTAAAGATTCCATTCCAAAACTACTAGAACTAATATCTGAATTCAGCTAAGTTGCAGGTACAAAATTAACACACAGAAATCTGTTGCTTTCCTATACACTAATGATGAACTAACAGAAAGAGAAATCAGAAAAACAATTCCATTCACAATTGCATCAAAAAGAATAAAATACCTAGGAATAAACCTAACGAAGGAAGTGAAAGACCTGTACTCTGAAAACTACAAGACACTCCTAAGAGAAATTAAAGAGGACACTAACAAATGGAAATGCATCCCATGCTCTTGGCTAGGAAGAATAAATATTGTCAAAATGGCTATACTACCTAAAGCAATCTACAGATTCAATGCAATCCCTATCAAACTACCAACAGTTTTCTTCAATGAACTGGAACAAATAATTCTAAAATTCATATGGAACCACAAAAGACCCCGAATAGCCAAAGCAATCCTGAGAAGGAGGAATAAAACAGGGGGAATTACACTCCCTGACTTCAAACTCTACTACAAAGCCACAGTAATCAAGACAATTTGGTATTGGCACAAAAACAGACCCACAGACCAGTGGAACAGAATAGAAAATCCAAACATTAACCCAAACATATACAGTCAATTAATATTTGATAGAAGTGCCTTGGATATACAATGGGGAGATGACAGCCTCTTCAGCAGCTGGTGTTGGAAAAACTGGACAGCTGCATGTAAGAGAATGAAACTGGACTACTGTCTAGCCCCATACACAAAGGTAAATTCAAGGTGGATCAAAGACTTGAGTGTAAGTCATGAAACCATAAAACTCTTAGGAAAAAACATAGGCAAAAATCTCTTGGACATAAACATGAGCAACTTCTTCATGAACATATCTCCCCGGGCAAGGGAAACAAAAGCAAAAATGAACAAGTGGGACTATATCAAGCTGAAAAGCTTCTGTACAGCAAAGGACACCATCAGTAGAACAAAAGACATCCTACAGTATGGGAGAATATATTCATAAAAAACGTATCTGATAAAGGGTTGACATCCAAAATATATAAAGAACTCATGCACCTTAACAAACAGAAAGCAAATAATCCAATTAAGAAATGGGCAGAGGACATGAATAGACACTTCTCCAAAGAAGAAATTCAGATGGCCAACAGGCACATGAAAAGATGCTCCACATCGCTAATCATCAGAGAAATGCAGATTAAAACCACAATGAGATATCACCTCACACCAGTGAGGATGGCCAACATCCAAAACACAAACAACAACAAATGTTGGCGAGGATGTGGAGAAAAGGGAACCCTCCTACACTGCTGGTGGGACTGCAAATTAGTTCAACCATTGTGGAAAGCAGTATGGAGGTTCCTCAAAAAACTCAAAATAGAAATACCATTTGACCCAGGAATTCCACTCCTAGGAATTTACCCTAAGAATGCAGCAGCCCAATTTGAAAAGGACAGATGCACCCCTATGTTTATTGCAGCACTATTTACAATAGCCAAGAAATGGAAGCAACCTAAGTGTCCATCAGTAGATGAATGGATAAAGAAGATGTGGTACATATACACAATGGAATATTATTCAGCCATAAGAAGAAAACAAATCCTACCATTTGCAACAACATGGATGGAGCTAGAGGCTATTATGCTCAGTGAAATAAGCCAAGCCGAAAAAGACAAGTATCAAATGATTTCACTCATATGTGGAGTATAAGAACAAAGAAAAAAACTGAAGGAACAAAACAGCAGCAGACTCACAGAACCCAAGAACGGACTAATAGTTACCAAAGGGAAAGGGACTGGGGAAAATGGGCGGGAAGGGAGGGATAAGAGGGAAAAAGGGGCATTACGATTAGCAGATGTAATGTTGGGGGGGCACGGGGAGGGCAGTACAACTCAGAGAAGACAAATAGTGATTCTGTAACATCTCACTACGCTGATGGACAGTGACTGTAATGGGGTTGGTGGGGGGACCTGATGAAGGGGTAGTTTAATAATCGTAATATTGCACATGTAATTGTAAATTAATGATAAAATAAATTTTATTAAAAAAAATTAAAAAAAAAAAAAAGAAAAACATTTCAGTGCACACACGCACATAGGTTTATTTCTAGGCTCTCTATTCTATTCCATTGGTTTATATATCTGTCTTTATGCCAGTACCACACTGGATTATTGTGGCTTTGTAGTAAAATTTGAAATCAGGAAGTGTGAGACTTCCAACTTTGTTCTTTTGCAAGATTGTTTTGGTTATTCAGAAGCCCTTGAGGCCCATGTAAAATTTAGGATAGGTTTTCCTATTTCTGTAAGAAAAAAATTGTTGGGTTTTTGCTAGGGATTGCAGTGTATCTGTCGATCACTTTGGATGGTACTGACATTTTAACAGTATTAAATCTTCCAATCCATGAACACAAGATGTCTTTCCATTTGTGTCTTCTTTAATTTCTTTCAGCAACACTTTGTAGTTTTCAGTGTACAAGTTTTCCACCTGCTTGGTTAAGTTTATTCTTGAGTATTTTGTTCTTTTTAATGGTATTGTAAATAGAACTGCTTTCTTAATTTCCTTTTCAGATTGTTTAATGTTGTATGTAACTTGGTATATACTAAGTTTTGTTTGTTAATTGGTATCCTGCAATTTTGCTGAACTCTAACAAGTGTGTGTTGTATGTATAATCTGCAGGATTTTTTAACATAAGATTGTGTCATCTGTGAGCAGAGGTAATTTTACTTCTTCCTTTCCAACACATAATCTCCTTCAATTTCTTTTCTTGCCTAACTGTTCTGGTTAGGACTTTCAGTACCATGTTGATTAGAAGTCTAAAAATAAGCATCCTTTTCATGTTCTTAATCTTAGAGAAAAGGCTTCCAGTATTTTGCCATTGAATATGATGTTGGCTGTGGGCTTTTTGTATATGGCTTTTAATATGTTGAAGTACTTTCCTTCTATTTCTACTTTGTTGAGTGTTTTTATCTGAAATGGTATTGAATTTTGTCAAATGCTTTTTCTGCATCAACTGAGATGATCATGTAGGTTCCCCCCTTCATTCTCTTAATGTGGTGTATTACATTGATTCATTTTCCTGTTGAACCATCCTTGCATTCTAGGAATAAATCCCACTTAGTCATGATGAAAAACCCTCTTAATGTGCTGCTGAATTCTGTATGCCAGTATTTTGTTCTGGATTTTTGCATCAATATTCATATGGAGATATTAGTCTGTAGTTTTCTTTTCATGTGGTATCTTTTTCTGACTTTAGTATTAGGATAATGCTAGCTCCACAGAATGATTTAGGAAGAATTCCCTCTTCTTCAATTTTTGGGAAGAGTTTGAGAGGATTGGTCTTAGTTCTTCTTTAAATGTTTGGTAGAATTCACTAGTGAGATCTTTTGGTCCTAGAATTTTCTTTGTTGGGCAGCTTTTTTGTTGTTGCTTTTTTACCAGTTCAATCTCCTTTCTCCTTATAGGTCTGTTCAGACACATTTTCTTCTCCTTTGAGATTCAGTGGTAGGTTGTACATTTCTAGGAATTTGTCCGTTCCATCTAGGTTATCCAATCTTGTGGCACATAGTTGCTCATAAGACTCTAATACTTTTTGTTTCTGTAAAATTGGTCATACTGTCCTCTTTCATTTCTGATTTTATGTGTCTGGCTTTTTTTGCTCAAAATTACATTTGTGAGATCTGATTTTATACTTTTAATAAGTATCTCCAGAAGTCAGTCTATGACAGGTTGTCCCAGACAATATTCTGAGAAACCCTACCTTTGATACTATGTAGAGTTGGTATAAATCCTTCAGAGGTCTCTGTAACTTCTACTGGTAAACTCGGGGAGAGGTGGTCAGCATCTAATAACTAAATCATTGTATTGCTTAGCATTTTGGGCCTCAATTTCAAATCTGCAAAATGATGATAATACTATCTCCCCTGCCTACTTCATAATGATTCAATCTCATTATGTATCAGGACTTGGACTCTGTGCTTAGGATACAAAGATGAATACATCAGGATTGCTGTGCTCAAGGATCAAAGAGACCCATAGGAAACTAGTTGTAATTATAATCTGAAGTTTATGTTCACATTTCTATTATTAATAGTAAAATATTACATTTATATATAATATTCTTTGGTATTTAGGTTTTATAGAATTCTTCTGAAAAATACAAAAGTACTCAATAAGGAAAGAAAAACTCGGAGAAGTCAAACTGCTTAATAAATGTACTGTACAGTATTATCAAACTATATGTGCCCAAAAAAGGAGCAATGAATTCTGCTGAGGCAAAGGAAAGAAGAACATTTACAGAAGAGGTAATGTGTAGGCCTGACTATAGGCTGAAACAGAGTTCTTCAAATACACAAGAGATAGGAAGGAAGAGTATAGTGAAAAGACAGAGGAACTAAAGGCTGTGTGGTATTTAGGAGATGGTGAGTAGTCCAATGTGATGGATTTCCAGGAAGGATGGGAAATAAAGGCAGATCCATAGGATGGAATCTGATTGCAAAGGGTTTTAAGCTGCCATGTGACAGGATCTCACTCACAGGTTACCGTGGGAACCACCATGGCTCGAATATGAAGTCAAAGTAGGTTAGAGGTGAAGTTACTTTGCAAACTCTACAATTCTAGAGTTGAATATTTCTAGATCATTCTGGCTATTATTAGGGAGAGAATAGTAGCTGGAGGCACTAGGACTGCATATTTAGGACATGGGAGCAATGTCTCCTTCTGCCACACCCTGTGGTTGGAAGTTGTGTAAAACTTTCCAGTGACTGGTTTTATGGCACAATGACTCCAATAACTGGTCTCATGGGCACAATGAAATGGCCTCTGTGAACACCAAAGGCCAAACGTCTTCCTTAACCACCACAAAAAGGCTGTCTTCCTTTTAGGGGATCACGAGGGGCCATCTGGCCTCAGACAGATTTAAACCCATTCATATAAGCTTCTCTCAGAGGGAATTACATGGGCTTTGTTTTTATGATACTGTAAATTAACTTGAAAGCATTCACTGCCATATAAAATGTGCCTTGTTAAGTCCATCTGAAGTGTGTTTTTTTTTGGCTGAGGTTTAAATCCAATTCCTCTCATTTATTTTCTGTGAAGATGAAGGGCACTTGGCTGACAGTTTCTCATAAGCCATCATAGAATAAAAGACTGTTATTAAATTAACAAGCCTTTTCTTCTCTGGACTATTTAATCCCCTAAGGCTCTTTATTAGAACATTAATAGCAACTTTGGTTGCTGTCTGGGGAACTCTACTGTCCAGATAAGGAGAAAAGTAGTAGAGGAAGAGGCTACATCTGATAGAAAAATTTAACCTCAATTTGAGGGGTTAAAGTTACTGAACTTAAAAAGTAAACAGTGATACATGAATGCTATTAGCAACATGATCCATAAGAGCCCCAAGTGGAAACAACCTAAATGCCCACCAACTGGTGAACTGATAAAACAAAATGTGATAATATCCATGTAACAGAGTGCTATTTGGCAAAAAAAAGGGATGAATTACTGATACATGCTACAACATTGATGAACCTCAAAATCATTACGCTAAGTGACAGAAGCCAGATACAAGAGACCACATATTGTATGATTCCATTACATGAAATGTCCAGAAAAGGCAAATCTGTGGGGGCAGAAAGTCTCTATTTTAGTTACTCTAGATCAGGTCTAGAATAACACAGAATGACTTACAACTCTATAGTGGTTGTCTAGGGCTGGCAGATAGGTAAGTGACAGGAAGTGTCAATGACATAAGGAGTCTACTGAGGTGAAGGACATATTCTAAAACTGATTTATTGGGATGGTTGTGCAATTTAGTAAATTTACTTTAAAAATCATTGGATTGTATGCCTGAAATGGGTGAATGGTATGACTTGTACGCCTCAAGGAAGTTATAAAAAAAAAGTCCACAGTGACAGTTTGTATTAAAAAGAATATAGAACTAGATCTAGTCCCAGTGCTGCAAGTACCCAGCCATGTAGGCATGAGCAATAAGGGCTGGCAGCCTTCTACAAGATGAGAAAGATGGGCAAGTTGACCCTAAAGGTCCTTTTAGCTCTAGAATTCTAGATTTTCTTGCCATGAAACGGTAACAGCAGCATCATTCTTACCTTGCATTTAGTTTCCTTCTTGGGTCCCCCTGGTTTTATGCTATATATTAATTTAATTTAATCTTTCTTTTTCTTGGGTTTTGTTCTACAACTTTTGAAGATATATTTACTTACCCTTATCTCCACTTTGATATACTGTCTGATTTTCAAAAGTATTCCTGATGGCAGCCTATCAAGTATGTTGCTCCTCCAACCAGAATTCTAACATGGGGGACTGAAAAGGTCTAGAATCACACAGAAGAACACACAACTCCCACTTTCAGTGGAGCCTTTGTGTCAAGTCGGGCTTTCACATAACTGCAACGTGATCTGGACCAGACCTTCCTAATTTATTGATGAGAATGTCATGTTGGATGAAATCAATAGCCTAGGGTCCATATAGATAATATCTATTTTTTTTCCTTTATCGTCTTGGACTGTCACTCTGTCATACAGGGAAATTAAATTGGTCTGACACAATTTGCTCTTTACAAAACCCTGTTCTTCCTTATGCTCATGGAGGAGGCCAGTGATTGCTCCCTTGAGCTAATAAAAAAGTTAAGCTTTAACTGATGTAGTCTCCTTTCTGTTTCCTCTAAGCTTCTCCTAGGTATACCTGCAGTGAGCAGCCAAAAACAAAGCATACAATTCTCATGTTTAAATGGATAGTTCTAGCATAACAACATTCAGTGGCAGAAAAATACTCCAGTGGATTGAGTGGAGGAACTTAGTCAACCTGAGAATTGAAGAGGGAAATGGTTAAACATACAGGACCACCAAACATTCAGGAAAATTTGTCCAACCAGATAGAAAAGTTCATCTGTCTCACTCAGAAAGTTATAGCCTTTTTCTGCTGATTACATAAGCTATGGAGTAGATTTCATGTAATAAATTCCAATTAACTAGGATTGGAAACAAGATGAATTCTTTTCACTTGAGCTATGAAATACTATATTACAAACCAAACCTGAATTGGAAATTAAAAGGCTAGAAGACTTCACTGTTGCAACTATTCATCTCTGCCACTGCAGTGAGAAAGCAGCCACAGACAACATGTAGATGGATGGGCATGGCTGTGTCCCAATAAAACTTTATTTACAATACGGGCGACCAGACTGGATTTGGTCCATCAGCTGTAGTTTGCTGACCCCTGCTATATTTCCTAAGCTGATGAGAACACAGCTTTGGTAGGGTTTGAGGACTGGATTGAAAGATTAGAATCAGTGTTATTTGTAGGATATTCCACATATTCCACATATGATTTAAGTGGGAACACTGTGAATCTTTATTCTTGACTAATCTGTCTGTCTCTTGTTGATAACCTCCCACAGCTCTAAGTAGTGTTACACCACTCTTCTTCACAGAGGAGAGAGGCTGATTTCTATCCCTCAGCCATAGTCTGACATGAACTCATGGTCTCTTCACCAATACCATTATGCACATAACAGACCATTGCCTAATAAAATTTAAATAGATGTTTATTATTTCGATTCTCTAAAAAAATGGAAAACGGTCATGATTTTTTCCCATTTTTGCCTTCTAATGGGTACCTTGTTCTTCTGGCATTACCAGGTACTTTGTTTAAATATTAGACAGAAAAAGCATGTGTATACTTTAGCACTTTGGCAATCCAGTATTTTTGGCTATTGTAAACTCTGTAAGTCTTTCATTTCTATTTCATATTATGAGGAATAATGCGTTTCTTCATCCTGAGTTCTTCCTGTCTGCCCTGTTCTTGGTATTAGTTGAAGCATTAAATCATGGGTGCCAATAATAACAAGCATCCTTACTTGACCTTTCCTGTTAGAGAAGGTAGGATGCTGGAGTATGCAGATTTTCTGTTCATGCTGAGAGTTAGGACAGGCCACTTACATGGCTTAAATGATTGGAAGTAAACCAAGAAATCTTTGATTGGGAAGATGAACTTTTCTATTCAGTTGTACAAGTTGTCCTGACAGTTTGGGGCCATATATCCAGCAAAGTAAAAAATATTAACTATCTGGCTTTTACAGAAGTCTGCCAACCCCTGAAATATAGCTTTGCCACCAGTTGAGTATGTATACTGTTATGGGGATATATGCCAGATGGAATACTAAGCTGAATGTATCATGAGATGTAGTTAGAAGAGATACGACTTGACACGAGTAAGAAGTCAAGAGGCAGATAACATGCTATGTTGTCAAGCTAGAAACAAAGACGACATGTATACTAAAATTTTGAGGACTTTGACTCAGCTATACGATACTTCTGGCCAGCTCTGCTCAAGAGTGCTGAATGAGGACAAAATGAGCAATGGAGCTGTTATGAAAATTTCAAGGCATTGTTATAACTGTAAAAATGACTGTGTGATAGTTACTTCTGATTTAGCCAGTGTTATTGCTTAATCCCATGAAGTGTACTTTTAAATCCCTGCAAGAGTGCTGGCAAAATATCAAGCATTTAAAACTGGATTATGAATACAAAAAACGTTGAAAACACTGTTTTAATCTATAGACTCAGCCCTCATCTGGATATATGACTAATCCCAATTAGCCTCTGATACGGACAGGTCAGTATACATTCATGAAAAGAAGCTAAATTAAACCTAAAATGAAAAGGGTCTTTTTTCTTTTTTTTTTTTTCCAAAAGAGATGAGACCTTGCCAAAGGAAATAATCCCAAATTCGTGAAGTATGCTGTGCTCTGCATCACGAATGCCATATTTCTATTAGACCTTACCTGCCATCAAATACCTGAGAATCTAAAGGTACATGTCAGAATGTCAGAAGGAGCTGAATCAACAGCTTTTGCTTTTCCTTTTTAAGGACAAATTGAGACAAAAACCATTACGATGTTTTTGTTGACCAGCCAAGAATATATGTGGGACGAAAGAGCGAAGGAACGTGGGGACTCGGGTCTTTCCCCCATCCCCAAACTGCCACCCATCCCCAACATCAGACCTGGGGAGAGGCCGAGAGGGACTTGCGGGAGTCGGTGGCGCTGGGATCACGTCAAGCTGCTGAAGGAGCAACAGGGGCACCCCGCCCTTCTCTTTCCCACCACCCTTCCTCTCCTGCTCCCCAGCCCTCATTAAGCACCGAGGTTAACAAGATAAGCTATTCAGAGAGAAACAGACTATGAAGTTACTGAACTTCCTTGTCTTTCCCACCCAACAGTTAGAGAGACAGAGAAAAAACAAGCCTGGCGTGGAAGTGGGTATGGGCCCAGGGCGTGGTGACAATTGCATAAGTCTGCTTCTCAAAACAAAGCCGATCTTCACAGGCACAGACATGCAGGTATGTTACAAACAAAAAAAGGAAACAGAGAGACACGGAGAGAAGAAAAAAGAAGGGAGAAAAGAAAGGTCAAATGTTTTAGTTATTAATTCCCCAGACTATTTTCTCTACCTTCCAGTATGTTTGAAGATCAAAAGAAAGTGCTTTAAAGACCAACTCATGGTCTATATCTAAAACCAAGTCACACTATACAAAGAAGAGAGGAAAACTCAGTTATACTTGATATGTGAGTCAATGGAAGCAGTCTGCACAGAAACATGACGGGCCAAATGGGCTACAAAGGCTCCCCATTCTAACACTTGTATTCTGTAGCTGAGCGTGGGTTGATCTGGCTATCGAGGAGTTGTTTTAATCCATGGTTTACACTCCCTTCCCTACTCCTGAATCTTCCCATATTTAACAGTGCTATAGAAACAGTGAGGCCACTGGCAGCTACCATCAGTCACCCCCACACAGAACTGGTGTCACAACATTCCTGTAATTGCTAGTTATGACAGTCTGACAGCTCAAAGAGAGGGCAACCTGGACAGCTATTATTTTTAATTTTGATTAAACATCCGGGTGATCACAAGGTCTAAGACGTGCTCTGAACTTCCTCCTTGGCCTCTGTTTCATGTCACTTCCCATTTCCCCATCTCCTGTCCTTACTGGTATGTCCCTGCCATGTTCCTTCCTGTCACCAACTTCATATTTATAGAAACTTTATTTAAAATTACTTGCATGGTTTCTAGAGCCATCCTGGAAGATGCTATATAAATCTCACAGGAAGACTAGTAATAGTACAAGAGAGAAGTTCCTCTGTTTTCCCAATTTGCACAATTACATGCAATAATTCACTTCTCCTTTCCCCTAGATCTCAATTACACTTTCTGGTAATACTCCTGCAATGACACATTTTCATGTCATGGACAACGAAAAATTACTTGTAGGTTGCAAGCAAGCCAAGAAGAGAGACCTGGACACTACATACAGAAGAAGGTTACTTAACTGCATCACGTTAAAGAGTAGTCCCTTAAGAGATTACACAGTAAGTCATTGGGAACATTAGTGTGGTCTGGATAAAAGTAAAAAGAATGCTGTCATGGTTTCTGTCATCAGGCTATAAATTTTTTTTGCAAAATACCTTTTTCCAGTGGTTAATAAAGAACTGGACTTCTGGTGCGAGCCAGGATAGAATAAGCCCAGTTTAATGTATTCTGATTACAAATGGGAACTCTGATCAAAATACAAAATACAGAAAGCAACTACTTCTGGACAAAACACTGTAGCAGGAGGATTGGTGAAGAAAGCCAAATGTAAAGAACCACTGAAAGACAGCGAAATCATGGAGGCCTGAAGGCAGCTGGACATCGTTATTAAACTGTTGAAAGGGAAGAATTATCAACACAGAATCCTATATACAATGAAAATATCCTTCACGAATGAATGCAAAATAATGTCATTTCCAAATAAGGGGAAATAAATCCCAATCTTAAGTATTTACCTGAGTGAAGTGAAAACCTACCTTTACACAAAAACCTTTACGAGAATGTTCAGAGCAGTTAAATTCAAACCTGAAACAAACCAAATGTTCCTCAACTGGGGAATGGACACACCAAGGATGGTACATCCACACAATAGAACACAACTCAGCAGTGAAAGGGAAAAGTTATTGATACATGCAATGACATGGCTGAATCTCAGATGCATTATGCTAAGTGAGAGAAGCCAGACTCAAAAGACTATATGATGCATGAATCCATTTACATGACATCTGGAAAAGGCAAAGCTATGGAAATGGAGAGACTGCCAGGGGTTTAGGGCAGGGAAGGGCTTCACTGCAGAAGGGTAACTATAGGGAATATTTTTTTGTAGCTGTTGTGTATCTTAAATGTAGTGGTGGTGGTTGTGTGTCTCTATGTTTTGTTAGAACTCATAAAACTGTAACCAAAATTACCATCAGTTTTATATATTAAAGAACAAATTTAAAAATAGAGAGCTTGATATCTTGATACATTTTTCCTGAGGAAACTTTTTGACAATTTAACGACCTAACTGCGTTTACTTATATATTGATAAGCAGAAAATCGTATCCTTAATATAATGGCAAATGGCCCAGCTTTAATTGAAACCTTTGTTATAAAAAGGTATTTGAAAATAAAATCTATTTGGTCTTCACACATTTTTGGGGAAATCCAGAAACCTTCAGAACAGAATAGTACCACCCATGTTGTCAATGTATGAATTTTGACATGAATTTTTAAATTCTTGACAGTTATATAAACTTTTTCAATTCTGTATTATTAACATGGTTATATGGTCACAATACTTATTTCTGACTTGGTGTTTAAAATAAACAGACACTATCATGGCTGTTGCAATGCACACACAATTGTATCATCACCATCATCACTATTACTACTACTACACTACAACTATTAGGGGGAAAAAACAAAACCATGCAATTAAACCACGGGCTCTGTCTTGCTGCTTCTAACAGGGACCTACCCAGTTTTCCTCAGGCTTGCCGTATTGATCTATGCTCAATGGAGACTGACAGAGTAAAAATGTTTGCATGTTCAAGATTAGATTTTAACATACCCTGTCAAAGAGTGCAAAAAGTTGTCTCAAGACATCTGAAACAGGTAACTTTAAATACTCTGCAAATTCCTCAATGCCGATTCTTCCGCCTTTTGAAGAACTTGCAATTGTTGCGTATTCATCCAAATGCTTGCGGATACCGTCCCAATCTAACCTGAACGGAGAATGATAAAGGCATGTTACTAGCCCTTCATACTCCACATGGACATTTTATGAACACTGTTTTAATCCTCTGTCTGAGGAAAAATGTTTTAATTGTTAAAAATGAAAAGGAGAATAAAATGGGAAAGTACCTATTGAACATGCGTACAGGCTTCTAACTTTTTAAAGGATGTTAGTGTAACTGAAATTATCCTAGATATCTGAGGGAAAGAAAAATAACTGAGGAGAAGAGCAATGTGGCAGAAGAATAAATGATTCATGAAAAGAAAATAAGAATTCACATTTTAATCTAAATATTTCTTAGTAAGTCAATAGTACTTACTGAGTTGTTAAAAAAACAATTCTTGCTTTCAAGGGGCTTTCAGGCTGCATGAACTCACATTTCACAAAATGTTGTGATAGGGAGATTCATTTGACTCTACTCTTCCTCCAATATTCGTTATAAAACACTGGAAAACATACTGTAGCTCCTGTCTTTGTTTTGTAGAATTGATCAGATGACTGAACATATACTTGTATATTCAATTTCAGTGACTAAACTTTTCAAATTATAGGAGTAATATGAACATAATATCAAAATATTTTTGCCACCTAGAAGATATAAATAACATTTGCTATATCTGTTATCAAAATATTATTTTTTAATATTGAACTTTAATACAGTAACTGGTTCTGCAGCTCCCTCTTAGGGAGGAGGTCAAGATCTCTTAAATCAATGAATTCTGCCAATCCCTAATATGGCTGAAAACTGAATGAACTATAGTAAGAGGGGGACTTAGAGGCTATACTTTTTCATACCAGATAGTTCAAAGGGAATGTTCTAAGAAGGGTTAAACTAGATCATAAAAGCACAAAGGAGTGTCTTTGCCTTTTTTAAAAATAAGTATGTACCCAGATGAAAAAGGTAGCTCTAGGGTAACTATTTAAAATTCCCTGATGGTCAGAAGTGGTACTCCACAAGTCAATTCATATTTCACATGAGATATTCTGACCACCCCATGCCAGTATCATCCGATTATACCATCCTTCCTGGAAGAAGGTAGTGGGACAGACGAACTACTCTAAGCCATTTCTGAGTAGGGAGGCAGATCTGCGCTTATCCACTTTTACTACCTCTTGGTCTCCTCGTATGACCAATACATGTATTTCTGAATTAAGTGTTCTTGAGAAAACTCAACTAGATGAACTAAATGGGAGATAAATTTACAACCCTGGCTTCCTTAATAAACACCACGTAGGTTCTAGTGCTGGGTGTTAATGAAACCAAATAAAATAAATATACCAGATTTCAGACCTCTTTTGGGCATCTTTATGAAATCATAATAATTTTAAAACACACTTACTTCAATTTCCGGCTAATTTTGGTAAATTCCACCAAGCCAGCTTCCATAGGTAATGTTAGCTGCCCTGCTGAAATCATCAATCTACAGTCTTCATAGGTGTGGTCTGTTACTGGAATTCCCAGAGCTCTGGAAGTGTGAAAAACAAACTGAAATTCAATTTTGTTTTTAAAGGTAAAAATGATTTTTCATTAGGCCTGAATTAGTCAACAAACAACAGTCAATGGAAAAGTATTTATCACTTTTTAAACTGGTAGCTTTGGGCCAAAGAAACCTATTTCTCTACTTCACAGACTTACTGTGGCCGAGTTAATCTCCATATGCCCACATGCTTCTATTAGCTGTTTATTTTTGTTTTGTGCTTTAATTGTAACAATAATAATAGTTGACTTCAGTCTTGTGGAGAGTTATGAGAAGACTTAGGTTCCAGTTGTAGTGACATCTTTACCAGCTGTGAACCTCCTGGCACTTAATCTAAGCCTCACTTTTCTCATCTGTACATAGGAATAATTATGTACTCCACAGGGTTATTGGGAGAACAAACTAAAAATGTCTGTAGATGTACTGTTTAAACAGGTAAATGGCATCTGTACATATTCTAACTGAACAATCTACCCAAATTGTTAGCCATCTGCATTTTTTTCATCTTTCAAAAAAAAAACTGGAGAATACCTTCCTGTTACATAACAATCTTCTAAAAACACTGGATAGAATGGATAATAAGCTCATATTACTTCTAAACCTAGCCATCCTCTACCTCAAAGGAGATCATGGCCCCTGTGACCTCCCTCCTGCTCAGGGATCTAATAATAGTGAACCAGATTTGGACAACATACATATTAAAAAGAACTTGAAAACATTGAGTACCAAGAAGAAAATCTGCGCAGAACATAAACTACTTTCCCGCAGATCCTTCTTCACTAAATTTTTATTCACAAATATTCAGTGAAAGTCACACAATTATGTCAACCTATTTGATTTTGTTGAATCATTACTAAGGACATTAAAGTTTCAATGAATGCAAAAAGGAGATATAAGGGTGCAAAAAACAAAACATTTTTTTCTGTCTGCAACTAGGCTGTTTTTAGTTAATAATAAATATTTTGGAGTAAGAATATATAAGGAGGAAAATAAAAACTAAAAGCATTTCAGACAAACAAGAGAGCATAACAGCTAAGAGCTTGGCTTTGGTAACAGGAAATGTGGATTTGGGTCTCATCCTGGACCTGACAACCTGTTATGATTTTGGGTAACTACCTACCCCTCTGAATCTCAGTATCCACACTTGCCTCACTGAGTCACTGTAAGGTTATGGGAAATAACACAGGTAAATAGCCTAGCATAATACTTGGTAATAATAGTACCAGCACTGCCTTATATCTGCTTTGCTCTTAACCAATTCCAAATGCTTTTAGCATATACTTTCCTACTTGAGTCTCATAATAACCAACACCATGAGAAAGACAAGGTAAGGATTAAAAATCCTACCTTATACCAGAGTAAAGGAGCTTTGGAGGAAATTTGTCCAAGGTTGTACAACTAATTGGGGTATTTTTTACTCTTTATCCAAGGCCCTTATATCTCCATGTCTCCAAATTCAGAACAAGTTGACCTAAACAAACCCCTCCTCTGTTTTTAGGCACACCTTGCAAAGTCAAAATATTTGATATAAGTTCTCTTTGTTCCTAATACTTTTATCTTAGTCTCTAACTTTTGGATATAACCTGGTATGAAAACATAAGAAAAGGAGAAGAAAACAATGTAAAACTGAATGTTGTAGCTGGTCTAGAAACAGGATAAATCAAGTACCCATAGGTTTACACAGTAACACAAGTTTTTCTGCTAGACACTTCAACATTCTTTTTTAAAAATAGTTATCCTGCTGTGAATTATTAATATATATCATATATTTTTTAAGTATATGTATTTTACATATAAAATCTTGCTTATCATACCAAATTCAGCTATGAAGCTAAATGTAGAGTTCTCACTGAATTTTTACTAAGAGAATAAATACTGCTCTCTTATTAACCCCAGACTTCCTACTGGGAATGATTGAGGGAGGCGGGCACTGGGGAGAGGGTGCATACCTGGAGGGCTCAGGAGCTGCCTGGGATAGTATAATACACATTCTTTCATTACAGGACAAGAGGTGATTTATCTAATTTATCATCTAATTTGAAGAGTAGCCAGTTAAAACTCCCTTAAGTGCAGGAAAATATTTGCCTTATGTCTTATAGTTTCTAAATCCTATATTTATAGTCACCTCTTAATAGGGGTGACTTTTCCCTTATTCTATGCATCTAGGACATTCCCTTGCAAACTTTCTCCTTTTTCACGTGATACTCATTAATGCCTTTGAAACACCCAACCTTGGCAGCTATATGGGGACTGAGGGGATAGCTAGGCCACAGCAGAACTGTTCAGACCATCACAAGGCTTTGCCTGACAGCTACAGCTGTGGAAGTCACCAGCTGGTCTCTTCTAGTTATTGTACCCTCCCTGCTCCATTTCTAGCCAAGATGCATTTCCACTATTTGGGGCTGCATCTGGGCAAAGTATAGATGGCCTTACTACCATGTGTCTGGGCACATTATTTTACGTAACAAAACGAGTTAGGGGATGAGTTTCTCAGAAAGAAAAAATAAAATCTTAAAAAACTATGTTAAATGCCATACAGCAATAATTTTAAAACTATTTATTGATTATAACCACATACAGATACTTACTCTGCCATTAAATTCCGGACTCTACCAGCAAAAAGGACAGGATCACTTTTTTCTTCATCATTTGGTACTTGAACAGGCATAAACTGAAAGACAAATGTCCTTTCCCATTACAATTGTTAGGCCTAAGACATTAAATGCTAAATAAACTAATTTATAAACTATCATCATACTAAATCCCCTGCCTTTCTAGTGCATAGATTAGAGGATGTAATGAAAAGAACACTGTGCTTGGACTCAGGAGATCTATGTCCAAGCCCTGGGTCTTTCTGTGTGTTAACTAGTATGTCATTTAACTTTTGTGAACTGTCTCCTTGACTCTATGGTCACCTACTTCCCTGGTTGTAGAGGATAAAAGGAGCAGATGTCTGGAATTTTGGAAGTTGTAAAGCTGTAGCAACTAAGATCTCCAAGCTGTATTTTCTACCACTTCCACCCCTTTGCGTAAAGATGTTATATTAGTAGTATTTTGCCTTTATAGTTTATCTTCTCTATCCACCCATATTTTTATCATCTGATCAAATGTTATATTTTGCCATTTCTTCCACTTTTCAAAAAAACACTTAGTATTGGCTTTCAGGCTTTTGCTTACCACTGTATTTTACTTTATCATTTTCAATTTTACTTTTTTTCTCCACTTGATATTTTGTGATACCTCATCTGTACTCTCCTGATTTTTATTTATTCAGACTTGAGTCTCATAATAACCAAAACCATATGAAAGGCCAAGGCAAGGATTGTAATTTCCGCTTCATACATGAGGAGAAGGAGCCATGGAGAGGACATGAACAACATTTTTCTAACATTAGTAAGGTTTTGGTGCTCTGTTTAAATCATTTTTGAACACCTGCTCTATTTAAGGCATATTTTTGAGTACCTATCCTAAGTCAAGATTAACAGAACCCTACTTCTGCTCTAAAAAAGATTTATACTTTAATAACTAGACCAACACTGCAAAAATCAAATATCATTACCCTTATTGATAAGGCTTAAAAGCTTAGTTAACTTATTTAAAGTTATTTACAGGTCCCGTGGCCAGGATTCACCCCAAGGTCTGTCAGATTTTAAAACCCTTGTTTTCCCCGCTAGACTATCATTCTCGGAATATGAGAACGAGGGATAGGAAATGGTTAGTTTGGCCGGAGGGCTGGGAAAAGCAGCCAAATAGGCTTTACAGAAGAGCTAAAACTTGATGTTGGCTTTTTAAGGATAAACATGATCCATAGCTACTGTTCATTGAATCACAGTTGATCTTTGGACAAAATGGGTTTGAACTGTGTAAGTCTACTTATATACAGATTTTTTGCAATAAGTATATGGGTATTTTTTCTTTTTGGAGATTTGTGACAGTTTGAAAAACCTTGCAGATGAAATGCAGAACCTTGAAATATTGAAAAAATTAAGAAAAATTTAGGTTTGTCATGAGTTTATAAAATATATATAGATGGTAGTCTATTTATTATTTGCTACTATATAATGTACACAAATCTATTATAAAAAGTTAAAATTTAATTGTAGATTAATGATAATAAAATAAATTATGTTAAAATTTATCAAAGCTTACACACACACTTACAGACCGTACATAGCACCATTCACAGTCAAGAGAAATGTAAACATACATGTAACATACAAAATGTGTGTTAAGTGACTGTTTATGTTACTGCTAAGGCTTCCGGTCAACAATAGGCTGTTAGTAGTTAAATTTTGGGGGAGTCAAGAGTTATACATGGATTTTGGACTGTGCTGGGGCAGGGAGGGCTTGGCATTCCAATCCCTGCATTGCTCAAGGGTCAACTGTATAACTATGAGCCAGGCAACATGCTAGGTGCTTTATATTCATTATTGCACTTTACTAATCCTCCAGATTCTAGTCATAAGGAATTGGAGTCACAAGGATTAAAAGACTGGCTCAAGATTTCCGGCCCATTTCTTTTCAACAAATACTGCTTAGGCACCCACTGTATGCACTAAGCCCTGAAGACATGGCAGTGAAATCCATGCCCTCCAGGAGCTCTCCATGCAGTCGGGGAGAAATTCATGACACAATAAGCTAAGCCCACTAATAACAACTACCATCCATGAAGCACCTACTGTGTACTGGTACTTTAGATTAAGGGCTTTATGTAATGAACTCGATAATTCTTTGATCCACTTCTATTTGAAAGGTGAAGAATATAGCTGGGAGAGATTAAATACCACAGCTGAGGCCATGTGCAAGTGGCAGGACCACAATTTGAAAGAAAGATTTGTGTAAATAATAGCAGATTTAGATTCATGTGGACCCAATTTCAAATCTTGTTGATCCTGTTAAGAAGCCTATGGCACATGTAATTGTAAATTAATGATAATAAAATAAATTATATTATATAAAAAAAAAAAGAAGCCTATGGGCAATGGTGACTCAGAGATGAAGTTTTAACAAGGTAGTGACATGGCCATGTCCAAGATTCTGAGCAGAAACTGCGGTGGTAGGGAGCGGATAAAGCAAAGAGGAAGCAGCTCAGGGCAGAAGAACCCCTGGAGGTGCTTCCATCAGCTGTGAGAGCCGGGAAGACCAGGAGCCGAGGGAGAGAGGGCGTAGAGAACAGTATGATGCAATTGGCATGTTAGGATAAAATGGACAAGAATCACAGGACAGTGTGCTACATATCATTTTACATTTCACATTTATTTTGTTAACACCCATAGCAAGGGACAGTGGCATGCTGCAGAAGGAAAACCTGGGCTGGCTTGTTGCCTTGACTCTGCTGTGTGATCCTGGCAGTCATTTAGCTGTTATAGGCCTCAGTTCTCTCTCCTGAGGAAGTGACTAGACCTCTAAGGCCCTTTCCAACTGGAATTCTACATCTAGCTTACCACTTAGTATCCAGTTTGGAAAAATAAACTAAGCCACCAGAGGTCCCCACATCACTTATATATCCAGAGCAACAACCAATCTTGCAAATAAGTATTTCTAAAAATTCCCTCTGTCCTATTCTAGTAACGTGTCTTCTATTTGCTTAGTATGAAATCCAAGGTAGAAAATAGTAGGTAAAATCAGTATTCATAAAGTCACTAACAAAATTAGTGTTTTAAATTGCCATATAATTCATTTTTTAAAAACTGAATTGATCACTTATAATACATTTGATTTGTATGGCATAAAAGCACATATCGAAAACCCTGAAAAATAAATTGCCATTACACTGTTAACCAAACATAACACAATGAGCTATGGGTTTGGTTCCTTTTACTGCAGGTAATATTTTCCATAAGATAATTTTTAATGACTCTCATATTAGCATGGCATTTTATTATTGAGGAGAAAAAACTTCACAGAGGGGACAAAATAATTAAAAGTCTGGGTCTGACCCTCATGGGCCTTGGCAACCCCATGCATCCTGAGAAGCAAGTCAGTGGAAATTCTAATTAAAAGTTACGTCTGTCTGGATAAGACCTTGCCTTGTGTATCACATTTCTGTTTGGACAAAGTCATTCAAGGCTCACAGCATGAACATACCCTTTTTCTGGGAAGACCAACCAAAGAGACAACATGATAGCTGTCATGTACTCCTATCTCCTCACCCACAGCTCAGTTTTCCATTCCACCTTTATTTCTGTCTCTACACTGACGGCCCAGACTAACCTCACAGCCCTTTCACCTGGCCACAGGTATTCTGCCCGACTCCACCTCAGCCATGAAAACAGACATTGGCTCCTATTTCCTGTTCTGACAAGGTCTTCAGTTTCCATTCATCATCTATTAGTGTTTATACCTCCCCTAACCTGGTTCTGCATAGACTCAGGAACCGGTGTTCACTCTCAGGACCTACTTATCCCGCCTGGTACACTGGACTTGGGGAGTCAGACACTTCATGTGGCCTGTCAGTCACCCAGACCCTCCATTTTTGCCATGCCCAGGGTGCTGACCACACTCCCTCGGTCCCCTCTCCTGATCCTGCCAATGGAGGCTAAACCAAGGTGCAAAATCTTATGAGTTGAGGCTTCAACAATGTTCAGCTCATGTTATATTCCATAAGGTCATCAGAGCTGCTTGAAAATTAAGTTATTTTCCCAAGGTGAACCGCACTGCCTCCAAACAAAAAGGCTCTTTTTCCTAGAAGTGTTTCGTTTGTATTGCTGAAGATTGGTTATCTTTTTAATCATGCAGATGTGCCAAAAAATGTGATCTTTATACTGGCTTTCTTTCCTTAATGTCTATATGATGGGCAAGGATGGAGTTACTTAACTTGAATGAAACCTTGCCACTCGCTGCCTGGCAGCCCTTTGGAATCACCCATTCCTGATCTGCTGTCATATTCCACTGTTTCAAAGGTGGCCTAGACTTCTTAGGTTGCAATTCCACTTTTACCTCGATGACGTTTCACTTCCAACTTTAGAAAGAAGACGGTGAAGGAGTTCAGGACATGGTGCCCTGAGATATGACGCTTTGGTGTATATTGGTTATTTTGACTGAGGGCAACTTGAAAAACAGCAAATGCAGGGAGAGGGCTTTCTCTCAACTCTTAATCTGCCTAGTCAGATCCTCTCAAAGGACCGTGGTTGCCATATATCCCATATGGCGAGCCCCATCAGCCAGGAAAGACTGATTCTTCTCAGAGGAGGGGGCTGGTACTCACTCCCAGACACACCTTATCACACACGACCATCTTTCCCATCTGTCCTTCCTAAAGATCACTCCCTCACGTGGCCGTTATGCCCCCTCGCCCTCCCTTTCGTAAGACGGTATGAAAGTTCTTAAATCTCACCACTTTTGTGGGTATTCACACTTTTTATTCCCAGCGATGCCCCTGTGCATATAATATTAAACATTGATAAATCTGCATACCTTTCCTCTTGTTAATCTGCCTGGTATCAGGTTATTTTATAGACCAACTATCAAACGTGGGTGGGCACTGCCCCCGAGACTGGCTCCACACTCTGTTCCCCTCCTCACGTCAATGTTCTCGACTCCTTCACCATGCTACCCTGCACCACCCTGTCCCAGAGGAGTAGGAGACTAATGACATGTTTCCCATACCAGCGTTTCTTGTTTTTGCTTTCCGTCCCAGAGCATCCTCCCTGCCCCAGGGCCTTAGACTGCCCGCAAAATAAAGTCAAAATTCCTCAGCCTATTTCTAAGGCTCTCTGTTATCCAGAGCCAGTCCTTTGCATGAATACCTAAGACCAGTGAAACAGTTTCATTCATTGTTTCCTGACCAATTGAGTACCTTCTTTTCTACTAAACACATGATTATGAGGAGGAAGATTGATGAGTGATTATACTATGCTCAATATTTTCTTTTCAAAGTAACAGAAGAATTTTAATAGGCTGACCTGAAAACTGCAGTTCTATTTGTCCTATGATTCTCATGATTTAAGTCTTCAAAAAGAGAAAATGCGAAAGAAGGGAGGCATTTATGAATAACATTTGCAACTTCCTTTCCAAAAGAACAGAAAAGCCTAATGATAAGGGAAATAAAAGGTCATGCTTATTGAGCACTTAGCACATGCCAGCACATAAGTAAGCTTATTAAATCCTCACGACCCTATCAAATCAGTGTAATTACCCCTATTTTACCATTGAGAACATAGGCTTAGAGAGGTTTAAGTACTATGCTCAAGCATATACAGGCAGGTGGTGGCAGAATTGGAACGAAAACCCCCCAAAATACTCTTTCTTTAACACTCCATTTCTCTACTACTGCTTACAAATTTCAGAATTCTACCAAGTACCAGGAGAAATTAGCTTTGTTAGAGCAAGTGCGTATGTTGGGTGTGTGTGTGTGTATCTGTGTGATGGGGGCTTTATAAAAGACTCACTTCAGGTTCAAAATTATAAATCATTTTAGTGTACTTACATACTTAAATAAACTATATAAGTGTATTTGAAACTTCCCTAAGTAATTAGCTCTTTGGAGATTTAAAAAGTGATGTATACTTGTAGGCTTTGATCATAACACTCAGTATGACAATCTTTTCCTAAATCATAAAAAAAATTTTAGTGAAATAAAAAAATCCCTTCCTATTACTTAAGGTGATGAATTGCCTACCATAAAGTATTGTTGGCCTAATGCTAGCCACTAGAAGCCCACTATAAGGTTTGCAAAGGAATTTTCCTAAAGCAAAATATGTCTGCATGCCTACAGACAAATGATTTTTATATTATAACGGATGATTTTAAAGTTAACACGATTTGAATGAAAACAGATATAGCCTGTGAAGAAGGAAACTGGCTGTACAGTCAATGTGAATGCCATGTTTCCATCATAAATCAGCTGCTACCTCATATTGCTACATAGTCTGACTCTGCAAATATTCTGTTTCATGAGATGAGTAGCAGGCTCTTAATTTATGTCATATTTTGGGATGTTCCTACTACCTATCTTACTTCCCATGCCCCAAGCCAGAAGCTTATTAAGGCATACTTAAGTAGTTGGCCAATAAAAGCAATCACTAAAAGACTCCTTAAGCACATCCATGATGCCACTGTATGATTTAAAGAATGACTTTCAGTAGAACCACTCTGTAGACACACATAGCATCGTTGCTCAAGGATGCCTGCCGAAAGATCCATTACACAGGGCATGAGGTTTGGAACTTATTGTATTTTTAAGAGGCAAGAGTCAAGAGTCAAGAAAATAACCTTTCCAGAAATAAGTCTGTGTCAGGGAGGCAGAGAGGGAGGTCGGAAGAGGTAAGAAAATATTCCTTAACATTACATTCCTAGATTTTATATATCCAATGATTTTGGTAATTAAAAAGTTTAATAGTCATCATTAATGAGGGAGGCATGTGACACTAAAGGATACAGCCTTGAATATACCGACATGTCCTGTGACTCACCAGAGCAGTGTCTAAAAGAGCCCTTTAACTAATCACTCAAAGGTTATTTTATAAAAAACCATAAAACTAAAACCATATTCTTGAATAATACATCTTGAATTAGATTTACCTAATACTCAAGAAGTTCTAAAAATACATGTTAAAATACTAACTAGGATTCCATCAATTTGAAAGAAAAAGGAAAGAATGGAAGATGTTTCCAAACAACCAAAACAACTGAAATTGATGTGACTAAATGCACTCTAGTTAGAGTTCTAACAAAGCTACCTAGGGTGTAGCTCAAGGTGGGCCTCCTCAGGCATGGTGGAAAAATTGGTACCCCAGAGGTGTGCTCAGCTCCTGAGAGTCTTAAGCCAGGACGTGGATATACTTAGTACCTGGTGGGCTGCTGGGAGACATTTTTCAGTTACATTCAAACAGTGAGGAATTAAAATACTCTAAAATCGTAAAGTAGTTAGGAGTCCCCTGGGTGAAAGGTAGCATCCTAAATCTAAAGCAAACATAATTAAAATACGAATACTAAATTTGAAGTCCACATTACCCGCACCACAATTCTAATCTGTCAACTCTCTACCGATCCAGCTGTTTTAAACTGGTAGGAAGCCATTTTGTTTGAGAAGTTATTGAACATTCTTTTCTTTGCCAAAAAACGTTATCCAAACAGGTCTATAAACCAGCTGGAGAATGCAAATACTATAACTGAAAAGAAAGAAGGAAAGCAAGCAAGCTGTGACATGGAAAGGAAATGTGGTAATAGTGGTGAGGGCAAAAAAATGAGGAATTTGCATACCTCTGTCGTAACCCAGTTTGACCACTGACACATACACTAGACAAAAAAGTACAGCTCTGTGTCCATTTCCACAATCTGTTGCTAGATCTTGTTTTAGATAAAGAGTGGTAAATTTAGAGGAAGTGACAGCAAACATACGTACGTGGAGTATATGGGTGTGTGTATTCGGTATCTTCCAAATTTGCAGAGAAGACAGCATGGCTCTTTTAAGTATGGCTTTTCTTGGGTTTTTTTCAGAGAAAGAATACAGGGCTAGACTATGTGAGCAGCTAGTAAAGAAGGAAAAGCAGTGCTCAGAGTACTTAGAAATAATACAATATTTCTTCCCAACAGGGTGTCCCAAAATGTATCCTATGGCACACTGGTTCTAGGAGGTATCCAGAGCAAAAGAGGTCCTGTGGTCAAAATTTCAAAGGCACTGAGAAGTCCTGAGAAAAGAAATCTGATTCATTTTGTTTACTCTGGCACTTCCTAAGCTTCCTAGGACACAGATTAGTTTTTTCTCTAGAAATATCGAAGTATGTTCCAAAAACTAGTATTTTTTGGTCACAGTGAGGAACACTGAGCTGGTTTTAAAAGTGGGAAGGTATAGCATATCATTGATAAACAGATATTTTCAAGGCAGGCAGACAGCTATGTCTCAAGAAAAATTTCACTTAAATTAATCTCATTATGAAATATACTTTGCCCTCCTATGTCATTTGGTATTGCTGACAACCTCTAAATGGCTAAATGACTAAGCTATCTAACAAAGTAAAATAGTATTTTTGTGGGTTAAATTCCACAATCCTGTCACTTGGAACACTGGCCTCCACTCAGCATATGTAACCCACTCTGAATTATACATGCAAACTTAGGGTTTTCACTATACAATCCATGGATGCAATGGAAAATCCAGGCAAGAACCTGGGGACCCACTATTCTGACCCTATGTCTTCAGAAGCTACCTGAGAGTTGGATGAACATCAACTAGATTCAGAATTCAGAGGTTCATTCCACAACATTCCTAGAATCTTCTGGAACCAACTTTGAGTCTTAAAAATCTGTTCAGAATTCTCAGAATGATCTAATCACTTCCCCACTCCCTGTATGCCTCTTCAACTCAAACAGAAAGTGTGTCCTGTGAATGAAGATATGAGCTGCCTCCCAGGTAGGATCTCAGGCATTCCACATGCAGAATAAAAGTGAGGGCTTCGGACTTCTGCACCTCTCCCCAAAACCCAACCCACGTAAAGGAGTTGTGGGGCTCCATCAGCTTTTGTGGCTGCTTCTGTCAGCAGATGAAGGCATACCATTCAACTTGGCAGAGGTCAGCATTAAAAGAAATAAAAAGATAGGAACAGGTGATGCAAATCTGGCCAGCTGAGATAGGGACGCATTGGATTCCTAGAAGAACTTGACATAATTCTAAGAGCTAATGTTGACAGCCTAGGTTTAGATATACAATTTGCAAAAGACTAGGGCTTATTTTAAAGATGGTGGATCTGGCACCCAACCTTTACTGGTCTCTCTAGACTAGAAATTCAAAATAAAAGGAAAGGCCTGATCTCCAGTTCCAAGGCTACATTTTGAATGACTTACCTCGACTTCCACCTTTGTGAATGGCTGGCAGCAAGTAAGCACACAAAGCTGAATGCTGAAATGAAAAAAGTGAAGGCCACTTTTACAGGGTGGTTCTAATGTCACGGAATGTTACCAATCTTTTCTTTACACACACTTCCCACATCACGCGTCATATACAGTTTGCATGTATAAATGCCACACTGCAGCTATAATACTCTTTGAGAATAGACAACTATTCTTGATGTTCAAAAGTGAAATCACCAAATGTAACACCAAATACATGTTTATAAGTCAGAGCCACAGCTCAGTAGACTAAACCCCAAGTTTGAAGTCTTCTTGACAACTCAGACTCACGGGCCTAAGTCCCTAGAAACTGCAGAAGGCCACATATTAACATACATAAATGTATTCCTAGGAAAACTCCTGAGTAATACATTACATTTTCAACTCTTTTCTGATATGTAAAGAAAAAAAAAATCAACGGGCCTTTCCTTAAAAGCAGAAACTTTATCATAATTGTCCCAGTTACTGATAAATGTTTCAGTTACGGGGAAATTTTCTGAAACGTTTCAAATTTCATTGTAAAGCTAGACAAAGGCTTTCTTTAAAGTGGTTACAACCAATCCTTTCAAAGGTAATTTTTGAAATAGTTGTCCCTACTTGCAGCTTTCTGGTACATATTTAGACTCTCTGGATAGGATTTCTATAGGATTTTATTGAGTCTCATCTAGATAGATGAGCCAGAAAACTGGCAAAGTAGATTAGTCTACATGTTTAAGAAAATAACTAACCAAACTTTTTTTGCTATTAAGAAATTAAAATATGATTTAACTGTAAAAATTACTTGGAAGAACTTACTTAAGACAGGGAATTTAGGAAAACAAATTTATAATTCCATAATTAATTATCAATTGTTAATATATAAATATTGGTTCTCAAATCTTTCATCTGAAAGGGCAAAAAAATCTTTTAATATCAACCCCAAGCCAACAAGAGTTAATCCATATTATCTATCATACAGTAAACTGTTCTTTCATTATTTAAATTAGGTTTTGGAATTCAGTGATTTGGATAACTCTGTCCTGAAAATTCTGATTGCTGTCAAAAAAAAATGAAATCACACATATGATCTCATTAAACCTGTGTCATCCACACTACACACAAGCCAAACAACACTTCTTAGACTGACAGAGAAGCCTTTCCATAGTTGCCCTTTCTCTATGTTTATTATTCCTCTCCCCTAGGATGTCTGCTTTGGTATAGGATCTCTTTTGAGTCTGGGTCTACAGTAGCACTTGGCGCAGGAGCAATTGAGAAAACTGATTTAGATTTAACAGATGCAGTACTAAACATACCACGAAGTAGATCAAAAGATCAAGGTGGAAATGCGAGTTAACCATAGGTAAGTAATGCATGGCATTTGGACAAAAGAAAGTTGTGCCTTTTGAAGAATCTGAGTTTGTTTATAAGTCATAAGAAAGCTTTAACTCCAAAAATATTTTCTTCCCTCTCTTTCTTTTCTGAATTCTCTCTCCTATTTTCTTTTTCCCTTTATTACATACTTCCCAGGTTAGAAAGCTAGGTTAACTGAACCACTCTTTTTTCTATCCCTGATCTGTGTTCCAGAAATACCTTCTCCTATTTGACCACCACATCTGTGTGGACTGCTGCAAACCCACTCTCCCTATAAGGGACAGCCTACTGACTGCACAGTGAGCCCAATGTCCCTGTCTCCGTAAGGAACTTAACTTGGGAAGGCCCCAAGGAGGACACACCTCAGGAAATATAAATACACTACTCACCCAATTTTTAGGCATTTCTTTTTCTAAAATGCTCTCATACTAATTGTTTTTCCTGACTTCCCCTTTCATAAAAGCTGAAAACCAGGAATTCAAAATCAGTAGTGACATGAGAAATGTATTCTAGCCAAATGAATAAATTGACTTCCTGAAGAGTTGAAGATAATATAATGCCTGGATATCCCTTACAATTTATGCTCTTTATTTTTGGTGTCATTTTTTTTAACTTCAACTACCTAAGACTGAAGGATAACAAGAACATAAATGTCTTGGATGCTCTGAAACCTAAACACATGTAACTGGCCCATCAGTGACCTATTCTGATTTAAATTTATTATTTAAAGCAGTTCACACACACAAAGCAGAGAAAGTAAGTATGCAGTATAAAAAAAACAACAACTGAGTTTCAGAAGTTGTTTGGAATGTTTGAAAGGCATCTAAAGAGCCCACAGATGCTCTTGAAGGCAAATGATGATTTCCTTTTAAATATTTCCAAGTGGCTGTCACCCGTCCATCAACAATGTTATTTGAACTCTGTACATAACAGTATCAAAAGGCAATCCTGGATAAGCCCTTGGGCAAGTCCTCAAATCCAGGTGCTCATATGGCTGTCCCCAAAATGTAAGCAGGCTCAGACTTACCCATGGGCAACTAAACAAAAGCTCTTCTGGAGAGAGAGTAAGATTCTACATGTTCTGTTTTTTTTTTTAAAGGCCTATTTCACTTCAGCTTGCTTAATAGTGAAACTGTATTCCTCTCTTAAATGTTTATAGAAACTGCTGATTCGTATGCTTTTAAAATCCAAGATCGGAACTTTAAGATTGCTTAGCTATTTTCTCAACTCAAATCAGACAAATGACAACTATTCCAGGCCAGATGACTAAAGTGCTCTGGACTGCTTAAACCAATATAGTAAAACAATGATGGAGACACTAGATAATGCTATATCTGCAATGGAAATGAAACTACAAAATCAAAGCTAAGTATGATGCAAACTAAGTCATTGAAATGTCAAGAATTGCTAGATAAACACTTGAGACCAATTAGAACAGGAAAGACAACTGAACCCTGCACATGGGAGATGCTGTGGGTTGACGGGTAGGCTGGTCACGCTCTCTTCAGACTTACCAGTTACAAGATTTAAGGATCTGATTAGAAATCTTTACTTTTACAAAAATAAGGCTTTAAAAAAAGGAATAAATTACCTTTTTCTTCATTAGGATAAAATTTATATAACTAATAATAGATATAAGCAACTTACAATGTATATCCTTGCCAAGTCCAAGTCACAGTATCCTGTAATAACAAAAGTATTTAAGCTGTGAGTTTAGAGAAAAAAATACCAAATAAAGCAAAAATCTTATTTTAATATTGGTAGTCACATACATTCTGGATTAAAAGCAGTATGTTGAAAAACAAAACAAGCATATTATTATTGCTAAACAACAGTGAACTCATGTTGGATTATGTATCTTGGATTTTATATAAATACATAGCATCTGGGATAGGCTTGGCGTGTAATTACTGGATCAGTACTTACTAGTTGTGGACTTCTGGTTATATAATCCAAATACAATGTGGACTTTTGGATTCTTAGATATAAAATTTGAGAATTCAGTTCTTTTTACATACATACATAGCAAAGGTCTGTTTTACATATGTAATGCCCTATCTTTTTATGGAATTAAGTTGCTCTGAATTTTTTTTTGATCAAGTTTTATTGGAACATAGCCTGCCCATTCATTTATCTGTGGCACTTTTCTGTTACATAAGTTGCTCTGAATTTCTAAGAAATTACTGTGCATGTTTAGGTATTTTTCTCCTAATCTGAACATAGCCGGATAATTAATCAGCTCTCATAAATAAATAAATAAATAAATAAATAAATAAGGGCTATTTGGGGAAAAAGACTAAAGTAATGCATAGTGAAACAATTTAAATTAATAACAAATGCTAACCCATAGGCAGAAATGTAATACGTAAAACTGATAGATTTTAATTTAACTATATTTGTCCAATGTTGAGAAACTAGCCACTGAATAGAAAGTTTAATTGATCAAGGTAATTATTAATTACCTCCTACCTTTTTATGTAAATTCTCTAGAAAAGAAAGTTCCTCTCAGAACCAAAATATCCTCCAAAAAAAACCCTTCCTTTAAGAAAATGGTGGCCTAATCAAAATCCAGAAGACAATGTACCTTTTAGCTGGAGCAGAAGAGACTGTTCCCTGAGCCAACTGTGGACTCTTCATAGGATGATAGGTTCTTTTCAGATATTTTCTTATTTAAGCTACTTGCCAGTTAAGTACTGAGTCAGTAATTAAACACCAAGCCTATACTGCTACTTCAATCATTCTCCATCAGTAATGACCATTGAATCAGGAAAAGCTTCCTTCTAGGATTAATGAAAATCACAGATTTATGCAAGTTTTCTAATGTCCAGTCTAATGAGACCCTGCATCTGAGACTTAATCGCACCAGCAAACAGAAGCTAAGGAGATGCCTTCCTGTGACTTAGTAACAGCAAAAACAGTATAAAATATTGGTATCAACAAATATGTGCCTATCTTGCAAACTTTCAAAATTAAAGGTGGTGAGGAAAATGAGTCTACCCACCTGCTCCCACCATTTATACATTCATGCCTTTTTCAGATTTCAAAAGTGGCCCACTCCAAAAGTGCTGTTTGGAATCTTTGAAATTCTACCTAAAATAAAGCACTATGCTTACCAGCTTGTTTGGGTATCTGAGGAGGACTGGCTGTACTGGAACTCCTGGAATGAAGGCGCCTATAACCACATTGAAATTTTACAACATATTCATTATATGAAGACAAGTTTTACAATAAAGAAAAAGAACACTAAATGGTACACAAAGACTGTTTTAAGAGTACACATAAACTGCTTGTTCAATGTCAGTAAATCCCTAGTGTTTACCAAAATGAAAGATGTTTAAAATTCAGAATTATGCAAGCAAAATATTAAATGTGCCTAAGTTACTTAAAATATTTAATTATTTACATCTCCACTGCTTTCATTTCCCAAATATTTATTTTCAACATGATAAAAAAAAAGTAATGACAAAATCAGGACAAAGAGAAAATAAGAAGAAAATCTAGATGAAACCAAATGCTTAAAGCAAGAACTGCCATACATGCTAGAAGTGAGCTCTAACTTTGGCTCTGAGCATTCTAGCAGCCAATACAAAAACATTTTAAAGAATTACCAGTCACTGTGAAGTTATATATGAAATTAAGCATTACTCAGAGGTTCATGATTTCATCATATTTAAAAAAGGAGTGAACCTCAGAAGGCATTATAATGATAACTGAAATAGATTTTCTACTTGATGACACAGGACCCCAGGTGTCTGTGAGGGAGTCCTTGGAGGCAAAGAAAAATCTGCCAGTGGTTTTTGCTCAAATTATCATGCGCACCCACACCCACACACACACACACATCCAAGGACACTCCAGGGAAGAAGGGGTTATGATACTAAAAGAGAAAGTAAATTCACAATGTTAAAAACTTTTTATTGGAAAATTAGAGATGTTCAAAGCAAACTAGCAAGGTATTTTGTGTATTACTATCAAATCATTTGAGACATCTCCCATACTACTTTGTTAAATACATAATTTAATTTATCTCACCTGGTTTAAAAGTAATCAAACAGGAACGATTAGTACAAGTACCTTCTGGGAAAACTAGTATCTTGGAAGAAAAGGAATAGATTTAATATTTCAGTCTAATTAATAGATTACTTCTTTAGCCGCTTTCTTATGACTTCACAAATAGCTGCTAATTCTTATAAAACAAAAATGAAATAAAAGTCTAATGCTTGATTCTAATCAAAGCGAGAATAAGATTATTTAGTCTTCCTCTAAAAGAAGTGTAGTCTGACCATTAAAATAATTTAAAAATGGATTAAAGGTTTGAATAGAGAATATACTTAGAAATGTTTCTAAATGATAATGCTCATGATCTGAATAAACTTTTAAAAGGTGGAGACCCTAAGTTAAGGCCAAAATTCCTTCTTCTACTGCTATCCATCCTTAACAAAATCAATTACTACTTCTGTTTCAGTTTTCCCATTAAATGATACTTATTCCTACAACATGTGGTTTAGGGATTACAGAGGCAAAAGGAGGAAATGCTTACAATATGTTTCATGTTTCCTTGAATTAACTGACATATGGAATACAATTTATTGTCCTGTTTTGAGGAATTATAGCTTTTAACATATTACTTTGTTTTTAGTCTGAAAGACATGCAGCACAGATCACTTCCCCATGAGCTGAATAGAATAGCAGGCTGATTTTCTGAAGTTCTTAGATTTAGCAATGAATAGATTGCTATGTACATAAATTCCTGTCCTCACAGCAGTTAGTATCTGTATTTAGTTAGTACATACATTTTATAGTAGAGAGGAAAAACGTTAGGTAAATTGCCATAATAACAGGTTATTTGTAAAATAAAAATTATGAATAGGTGCAATTCCATCCTCCAATTTAAAACGTGGGCTTCCTATCACAATCATACACAATATCAAATACAATCCATTCAGTAGAAATTCTATGGCTATACTATTGACAATGAACAGATATAGAGTAAATCATAATATCTGAGCTGGAAGGGCAAGAAACGTCATTTAGCATTTCTAATGCTTGAATTTTTTCTACGATATCCCGCCTGAGTGGTTGCTTAGCTACAATACCTGAAAATTCCAGAGAAGGATTACAAATCAGACCATTCTACTCTGGACAGAAAGTTCCTTAAGATGAGCAAAATGAGCTGAAACCTACCTACTTCTTAACTTTCACCTACCAGAACTAGATACAGGTCTTGGATCTAAAGAGAAAAATCAAAACCTTATTGCAAATACCATTGCCTCCCAGACACTTTTTAAATCATTCCTCATATGTGTTGGTTTTTAAAATCTCCTGGTTGGTCATAGGCCTCTTGGTGGTACACAACACCATGGCTGGCCAGATTACTGCAGGGCCATTAGCTCTGTTAGACTCACTTGTTTTCACCTGGGCCAAGGTAGAGGGGTACTTTTCAGAATCATCCAGGAGGCTTTCTTTAGCCCGTAAGTGCTCCCCTTCCCTTCCCTTCAAAAGACATTCCAGGGGAAGGGGCAGGTGAGGTGGGAAAGTTCGGGAAAGTTCTACAGGTGATTCTGATGCGCCATGAACTGCAAAGCATGGTCTAAATATACTTCAGAGATGATTAAAAATCTTTATCACTTTTTCTGTAAACCCACTATATTGTGGAGTATAACTAAGCTTTAGCATCTTGTCTTTAAAACAGTAAATGCATTCAGAGGCAGAGAACTACTTTTAATGACACAAAATAAAAATTGGTTCAGAGAGTTTGAAGAATGAAAAAGAACGATACATTTAATTCCACGGACTGTCTCATGGGGAAGAGCAGTTCTCATGGAGAAGAGAATTCTCAACTTCTTAGTGATGTGGACTTTGTAATTCATTTCTTCTGCTTCTGTTATGCTAAAGACATCTAGCAAAGATGTCTCCAGATATTGCTATCTGTGGATCCAAAGGAATATATATTTACAAATGTACAATAAATAAACACGGGATACACTTAAATGAACATCTACTGTGTTTACCTGGGGCCATTCCCCTCCTGATGTTGCTCGCCTTATTATCTCATTTATTGTGTTTTTTCGAGAATCCGGATCTACACGGGACACAAGCACTGGTTGCACAGCTCGTAATATTCCTTTAAAACAAATGAAAAGTCACAACCAAGTCATTTTTTGGCTAAAGCTGTCGTGACAATGAAACTGGATAAGTCATAAAACAAAATTTATGGGCAATTAAAATATAACAAAATCAAAGAGGACTTAAAAAAAAAAAGACCTCTAATTCAAAACTTATGAGAATGTAGCTTCCAGTTTCAAAAGGTAACGTGGATATTTACACCTAAAACTATCCCATTGATCTACGAGAATCTAGCAACAAGAATATGAAGAGAAGCAAGTATAATTTTCTTCCTAAATGCAAAACTCCCAAATGCTATTTTCTCTTTCTCTTCAATTGACACTAAACCTTTGGAATATACTATAAGACTATCTTGCTTTATTTTAGGAATATTCTGAAAACCGATTATGTAAATTCATAGCACACATGACTGGTGGCAGTTATTTCTCATTTTACTGACATTTTCTGCACAATAGTCTTCTAAGTAGGTAGCTTCCTAGCATGTGCAAAATAAACTTCAATTTACCAAAAATCGATTGTTAAACTAGTTTTCAGGGAAATGCCATATTACACAAAGCAAGGTGATTACACTGAAAAAAATGTCTTAGCTGAATGACAAAGCTTTTAGAACTATTATTTCTCCAGCGTAGCAGGACTATATCAGGCAACTTTCACACCACTCTCTCAACACCTGATGGTTGCAAAAACCTTGGGACAACTGGGAGCAGTTTCTTGGACACCAATACCTTAGGGAGAGACCAAGGCATCTGGTGGGACAGACATTTCACTTGCTTCATTATTTTTTATGGCAGGAAGCATTTATTGTTCCACATCATAATTTTCAAAGTTACACATGGGCCCCTCACAGAGATTTGGGGGCAATAATGAAGAAAACAGAGTTAGGAGAAGACTTGGCACATTTATCAGCCTAATACCCTGTTGAGAAATTCATGAAATAGCATGTAACTTGTGTTTTCACAAATACTTTGGTTAAACTCTCTCAAAACAATCAAGCACGTTGGGTGTTTGAAAGCTGGTTTTTCTGTGTATAAGTACAGAAAGAGGTGATGGGACAGCAATCAAAATAAGATTTATAAAAAATTGTGAGGGTACAGATAGGGAAGTGTCTACTCTTCTTTCATAAATTCATTCTTTCAATATATAGAAAGAAAATCTGAAGTGTATTATTATCTTAAAGCTTTTTTGAAGTCTACCAATACACTATATATCATTTTTTTTAAAGCATGAGCATGAAAATATTTTATCTATGTTATTTTACAAGTACTTACTGCCAATCAGAGGGACCTGCACGTTCTCATATCGAGATACCATAGAAGGTAACCCAGCCATGACACAGGCAATTCCATCAAAGAATGTTGAATGAGGGGCAACAACAAAAATTGGTGCTTCCACAGGACTTGCGATCTTTCCTTTCACAGTAACTATAAATCCCATTGAAAAGAATATGGCCTGACCCAGAAGCTTCAAAACTGGGTGAGTAATTTTCCTTTGGAAATAAGCATAAAAAAGATGTGATTAGATTTGCCAATTACATCTAACAGCAGGGCTTTACTCTACAACATAAAGTGTCAGAACATTTCATTTAAAAACAGGAGCCAAGAGGAATAGGTAACACTTACATGGAGTTCTTTCTGCCAGGCACTTTTCTAAATACTTTAGGTATTTTGATTTTTTTAATCCTCAGCCCAATTTCATGAAGTAGGTATTATTTATTGTTATCCCCATTTTACAGATGAGAAAACTGAGGCACAGAAAAGTACATTTTCCCAAAGACATATGGTTAATAAGTGGCCCCGTTATTCTGTGAATTTAAAATGAAAAGACTGAATTTTCAACATGCATCCCTTCTGAGAAATCCAGTTTGGTACTCTCCTACCAAGGAGTCCCCTCCGGAATCTACATTGTGTAACAAAGATATTATCTCCCGAAACACTTTTAGAACTCTCATGCTGAAACTGTCCTCAGAGTTATTTTAGGAATAAGTTTTTTAAAGTAAGGCTTGCTACCTGTTTCATTATAGCTTAGACATCACCAAGAACCTTAAGGAGTAAATTCATCACCTCATTTCCTTGGAACAGAGATGCACTTAATTCCAGAAATCGAACTGTTTACTTTTAAAAAAGAATCTGTCATTAAAGATTATTTAATTAATCAAACTGTGCCAGGAACTGTGCTGGACACACATGACAAGAAAGATACAGTCTCTGGTCCTGATAAGATCAACGAAGGATGAAAACAAAAACATACCCCTAGAAATGCGAACACAGGATGGACATCTAGGTATGTGAACAAGGATAGAGATTCTCAAGAATAATAAAATAAGAGTGTTTCCCACAGGACAGCTAATGAGAGCTTTAAAAGAAATGGGCTTCCTAGCTAATTCTCTCAACAACCTTGTAATAATAGAGTGAGGAGCTGTTAAGCAACTGCTGAGGAAGTTTCTCTGACTTAGATTTCACAGTAAGGAGAAGTGAGATCACAGAGAGCCAAAGTATATTTCCACAGGAAAATGTCTGTATTTCCCCTTCTTCCCCTTTAGTTTAGAGTTGAGATGTCTATTTATGTAAGGAAAAAAGCTAACCCTTTCACTGAATTTCCATGCCTCCTATTTTTAATTAAGAATGATGTAGATTCTGACAACTACATTCCAAATATGCCATATTCAGAGTCGTTAAATGCTTCTATTTACATGTTTTTAAATGGGTAAAAGTTTGGTGCTGCAGAATAGCTTCAATGCTAACTGTTTGAGAGCAGTTAGATATACTTGTCTCATTGACAAAAGTAGAACTTTCTTTTCTAACATTTATATATCTGCTCTCTGGCTTCCATTGTCCTAGGTTTTCATAAGCCATTGATGATAGAAACCAAAGATAACCGAAAGAAATTGGTGAGTTAGGAAAACTATTTCAAAGTTTTTATGACATGCAATCTTGAGTTATAAAGCAAAGGACATGATGTGCAAGGATTGCAGAGCCATGAATGAGTTCTCCGGAGGCACTGCCAGCCTTGGATTCCATTCCACTGCAAACCAGCCTTGGGTGTTTAACGCTGACATTTGATCACTAGAATATAAATTGAAGAGCAAACTGCATGTTTCTTAACAAGTTTCTATAACAGTGGTTCTCAAAAGTTTTATTCTCATTTGAGATTTGGGTAAAAAGGATAGATGCTTGCATACATTAAAAAATGTACAATTTTAAGGGTCCAGTTTCAGAGTATTCAACAGTGCCCTAAAACCCATCTGTGGATTTCTATGAATCCAAGGAGCCTACCTTAAAAGCTTTCACTTTCAGGGCATACACATGGCAACAAGGTAGTTCTGCCCAACAGGAATGACCTTTTACCAGTAACTTTGTTCATTCATTCATAATCAGTCTATTTTCTAATACCTGTGCTAACTGGATAAATGCCTGAAGAGCAGTTCCATTCTGTCCCCATGCTAATATTTTTAAAAGCTAGGCTATATTGATTAGGAATTAAATGGTGACTAATAATCACTAAAGTAATAAATAAATATACTATAATTGACCCACTTAATTATACTACTTCCAAGAGTATGTAGTGTGAAAACTGCAAGTGTGAAAACTGAGGAAGAGCAAAAGAAAGCCAGGTATTTTTCAGCTAAAAAGGTTCCAGATATACTGACTGGGTTTTTCAGAACCAGGATTTATTGTGTTTTGGCAATAACTCATATGATAAATTCTGAATTGTTTGTCTGATACAACTAAATTATTAAAAGGAGTAGGTAGCAGTTAGGTAAAACTTTGTATCACTGACTAAACTATGATAAATGCTTCCTTATTTTGACTTACCTAACATTTAGACATAATTATTTCTTACCTCCTCCAACCAGTTATTGGGTGCATCAGCTTTTCAGGACAGCACACTGTTGAAATTGCAGCAAATGGCCATGCCAGCAGCAAAATTAATGCAAGCAGTAAGGCACGAATTGGAAGCAGGATGATTCCAAGACAGAAATTCTGAAAGTCAAAGTTGACAAAAGTAGATGAATGGGCATTATTTTAGCACTATAGCTATCAAACAGACACATGTAAGAGGAAAGTCTTATGTTATTCACGCATTCCCTCAAGGATGAACTGGGCATTATCCTGCACCAGATGTGGATCTAGGCATAAAGAAAAATAAAACATTATATTTGGCCTCACAAGGCCCACTATGTAGCAAAAGAACAGTAAAGAAAACAGGTACAACTTAATCTGCATATCAAGGTAAGAGAACGGATGATGGGGGGGTGGGGGAGCACAGGAACAGAAAAGGTAGAAAAGGCTTCCTGGAGGCATTGAGGGTGTATAGTCTTGAAAGACAAACAGAAGCTAGCAAGGCAAGAGGAGGAAATAGCTTTTTGAGAGCTGTAAGAGGAAGGAAGGGTGTTAATATGGGCATTAGAGTATGAAGAAGTAATTGCATTATTTCATACACCCTCCAGGCCTTTATAACTAACAATAAGGAGATGGAGAAGGAAAAAGTGAAAATGAAAAATCCATAAGAAGAATGAAAACTAAATAAATAAGAATAGCAAATAATACCAAATGCTTACTATGTACCAGGCACTCTAAGCACTTGGCATGTAGTAATTCATTCGATTCTTATAATGTTAAATTGTTTGACTCACAAGAAAGAAGTGGGCACAAAGAGAGTTAAGCTAAATTACTTAAGATCACACAGTTATTAAAATGGTTTGCTTTATCTCCAGAGACTAACATTGTGCCTGGCACATAGTAGATATTCAACAAATAAATTTGGTATGGTAAATGATCCCATGATTGCTACCAAACACTCATTTCAATTTCATATTCTATTGAGGAAATGAAAGCTAGGCTACCTTTTTCTATGCCACTAAGTAACAGACCTTAACTAGTCAAAAAGAGAAGGGGAGGGGCAAAGCTGAGCCCTATAATGAGATGCAAACAAGAGTCTTTCAGTAAGACACTGGTCATCATTCAAGCTTTAGCCTGGATTAATCACATTAAGTCATGCTTAAATGAAAGTATATCTATCTTTTAAACTGGATCATACAGACAACATTGCTTTTCAGTCTTGTCTATTTAGCTCTTCCATTGTCCAGACCTTTCCAGCTATTGAAACATCTTGGTATCTCTAGTCTATATGGCTTTTTAATTAAAAAAAACAAACAAACCAATACCCAGACTTTATTAAATTCCAATCGATCCAAGAAGCAAGTTTAGGTACGGTATACAATTTGTAGACAACAAATAGCATAAGATAGCTATTAATCTTAAGATCAGCAAACAATGCCAGATTCTTTCACACATTAACTCATTTAATTTTAACCGTCCTTTGGTGTATTATAAATTCCAACTTAATAGATGAGGGAAATGAAGTTTGGAGAGGTTAAGTGATTTGGCTAAAAGCATACAACTATTAAATGGGAGGGCCTGAACAGATCTTCTAAGAACAGTGATCATTCCATTAAGAGCTCTTGTAGAGTTATTTGGAAGTGTTCTTTAAGCAGTAACAGGCCATGCTATAAAAAAATAAAAACACTTGATGATTTACACTGGATGCAATATAAATAGTTACAAATATGCCACTTGATTTTAATAAAGTCTGGGTATTGGAGAGAGGTCTCCAAAATATGAAGCCAAAGGGACGTATTTTCATTTAAGTATGGCTGATTTGACTAAATCAGACAAAAAATGAATCTTCAATGATAGTCAATGTGTTTAGAAGTGTTTCAGAAGTTTTAAGATACCAAAGGAACATCTGCCCATTTAAAGACATGAAGATTCAATTTTTAAACATTTTATTTCTTTATAAAGAGGTACTACTGCATCACCTTCTTTGTCCTCTCTCACACCCTTCTTCACACCCATCTACCATTACTTTAACCACCAGCCCATGATAGTTAGCCCAGCACCTTCCACTGCAGAGGACAATGGTCGTAGTGTATACAAGAAGGCTATGCAAAAATCGCAGTATTTCTGATCCAAAGGAAAGAAATGTGTGAGGTGGACCGGAGAACATCAAAACCATTTTTTTTTCCCATGCAGAACACACAGGACAAACATGGCTTGCATAGTCTATCTTGTTCTTTGATCACTAACTCCACCAAAGAGGAAGTCCAAAGAGTCAGTGTAACTGCTAATGGTAAAAGGGGCACTTTACAAGAAGGAGGAAAGGAAACCTCCTTTTGGTATATAGCCAGTTTTTAACAGTGGAAGAAAGTCTGAGCTACTTCTCATCCTTAAATCTGGTAGGAAATATTGGGGGAAGGCTGTTTGATTCAGGACCAAAACCTCTTGAACACCCTAAATTGATTCACATTATCCCTTTTCCTTGATTCTCATTTCCTGCCCTTGATACCCCTGCTCAGCTAGATCATCTCAGCCTTACTTGTTCCAAGTCCAGGTGCCTGGGCTCTTTCTCTGCCTTCTCCTTCTCTCACTCATCCCACACTAGACCATCTCTCTTACCCTAAAGCCAAACAAACAGACAAACAAACCTTGCCCAAACCCAGTCGTCCCCTGTGGTAGAGCGGCCACCTACTGCACTCTCACAAACTCAAGTCGAAGTCCTCACAGATTCATTGCCCCCTCCAGCATGGCATTCCCCCTCCTCGGCCAGTGCCCTGCTCAGCGTCCTCCTGTTTAGCACCTTTCTTTCAGACCCATACGGTCTTTGCAACTTCTCTTTTCACATACACCCTCAGACCGTCCTCCAAGGGCACGTCTCTGCCCCTTGCAGACTCACGGCCCCTTCAAAAGCCCTCCCCTCTCAGATCTGCACCTCTTTCCTCCTCGGAGCTTTGTTTCCAGGCTCGTGGCCCCCTCAGACACCTCCCCTGTCAGACCCTACACCTCACTTGGGTTTGCCTCCCTGGTCAGACTTAACACCCCTCAAGTGTATATCTGCTTTCTGCCTCAGAACTGTGCCACTCACCTGGATCCGCCTCGTTTGTCAGACCCACCTCCGGGGTCAGATCCACGCCCCTGGCCAGCATCCGCCTCCGCTCGGACCCACGCCCCTCACCTGGATCTGCTTCCTCTCAGATCTATGCCCCTCACCGGATCTCTCCCTGTCGCAGACCTCGCCCTCACCTGGATGCGCCTTGCAGCGCCCATCCGCGTCTGCTGCACGAAAGGGTTGGGCACCGGCGGCGGGAAGAAGGACGCCTGGCGGGGCACCATGGGCGGCCTCAGCCCCGCGTTTCCGACGCCCGCGCCCGGCACCGTGGCCGCCACTGCAGCCGCCTCCGCGCACCTGTTCATGGCCGAGCCGGGTGTCGGACTGGACCGAAGGGACTGATGCGGCGCAAGAGCAAGCTCCGCCAGCGAGGCTGTGCAGAAGCCTCACAAGAGCCCCGGCCAGAGGCGCCGCTTCGGGGCCTCTGCGCAGGCGCCAGAGTTACCTAGACGCCGGCCGGCTGCGCCCCGCCCCCTCCGACGCTGGCCCCATCCCCTGAGCTCTAGCCCTACCTTTTAGGTATCTGGCTCGTCCTCTTTGGTAACATAGCTCCGCCCACTTGGAGGTGAACGTTTTTCCCTTCTGAGCAATGCGCCCGTTGAGCGAGGTTAGGCAGAGTTCTTTGCTTTAAGGCCCGACGGACCTGTACTGTCAATCTCGTTTACCGGCTCTGTGTTGTTGGCCAAATCCCTGTCTCCATGAGCCTCAGTTGCCCCCTTCTGTAAAATGGGGAGAAACAGAACCCAGGTAACAGAACCTGAGTCCAGCAACCCCCGCCCCAGACTGTTCCATTAAGTTAATATATCCAGGGTGGATTTTGTTTAATGTGTTTTATTTCTGTTGTATGTTTTGTTTTTGCTTAAGCCAGTCTGACTTGGATGTTTGTCAATTACAGCTGAAAGAGTCCTGACTGATGCAGAGATTGGCAGCAGGAGTCCAATCTGTTTTGCTCAAAACATGGACCGACAGTTCTCCAAAGGAAAACTGAGCTGCAAAAAACAAAACAAACAAAAAAACTATTTCCCTCCACACCAGATGTTGGGAGCCATGTACAGGAGTATTACTCTTGGTTCTTGTACAAGACGGCTACACTCTTGGGAGCCATGAACATGAGTGCCGTTGTCTTGTATAAGAGCTAGAGCACAGCCATCTTATGAAGCCTGGCTATTGCTTTTGCTTTTTAATGACCCTCAGATTATAAATCTACCCAGATATAAGTGACTGTGCATATTTCAACCTATTGTCTATTGTTTAATTAAGCGCCACCCTTCTTCTGCTCTTGTTGTCAAGAGGAACATTCCTCATGGCCTGATCTTTGAGATCTTAGGGAATTTCCAAGTTTTCTATTTCGCTGTATAAATACTGTCTCAAATAAAGCACTTTGGCATTCTGCACAAGACGGATTGTCCTCCTGTGATCTTTGTATGTATAATCCCAGCCACCCCATTTTCAGGAACCCCTTCGACTGCTGGCGGCAGGTTCTGTCAGAAGTGGCGCCCGAACAGGGACCTGAAGCAGGGGACAACGGCGAAGGACTACCGCAGAAAAAGCGGGACCCGTACACAGGAAAAGAGGGAGGCGGTGAAGCACAGGACAGGTAAGGGGAGCAGCAGAAAAGGCACCCATGGGTAATAGTGGAAGCAGGCTGCTCTTTGTAAATATGCTTAAAAATATGCTTAGAGCTCAAGGCGCGCGGGTGGGACAGCAACAGCTTACACAGTTTTTAGAGTTTGTAGAAAAAATATGCCCATGGTTCCCAGAGGAAGGGATGGTAGATCTGCAAGTTTGGGCACGTGTGGGAGAAGAATTACAAGAGCATTATGATGTCCATAGACCGGAAAAGGTCCCAGTGGATACTTTCGGGTTATGGACTTTAATTAGAGACAGTTTAGATCCCCGGCAGGAGAGGCACAAACTAGATCTTAAAAATGAAAGTAACCCCGACGGAGAGGCCTCTGCCGAGCCTTCCGCGCCGCCCGAGCCGGTGTATGCGGAAGTAGCTGACGACGGCTCGGGGGAAAGTGTACTTCAGGAAAATCTGCTCAGAGACTCAAGACAAAAAGAGAGCCCTGAAAAATTGCCAGAAATTTGCTTCTGCAAGACCTTTAGCAAACTCTTCCCGGGAAAAGCACCAAAGTCAGGCCGGCGCCTAGTATAGTTGCAGGATGAGACCCCCCTGAAGCTTTTGTCACCGAAGCTTTCCCCACTGGTCCGGCTGCACCTAATATGAAACCCCCCGACCAAAGACTTCATCTGCCGATTAGACCACGCCCTCAAGCGACTCCCCTACAGGAGTGCTTGCGCAAGGCTGAGGAAAAAGGAGAAAATATCGAGGGATTTACATTCTTTCCCGTTTTTGAAGACGCGAATCAGCGTAGGGGGCATAACCCCATCCCGTTCAAACAACTGAAAGAACTAAAAATGGCTTGCGCGTCATATGGAAAGGCATAGCGAAAGCCTGCTTGTCAAGTGGGGATGATTTGCTATGGAGGTCAGAGTTTGGAGATCAGTGCAGAAGTACAGCTGACATAAACAGAGCACAGAATCACCCAGTGACTTATGACATGCTTTCAGGTGAAGGTCCCTATAGTGACCTCCATGCCCAGTTAAATTTTGAACCAGGAGTATACGCTCAAATAAGTGCTGCAGCTCGCTGAGCCTGGCAGAGGCTCCCAGTGAGTAGGAGCAGATCAGAAGATCTGTCTAAAATCAGGCAGGCGCCCGATGAGCCATTTCAAAACTTTGTCTCTTGCCTACTGCAAACATCAAGCAGGCTGATAAAGGACCCCGATGCGGGCTTGATCCTAGTAAAACAGCTAGCATATGAGAACGCCAATGCGGCTTGTCAAGCAGCTCTCAGACTGTTTAGAAAAAAAGATCTTTCTGACTATGTCAGATTATGCTCAGATATTGGTCCCTCCTATACTCAAAGGCTAGCTGTGGCCGCTGCCTTGCAAAGGAAAACAGTGAAAGAAGTCCTTTTTCAACAACAACAGAGAAAGTCAAGGTGCACTCCTGGTCCCCCAGGCAGCTGTTTCGGGTGTGGAAAAATAGGGCATCAGCTCAGAGACTGCCCAGGAAAAGACAGGAAACCGCAGAAAGAAAAACAGCCAGGGCTCTGCCCACGCTGCCGGCAGGGAAATCACTGGTCTTATCATTGTAGATCTAAGAGAGATGCCCCTGGAAATCCCCTTGATCAGAGAAACAGGAGGAGGGGCCAGCCCCAGGCCCCGAGACAATGTTTTAGGGCACTCCAAGCGTTCCTCCCTCAGCAAGGAAATCCATTCAAGACCTCTGCCGAGCCACCTCAGGCAATGCAAGACTGGACCTCGGTCCCTCCACCTACACAGTATTGACACCTGAAATGGGAATGCAGGCCCTCCCTACGGGAGTGTTTGGACTGCTCCCAAAAGGATGTATGGGCCTGCTGCTAGGGAGTAGTACCACCATGAAGGGTGTCCTAGTAGCCCCAGGGGTGATTATCCAGATTATACAGGAGAAATAAAGATTATGACCCACTCCCCTGCAGGTATTACAGTAGTTCAGCCACAACAGCATATTGCTCAGCTGATTCTCTGACCTCAAATTAACTCAAAAAATAGAAGTATGGCCAAGAGCAGGGGAGACGCAGGGTTTGGATTGTCAGATGCATTCTGGGTCCAACCTGTCGGGTCACAGAGGCCCGAGTTAACACTTACCATTAGAAATCGTAGAATAAAGGGACTCTTGGACACCGGAGCAGACATCTCTGTATTCGCCAGTGATCAATGGCCCCTCCACTGGCCGAAACAGCCCACTGCTACCCACCTACAGGGAATAGGGCAAAGTACAAATTCTGAGCATAGTGATATCCTAAACTGGAAAGATGATGAAAATCACTGTGGGACTTTTCAGCCTTATATAGTCCCCGGACTCCCAGTCAATTTATGGGGAAGAGATGTGATGAGACAAATGGGAGTCTATCTCCTCAGCCCGAGTGACAAGATCTCAAATCTGATGTTTAATCAAAGCTATCTCGCCAATCAAAGACTGGGAGAAAGAAGACAAGGAGATGTAAACCCTACTGAAGTCACCTGTAAGCAAGACAAAAAAAAAGATTAGAGTATTTTTAGCAGAGGCCTCTGATACCCCTGCTCCCCACGCTGATCCTATAACATAGCTTAGTGATGCCCCTGTGTAGGTGGATCAGTGGCCTCTATCTGCAGAAAAAATACAGGCGGCCAAGCTGTTAGTGCAGAAGCAGCTTGACCGTGGACACATTAAACCCATTAATTCTCCTTGGAATTCACCAATATTCGTGATAAAAAAGAAATCTAGAAAATAGAAGCTATTGCAAGACCTTAGAAAGGTTAATCAGACAATGGAAGTCATGGGGGCTTTACAGCCTGGGCTTCCAACCCCCTCTGCAATACCTCAGAACACCTACAAGATAATCTTAGATTTTAAAGATTGTTTCTATACCATTAAGTTAGCAGAAACAGATTCTAAAAGGTTTGCATTCAGTGTACCCTCAGTTAATTTTAAAGAGCCCATGAAACAATATACCAATAGAAGGTCCTCCCTCAAGGCATGGCAAGTAGCCCTACTCTTTGTCAGAAATTTGTAGCCAGAGCTATTCAAAATACAAGAGAAAAGTTTAGGCAGACATATATCATACATTATATAAATGACGTTCTGATTGCTCATAGCAAGGAGGGAATAGTCCTTGCAGCCTATGGGTCTATGAAGGCAGATTTGGAGAGAGTTGGCCTCGTCATAGCTCCTGAAAAAGTACAGACTCAACCACCTTTTAATTACTTGGGAAAAATTTTGTACCCAAAATCAATTCAGACTCAGAAAATAAACATTAGAAAACATCACTTAAAAACATTAAATGATTTCCAGAAGCTACTAGGAGATATAAATTGGCTTTGCCCTCACCTGAAATTATCTACTGGAGAATTGAAACCATTATTTGACATTCTGAGAGGTGACCCTGCTCTCGCATCACTCCGAGAGCTCTCTTCGGATGGCAGGACAGCTTTGGGGTTAGTAGAGAAAGCTATAGAAAATCAACAACTCTCCTACATAGACTATGGGAAACCTTTAGAACTATATGTGTTAGCTTCCTCCCATACTCCTACTGCAGTTATATGGCAAGAGGGCCCACTTCTGTGGGTACACCTCCCAGTCTCTCCCTCAAAAGCTATCACCCTATATCATGAATTGGTTTCATCTATCATCCAGCTCTCTAGAGAGAATGCACACAAGTATTTTAGGAAAGATCCCAACTATATTCGGGTTCCCTTTTCCCGAGACCAGATTAGCTGTTTTCAACTTCTGATGCTTGGGGAATAGCTTTTGCTGATTTTGCAGGACAGATAAGTTCACATTTGCCCAATAATAAACTGCTTCAGTTTGCCAACCTCCAAGCCTTTATCTTTCCAAAAAGAGTACGTAATTCCCCCATCAAGAGAGCCAATTGTGCCTTCACAGATAGTTCATCCAATGGCACATCTGTATATGTATATGAAAGAGTAACACATAAGTTCTCCAGCCCCACATCCTCTGCCCAAGTGGCAGAACTCCGTGCAGTTGTTGCACTACTCTCTGATGCCTCTAAAGAGCCACTTAATTTGTTTACAGATAGTCTGTATGTTGCTAGAGCTATTCCTTCACTTGAAACCGCCCCCACTATTGAATCCCAAGATACAGAGATAAGGGATCTGTTTCTTCAACTTCAAGCACTGATTCGGGCCCGCCAAGAACCTTTGTTTGTGGGACACATTAGAGCTCATACAAACTTGCCAGGAGCCCTATCTGCTGGGAATAGTAAAGCCGATGCAGCTGCGCAAGGTATTTTTATCACTCAGGTACAAAAAGCTCAGCAATCTCATGCCCTACACCACCAAAACAGTCAAAGTCTGAGACTGCAGTTCAAGATTCCCAGAGAGGCTGCTAGGCAAATAGTGAAACAATGTGGCCGGTGTCCTATACACCACACAGTGCAGCCACAAGGAGTCAACCCTCAAGGGCTCGTACCCAATCAATTGTGGCAGATGGATGTCACAAAAATCCTTGAGTTTGGAAGGCTCAAATATGTTCATGTCTCTATAGATACTTATTCTGGTTTCCTTATGGCTACAGCTTAAACAGGTGAGGTTTCCAGACACGTCATATCACATTGTCTGAAATGCTTTGGCACTATGGGGGTTCCTAAAGAGATTAAGACAGACAATGGAACTGCCTACACCAGCCAAGCCTTTAACTTCTTTTGCAAACAGTTCAGTATCCTCCACAAAACAGGCATTCCTTATAATCCTCAAGGACAAGGCATTGTTGAAAGAGCTCATGGCACACTGAAACACTAATTGCAAAAAATAAAAAAGGGGGAGTTGTACCCGGAGACTTCCACTAACTACCTGAATCATTCACTTTTTATTTTAAATTTTCTCACCACGGACACTCATGGGAAGTCCGCTGCAGACCGATTCTGGCACACAAAAACACAGGACTCCTATGCAAAAGTGAGATGGAAGGATCCTATAACAGGCCAATGGAACGGCCCCGAACCGGTACTCAAATGGGGATGAGGGCATGCTTGTGTTTTCTCGCAGGAACAAGATGGAGCCTGGTGGCTTCTGAAAAGGCTGGTTTGTCAGCCTGATGACTGTCACACTCGTGCTAATGACAGGGACTGCGGCCCAGCACCTGTTTTGGAGCCTGGTCTCCAACCTGCATCTTGGAATGGCCTGGAAGTAGAGGTGACAGTGAATGATTCCGCAACCCTCGGAGTGCCCGTGACAGACATCGACACGAAAGTCTCGGTGCCAGTGAACTTTTTGGGAAATGTACCACATAACATCATCTGCATTAGTAAGGAAAATGACACAGACTGCCTTGTGCCAAAAGATCAGACATTTTATGAAAGAGGAGGAGGCAGTGTAATGTTGATGTATCCTGATAATTCTACATGTAACCTGACTGGGTGTAACCCGCCAGAGAAGAATGGGACTTACTGTAAGGCGCCAGCGCAGTTACCTTACTGTGTTAAGTGGCGTTAGCACTAATGAGACCAGAGACTAGAGAGAATGGTGGTGGAATCACCCTAGGAATTGTTCTTTTTATGTGGATTGGAATGGTGGACATGACGATGGTCCACATCTCCTGCCAGAGACTGGTGTAAGAGGTAATGCGCCCCAGCTCGCCGCTGGGATGTGGTGGGCACATAGCGGCAGCCCACAAAGGTACCTGTGGAAATTGGTTGCAGCCACAGGACACATAACATATACTTTAAGTAAGGCGGGCAAGTTCAGCGAGACCCAGGTAACAGCATGCACCAAGTTCCCCTTCTTTATGTTAAGAGGAAAGGCAGAGTGGGAAAGAGAATAATGTTGTAAATCTTACTTGTACTAACTGTAACATCGTTAGGTGTGTTTCTGGAGATTTAAGAAATGACACAATCATTGTCATGAAACAGCCTTCTCTAGTGTTTCTGCCAGTCAATTCCTCAGAAGGTTGGTATCCTGAATTTGGCCTTCAGACATTGGAATCACTCAAAAGAGAGTTGGATGTTAGAAAACCTAGAAGAATAGAGGTTGTAGTAGTAAGTATTTTAGCACTAGTCAGTTTATTGGCCACAGCTATCTCATCCGCTGTCCTACTAACAAGTGAGGCACAGACCGCCTCGTTTATTGATAATTTGGCACAGAATGTTTCAAAAACCTTTAGAACACAAGAATTTATCGATCAAAAGGTTGAGAGAAAACTCCAAGCTCTAGAACAGACAGTTCTCTATTTGGGTGATGAAGTAGAAACGCTTAAACTCACTAACAAATTAAGGTGTCATGCAAAATTTTCAGCTATATGTGTAACTGTGCTTCCTTATAATGAAACAAACTATCCCTGGGCTAAGGTGAAAGCCCATCTCTTAAATGTTTGAGAACATGATAATGAAACATTAGATATTGATCAATTGCTTGCAGAGATATTAGCTATGCAAAATGCAAAACTGAATGTAAACCCGCAAGGATTAGCAAAAGAAATCTTTGATTCCTTGGGCTCCTTAATCCCTAACCTGGCTTCTACCAAAGAGATACTCATTACCTTAGTGTGTTGTGTGCTGTTGCTCATAATTTTGGTGGTTGCACTGCCACTCCTGTTGAGAGTGGCCATGAGGACCGTGAAGCAGATCCTCGGAGGCCTCCACAAACAAGAACTGTATACCCAGCCCCCCCGACCAGTCATGGAATAGAGGCTGGTAGCCAAAGATGGGTAAGAATAGCAAGAAACAGCACCAACCTAAGACAGGGTGCAGACCATGCTGTTTGTAATCCAATGACAGGTAAGGACCTCTTCTGTGCTATATCAACCTAAGACAGGCACAGTCTTCTAATAGCACAGTACAAGCGTGCGTCAATCCTCCATAATTTCTCTTGGTGGGTGACATCCGAGTTGAAGAGAGAGATGGTTCAGAGTTCAGTGATAGTTGTGTCAAGTGCATTAGATACTAGACTACTTCCCCTCTCTCCTTGTGACAACTACATGCTCGTCAGTATGATGGGAGAACCATCATAAAATAAATAAAAAAGGGGGAGATGTTGGGAGCCATGTACAGGAGTATTACTCTTGGTTCTTGTACAAGATGGCTACACTCTTGGGAGCCATGAACGTGAGTGCCGTTGTCTTGTATAAGAGCTAGAGCACAGCCATCTTATGAAGCCTGGCTATTGCTTCTGCTTTTTAATGACCCTCAGATTATATAAGTCTACCCAGATATAAGTGATTGTGCATATTTCAACCTATTGTCTATTGTTTAATTAAGCACCACCCTTCTTCTGCTCTTGTTGTCAAGAGGAATATTCCTCACGGCCTGATCTTTGAGATCTTAGGGAATTTCCAAGTTCTCTATTTTGCTGTATAAATACTGTCTCAAATAAAGCACTTTGGCATTCTGCACAAGACGGATTGTCCTCCTGTGATCTTTGTAAGTATAATCCCAGCCACCCCATTTTCAGGAAACCGTTCGACTGCTGGTGGCAGGTTCCGTCAACCAGATGAGGAGCCCGGCCCCCAAAAGGGAAATGACTTGGGCTGTGGCTCAACATTACCCTGAGGAAGTTCAAGTGCTTATCTGGTACTATATGGGTGCTGATTGGGGAAAAGGAGGAGAGGGATTTTTCCCAAGCCCTGAAACCTGTCTTATCTGAAGGTTTCAGCCCTGTGCAAGATCACTATGATTTCTGTGAGACCAAGAAATGACAATGGAATGATCTTGAGGCAAAAGTATTTATATCTGGCTTTATTCTCCCGGTGGCAGGTCGAGCACTAGGACCACGTCTGCATCCAGCAGTCTGCAGATCCACAATCTTCTGTCTCTGCCTCCACCCAGAGCCCTGGGCAGAGCTCTTTTTATTCTGACTCAGTCAATAACACCTCATTGCTAAAGAGTGTGGAAGTATTAGCCTAGTAAGCCAATTATATCATCAAGTAGTTTAAGGTCAGGTGAGAATCCTGGCCATAGGAACTTGCATTTTCCCCACAGACCAGTTGGTCAAGCCCTGAGTGGCTGAGAATCTGAGTATGGAGATGGTTAATGACTTATCCTTACAATTTGACTGCTCACAGCAGGCTGGAGGCCAGGATGAGAATCTGAGCTTGGGCCCTGCAACAGCTGCTCCTTCAAACCTACCTGCTATAGAATCAGAATCTTCCAACCCCACCAGATAGATGTGTGGCTTTCAGCTACTCACCTGACCTCTCTGAGCTTGCATCCTCATTTAGGAATGGGAAAAGATTAATTCCAACCCCATAGGGTTGTGGTAACAATTAAATAAGGCATGTGAAGTGCTTATAGAAAAGTGCTCAAGAAATGGCAACTTTTAGTTATTATGGAACAGCTGATTTTTCTTGGTGTAACAGAGAAAATTAGTGTATTACAGCCATTGATATAAACTTCCCCAACCTGGGGGTTCAAGGAGCTGGCAGACCCTTGTGGGTCATTAGCCAGGTCCTGAGCCATTGGGCAGAACACAAGAGGAGAAAAGATACCAAAATCACTTCAAGGGCCCTGTCCATCCTTCACCCCTCCCCTACCAGCCTCACCATGAGAGGCCTGGAGCAACAGCCTAGCAGGGCCAGAAGGGGTGTCTAATATAATCGCAGGCCTTACATGTCTGTTTGGCAGCAGCTCCAGAATTTCTATAGAGGAGGGGTTGCGGTGGGCCATCTGGTGGGAAGGAGGGGCAAGGAGTTTACCCATTAATAGCAGCTGTGTTTAGAAAGCACACATATTTCTCCCCCAGCTGTGTTTACTTCGGGTGGCTTTGGGGCTGTGGAAGGTAATGCTGCTGATGGAGGCTCTGGACTGAAGGGCAGAGCTCTTCCTCCAGGTCGTCTTTGGCCTTGACTTCGGTTGTTACCTAATAGCTATGTACGTACCTGGGGCAAATCACTTTTCTCTGAGCTTTACCTTCCTCATCAATAAAAATTGGGCTAATTATGGCCTCCCCCATTTAGGCTGTTGTAAAGGTTCAATGAAGTGATGCATGTAAAGTGCCTGGCACATAGTAACCACTCCATTCATGTAGGGGGATGTCATAGTTCATGGTTATCAGCAGTAGCGTTAGAATTGGCATGATGGTCAATGAAGAAAGACTCAAAGGGGAAGGGAAACTTGAATGAGACCCTGCAATTCAAGAAACAGAATTGCTGCTATTGCAGGGCTCTTTCCACAGGGCAGAAGGACTCCAGCTCCCCCATTCTGAGGGTTTCCTGCCATTTATTTGGGCAGTTTTGACCTTCTCCACAAATGTCACCTGTGCCCTGCAAGAGCAGAGATTTAGACTTCAGAGGTTTCCCTTTCTGGCTGGGGCTGTGGCCCCTCAAGTCTTTGCACAAATAGCCAGCAGACAACTGCCACTCAATTGGTGTCTTTATTTATACTGTTGACATTTCCCATAGGGAATTGTTGAAGGGAGGGGAGGGGAGGGCTGAGCGGGGAGCCAGCTTGGTTTTCCTCCATCCAGTGGAGGAAGTGACAGGGTAGGGATGTACTAAATAGAGTGAACAAGGGGACCATTGCTGTGTGCGCTGAGATGCATTGTACAGTGACTCCAGACAACCTGAGTCCTTCCGTCAGGAAATTCAGTTTCAGTTTCAAACTGGAAAAATAACAAAGATCAGAAGAGAAGACCAAAGTGCACACAAAGCAAACTGCTGATGTAGGGAGGGGTCTAAGGCAATCATCCGTGAGAAGCCAGTGTTTGGGGTGGCCATGTGGCCGTGCCCCATCCCACTGGGCCATGGCCAGGCCAGGCCAGGCTGTCGGGCCACCAGTGCCCTCTCGAGACAGTCTCTCTGTGTTGGCTCCCAGGGTGCTGTAAGCCACAGAGGTGGTGGAGGGATAAGAGCCTGAAGTGTGGCAGCACCAGGGCAGCCCAAGGCAGGGCCGCATTGAGAATATCAAAGCATCTCTTTGGGGGTGGCTCTGGAGGGCTGGTGGGAGATGGAGGGGGAAGGAGCACCTGGGAGGGGTACACTCAGCACCTTTCCTTGTGCACAGGTCAGAGCCACTCTCCAGAATCTTAAATTACCAGGTGGGGGTGAGAATGCTGATTAACTACAGAGCTGAAGGCTGCCAGGCCTATCTGGGTCCCTCCCTGGAGCTCGGCGCCCAGTGAGCAGAAGACGACAGAGAGGCAGGCCTGTGAGAGCCGGGGCCCAGCTCAGCAGCCCAGCCAGTCGGATTTGATGCTTCCGACCTTCACGCTCTTCAGACTTTGGTTCTCCAACTTCAGGTAATAAGCACCCTTGAAGAAATAGCTGTGACCTGGGATGAGAAAGAGAGGCTGTGACCACCCCATACTCAGACAATTATGGCCCATGGAAGTCTCCTGGGAGCTTTAAAAGTCTGAATGCCACAGGGAAGAAGCTTTTAAACCAGAGTAGACCCCTCTAAGGCTAGAGGAAGGGAAACGTCTGGGGAAGTAAGCTCTCTGAGGCCCTGTTTCTTCATCTTTAAGATGAGGATAAAGACACCAACCTCTCAGGGCTGGTGGTGAGCATTAAATTAGATAATATGTTATTATTAATATAAAAGCAGTATTCTGCTGAGGACAAGCACCATAAGTCCTTCCCATATCCCAGAGGTGGCAAACAGGAAGGCTTCTAGCCCTGTCAGGCCCACACATGGGTTTTACTTTGTTTTGTTTGTTCAGAATTCTGAATAAATTGTCAACATGTAAACATATGGAAATTTCACATGAAAATATAAATTTCTCACTTCCTTCTCAAACAGCTAGATTGTCTAATGACACTGGGCCCCTGTCCTTGCAGGGCAGCAATCATCAGAGGCAGAGAAGCGACTTCCCCTATAAACACGCTTCCTGGTTTACCACAGACCCTACCACTCCCTACTGTTTGCCTTGCTTGCTTCACTCATTTGTGTTACTGGCCTGGCCCACATGGGCTTTGGAATTCGTGACTCCTGACATGCATGATCTCATTTATTTCTTTTAAAAGCCTGGCACATAGTAGGTGCTCAATAGATGTTTATTCCTGATGATAATCCTTAACCAAGCATCTGATTGTACACTACTTTTTCTAGGACATGTAAGACCTCTCACACTGGAAGTCAGGGCAATGTGCTTAGCATATGACAGGGGCTCAAAAAAGTCTTTGTGGAATTTATTTGAAACCTCCTCTAAAAAGCCAAACTGGACTCATTTCCAGGGCCAGAGACCTCATAGATGTGCTTCCTCAGAAATATGGTTTTCAAACTCCAAATTCTATCCCTCACTGATAACTGGTTGTTGCATTTTAAATAGCAAGGGACCAGGAGCAAATTGAGTTGAGTGGGCAATCTTTGCCACATCAGCAAAAGGGCATGACAAAGTTTGTCCTGTTTCAAATGGAGCCATCCTTCTGCTAATGGGAGGTAGTCACAAGGCCTCCTGTGAAACCCAAAAGGGCCTGGATCAAACCCCAGAATGAATCTAGGGCACAGAGCCCAAGTTTCTCGCCTCAGGCAGGCCTCCCGCCCTCTCCCTCCCTGGCTCTAAGCCCTGCAGCTGTGAGGGGCCTTTCTGGGTCTTACTGCCTGGAGCCGGCTGAGAGAGCAGAGGTCAGGGGTCTGGAGGCCTTCCCAGCACTGGGCTGAAGGGGCTGGTTTGTTTTCTTGGGGCACTGCATGCCTCCTTGCACAATGAGGGAGTGTGTGCTTGCAAGAAGCTAGGCGCTGGCTGGGGGCGGGGAGTCCTAGAAAGCGGACGGAGGCTGAGGCAGCTCACCACCACCCTGCAGGTCCACCACGGCATCCAGGTTATCAGGGATGGCATTCCAGGCATCTGCAATGAGCTTGGGGAAGCCAGGGTCCATTTTCTTCTTCACCTCATTGTATCTGCAAGGAAATGGACATGGTGAACCAGTGGGGACTCCCTAAAGGCCAGTGCTCCCCCAGCTTGGATGGGCGGGCCTGGTGATGGCTCCTGGGGAAGCCTAGGGAACCAGATCTAACCATGCAGGGAGGCAGCTGGCTGGACTGTAAGGGCAGGGAGTCAGACTTGGGTCTGAATTCCACCTCCGCTACTCACTGATTATGTGACTGTGGACAGTTCCATAAAAACAATCTTGGGATTACCGTTAACGTTTAAGCAGTATGTTAACCACTTTCTGTACACTTTTCCTATGACATAGTTATTACAGGAATAGCCAGAGGCTTAAGGCACCCAACTTCAATGTGCTAATCCAACCCAGACCAGTCTGGTTCCCTGGCGGCAAGTGGCTCTCTGAGCCTCGGTTTTACCAGCTATAAGATGGGGTTGTATTTAATTCAATGTTTTTAAGTAATGTATATATATGAAATGAAATCACACAGGCCAAGTGCCCATCCGCAATATCTGGTACTTGGTAGGCATTTGGAAAATGTTAGTTCCTTTACAAACGTTGGTCCGTGTGGCAGTATGAAGAGCACTAGACAGGGAGACCAGACATGGGGCCTGGCCCAACGTTCTCCCATTGAGTGACTCAGTCAAACTGCTGCTTCCTCATCTGTCAAGTGGAAGTGACAGTCCACATCCTGGGAGATGATCTCGGCTGGGAGTGATGTCACAGGGCAAGGTGGTACACGGGTCCAAGCCCTGTTAGTCCCCGGTGGACCTCCTGCCACCACAGTCCCGGCTACAGATCTCAGGACACATAGGAATCTGGGCTGTGCCTGGGATTCAGGAAAGCACCTTGAGTGTTAATTGGCATACCCTCCTTCCTGGCTAGCAATACCTCTCTGTCTTTGAAAATCTCTGGAGAACTTTAAAATGCTGGCATCGTTCTGATTCCTTTGCTTCTTCACTTATATTCAAACTCTTCATTATTCTATGAACATTGAATGAGCTTCCACTATGTGCCTGTGGATATCACAGTAGACCAGATAAAGTCGTGCCCTCGTGGAGCTAGTTTTCTAGGTCTGTGTTTGAATGTCATCCTAGTAAGAACTAAGTTCTCCTCTGCAGTGCCTCATAGCTGACTCTTCTTCCCCTCCATCAGCACGGCCACCTTCGCCCCCAGACACCAACAGCACTTCGCCTACGAACCAAAACCCGAGTTTCCCAGCGCTCCATGCACACCACCTCCCCTGAGCCCCCAAACTACACTCCCTAAAGGGCTGGTCGCTCAGAGCTATGTGTCCTGTGCTTGAACTCGCCCTCATGTCTTTTTCAGTCCCCCACAGAAGGTAGGGAGGGTAGGAATCCACCTCATTTTATTGATGAGTAAACTGAGGCCCAGAGGGTTGAACCCATTTGCTTCCAAACTCTTTTCCTCCAGGAGGCACACAGCATCATGGCATCAGAAGATGCTGGCTCTGAAGGTGCCCACATGGCTTCACTTTCCTCTCTGTCCTTTCTTGTACAGTGTTTCCCACTGGTGTATGCTGCTTTGAAAGGTTTCTCTGTGACACCTCATAGTTTTCTGCAGCCATAGAAACTATAATGTAGAGCAGGTTGTTAAGCACATGGACATTTGTGTCCCAGCTTTTCCATGGGTGTGTCCTTGAGGCACTTCAGTCTCAGTTTCCCTTCCTGGAAAAAGGGGCTAATAATAGTATCTACCTTAAAGGAGAAATACAAGTGAAATGCACAGCCTCAGGTCTGGGATGTGGTATAGGGCCTGTCATGAGGGCCACCATTATTCTATTCAAATGTGTTTATGTCTCTTTCCCTCACTCTACTGTAAGCTCTCCGAGGCAGGGAGTGATTATTTCTCAACATCTGTCTTACAACACCTGGCTCTGTGCTTGGCACATAGGAGATACTGAATATATGTCTGTGGGCTTAATGGAAGCTTCCAGAGCAGGCGCTGAGCACTCCTCGGCAGGACCTCGGGGATGCCCAGGCTGGAGGCAGCTGCTCATCCTCTCTTGCTCTGGGGTACGCTCTCCTTCTCCAGAAAAGATACATCTGGGGCCTCTGCAGACTGCACCAGGTCCAGCATCTCAGGCTCATTAACCACCTCTTCTGGGAGATGATCTGGGAGATGTCTCTTCTGGAAACCCAGTCCAGAGCTTCTGACAGGCCCTTCAGCTCTGCTGCTTTTAGGAGAAGTGTCATGAACCCTGGCTTTGGGAGGCAGTCTTGTTGCAGAAAAGGACTGGAAGGTCAAAACCCAGCAAGCCTGAGTGTCAAAGTGTGTGTGTGTGTGTGTGTGTGTGTGTGTGTGTGTGTGTGTGTGTGTGTGTGTGTGTGCACGCTCCTGTTTGCACATGGACACGACTGTCCTCCATGTTTACACACACACAGTACACTGGAAGAGGACTGGAAGAGTCCTCCAGCACCAGGATTCAATGACACTAGGGCTTTGTGATTCTAAGAGTCACGTTTCTGTACATCTGTGCGTCTCACTGTCCACATTCTAAGACAGGAATGTTCGGGGCTCCTATCATGCCAAGATGCCATTTGTAGTATGTGCGTGTGCCTGGGAGTGTTCGGAGCTTGTGGGCAGAAAGCCCACTCCTCCGTGGTTTCCTGGCTCACTGTGTTCTTTCTTGAAGCTAGAGATATCAGTCATCTTAAGCTGCTAAGTAGCTTAGTGATACATCTGGAATTCCAACCGGAGGGCGGCCTGAGACATGAACAGCTTCCGAATGCAGGGCGGCTGAGGGAGGGGCGGTGGGAAGGAGGAAAGGGGGAGAAAGGAGAGAAGGGGAAGGCCTTGGGAGGGAAGCAGGGTTGTTTCAGGGATGGCAGACCAAGGGCCCGATGCAGTGGCAGCTGCAGGAGGAGCACGGGGACGATAGGAGGGAGGGAGGGACGATGTACTCACCCCGCCCCTTCCCCACTGACCAAATGACCCTGAGGGTACAGAGTTGGGGTGTGGGGTTAGGGGACAGGGGGAGCAGTTCCGATCCTGGCTCTGTAGCCAGCACACTTGCATGAAATAATTTAGACAAGTTATTTAATTTCTTTGGACCACAGTTTCCTGATCTGGGAAATGTAAAGAATCAGACTCAAACTTCTGAAGTCTGCCTCTCACTGACCATGGATGTTGGGCTCCCTGACCTTTAGTTCTGACTGTGGCCTCTCAGAATTGAACCCTTCCCTTGAGATGACCTGGAGCAGAGGGCTACCTGCTTCCAAGCTGGCCTGCTGCCAGCCAGCCCATTACAGACATGGCAGAGGGTGCCTGCAGCTTCCAGAGAGCCCGGTGTGGATGCTCCTGGGCGCAGCTGGTGTGGCCATCCATCGGACTTCATCATAGTTTGCCCTCTGGCATCCCTGCCTCCACGACCCCCATTTCTTTGGACCCAATCATTTTCTAATATCTCACATACAGTATGGAATAGTGAAAAGCATGTTCTTTAGGAGGAAAAGTTCCAGGGCTCAAATCCCAAACTGCCACTACCTGGCTCTGTGACTTTAAGCTAGAAACTTCACCTGCGTGAACCCAAGTTTTCTCATCTGTAAATGGGAAGAGTAATGATAATACATGCCTCACAAAGCCCTTGCAATAGTGTCTGGCACATAGTGTCAATAGTAGCAGCTATTATCTGGGTGTTATGACCCTCTTCTTCAGGATGTCACCCAAAACGTGAGGCTCCAGACCAGACACCTTGGGCCCAATCAAAAGACTTCTGAGAAGGGAAAAGAGGTTCTAACCAGAGGGCTAGAAAGGAGGGTTCTATCCACGCCTCTCAGAGGGCCTGCAGCCCTGACAGATTAGAGACCAAGAGAGGGAACATCCAAGGCCCACCAGCCTCTGAACTTCCCCCAGGAGGCATTAGGTTGTCTCTGTCCCCATGGCAGCTGGCTGTGCTGGTCTTTCTGCCGCCCTCCCTTACCTCCAGAACTTGTCTCCAGCAAAGATATACGTCTTCTTGTTCTTGCTCCAGTTAAAGGCAGCGTCCACGCGTTGGACATCAGGGGGCAGCCCCAGGCTGGTCAGCGGCTTGGGGTACCCTCGCTCCAGGGTGCTGGCTGAATAGACCCAGTATTCGTTGCCTGGGGTGGAAGCAAAGGGTGTGTTGGTGACTGGTGCTGAAATCTCCCAGGCCAGCCAGTTCCTCCCATCATCTGTCTGCCTGGTGGCCATTCCCAACAGGGACACAGCTCCTGCTCACTTCTGGATTCAGTGCCCCGAATCAGGGCTCACATGTATAGTTTTACAAATTGGTTATGGACAGTGCCTGGCCAAGAAGGTGAGTGGGGGATGAGACCAATCCTCAATCTGCTCACCAAGCCATGCCCTCTAAGTGCCACGCCTGCCACGAAGAGACATCTTTTTCTAATTTGCATAAAAGTGCCCTGTGAGCTAGGAGCTGCCCTGGCCCCAGCCTATGATCACTCTGGAATGGAGGAGATGGGCAGTGGGCTGGTGGAACATGTACCCAACAGTGTTGGCTAAGCCTCCAGTTCCTCCAGGAAGCTGGCCTTGTGCCCCCACTTTGGACTCAGGTAGGGACCTTCTCACTCCTTTCTCCCCATCCCAGCCCTCCGTATACTCCCTCTTAACCACCTGGTTTTCTGTCCCCACCCCCACTAGTCTGTGAGCTCTATGAGGGCAGGGTCTGGATCCCTGGCACATGGTAGGTGCTCAAATAAACTAAATGAGTGGGTTTCCCAAATGTTACCCATATGACCTTACCTTGATATTTTTATCACTTAGGGACTCCTTGTAGAGTCCACTTAATATTTTGCTTTCAAGGAATTCATTTTGAAATCTAGAGAAGTAAGTTTATTTTAAATATTAAAAATGAAAGCAAGTCAGTTTTTAAAAAATTCCAACTAAAATTGTTTTCTGTCAAAGGCTTTAGCATTAGAAAGGTGTTAGAAACACCAGCACTAAACAGTAGTTTTTATTCTAGAAAACTGAACGATTGAAAAAGAATTAAAAGGTAATGAAATGTTCACTCTGTGGGCCGCTGCTCTTTGATGCTGGGTGTCTCAACTGACTAACCAGGTGAATCCCATGCTTTTAAAAATGATGGCTGAAAGTATGGATCCATTAAAGTGGGGGCACCGACAGGAGCCCAGGAACCACGGTGCAGAGGCCCATGGAGCTGAGGGCGAGGCAGGACCCTTCCCACACACCTGCAAAGAACACAGCCTTCTCTTCCTGCGGGGCCTCATATACAGCATCAATCTTTTCTGGGAGATCAGGCCAGAAGGTGGCCACCAGCAGGGGTCCCATGGGCTTGTCACGTGGTGTCACTGTCCGCCAAATGAACCTGGGGGTGGGGAAGGGGACACAGGGAGCGACATCTTCAGTCACTCTGCAGCTGTAACCACACACGCCTTCCCAAGCCACTAAGAAACATCCCAGTCATGATGCCCTGGGAGGGGGAGGCAGGATCAAAGGAAGGTTGGAGAAGGACTGGAGAAGGGCAGAGCCCCTCTGCAAGATGCCAGGACTGAGAAGCACCTCTTTGCTCCCTGTCTTGCTTTCTCCTCCAGGAAGCCTTCTCCTATTACCTCTGTTCACACTATGTTCTCCCTCCTCTGAGCCTCTCAAAATCATCAACACTGAGTGCCTGGAACAGTAGTTTGTTTTTTAAAACACTTTATCTCTCCTATTAGATTAGAGGCCAATTGAGGCAGAGGGTAACGGTACCCAAAAGCATTTCCTAAATTGAAATGGAATGGATTCATGCACTTTGGCAAGAGTAAGAGCTGTCATTTATTGAGAGCCTGATAAGTGCCAAGCACTTTATGGGTCTTGTAAAATATAATTCTCACAGTATTATAATATGCACTCTTGGTAGCCTACCTAGCATCTATGATCTATTTATTTCCCTATCATCCTTCCTCACAGAGTTCCCAAATTTATAATCCATGCTTCCCCACTAGTAGACTCAACCCCATTCTGATTAACTTAAGCCAATGGGTCTCAAATATGATCCTTAGACCAGCAGCTTCAGCATTGTTAGGGAACTCAAAAATGTGAGTTATTGGGCCGCACTCAAGACCTATGGAAAATGTTTGAGAACCACTGGTATAAGCCTGTTAGAGCTTAGCATTTCCTGGCAACTATTATTGATTCAGAAGTTGCTATGTGACTTATGTTGGCATGGTAAGACTGAAGAGGCAGACTTGTATTTCACATCTGGGGGTCTCTCTTTTTCCTGTTGGATGTGGGCATGGAAACCTATAGCCCTGATTGCCACTGGCAGCCACCATAAGGGACCCAGCCTTAGGAAGAAGCCAATGTGGAGAATGGCAGTGGACAAAGAGATCATTGAGTCACTGACCCTCTTTCTGCCCCTGGAAACAGCCCCACCCCTGGACTTCTTACCACGTGAGAGCATTTCTCTCCATTGTGTAAGCTGGTTTGAGTTGGGGTTCTCTCATACTTGCAGCCAAAACAACCTGATCCAGGAAGGTATCATGATCCTTATTTACCAAATGAAGCTCAGAGAAGTTGTAGGATAACTGGGATTCAAATCCAGATCTGATTCCAAAGTCTGAGTTTCATCATCTTGAAGCATTACCTCTCTCATTCCCCCAGTGCCTAGCACATGGTGGGTGCTGAAATATTTACTGATTAATTCAGCGAGCCCATTAACACTTATCAGCTTCCTTTTGAATGTGTGATGGCTCCAACCTGGGCTTGGGCTCTGCACCCTTTCCAGGGTCCACAGATCTGTGATCAGGGCTTAGCTAGGGCTGGGAGGTCTCCAGGCCAAGGATGCTGAGGAGTGGGGCTGCCTGTAATGGAGGGCTGCAGCACAGCCCTGGCTTCTACTGTTACACATCCTGGGTGGGAACTGAAGCCTGATGGCACCTGATTTCTCACTGCACTTGAGGTCTTCTCTCTCTCTCTGCATTCTTGTCATCTTCTTATTGGCCAGTAGACTCTGCGAAGGGCAGGGCACCTGCCTCCCAGCACCTAGCCCAGTGCCTGGAGCAGCAGGCCCTTCACAGATATCTACAGGACGTCTTCCAGCCCACCAGGCTCTCTGTCCCTCCCTGTGTAAGCCAGGAGCTTTCACCTCTCCCTAGCTTTGCTCTTGCAGTTCGCCATCTCACACACCCTGTCAGCCCTAGCCCTCGCATCCTGATCTGCTTCTCCTTTAAAGGCCCTGTTCAAGTGCTCCTTTATCACCGGAGCCTTCCTGGACGCGGGTGTGTCCATAAAACATTTTGCTGATGCCTCTGCCGTCACATGGCTTTCTCTCTGCCGTGTGTTACCGTCAGTTCTCTCTGTCTGTGTTTCCCAAACCAGACTGCTGATGCTCAAACTTTAATGTGCATGAGAATCACCGGAGGAATTTGCTAAAATGCAGATTCCTAGGCCCCGCTCCCACAGACTCCAGTCAGAGGACCACACTGTTTGGGGTTCTGGTGTAGGAGGCCCATGGTCCTGTCTTTGAGAACACTGACCTAGGCATTAAGCAGTCCCCTGGCTCCCAGCACACCAGCCCCTACTTACTAAAGGTCTAGAAAAGTATCTGGTGCAGTAGATGCCAAGTAATTATTTGTTGATAATAATAGCAAGCATGATTGAATATACTTACTCTGTGTCAGGCATTGTTATAAGTACTAAGCTCATCTAATCCCTACAACAGCCCTAAGAAATAGGTTGGAATATTAGTCCCATTTTATAAATGAGGAAACTGAGGTACAGACAAGGCATATAATTCACTTGCTGATGATCTTGCAACCAGTAAGTAGCAGGTCCAGGATTCTAACCCAGGCTGTCTGTCTCCAGAGCCCATTCTGTCAACTGCCATGTTCCATGGTAGAAGCATGGATGGATGGATCGATAATGGATGGATGGATGGTTAATGGATGAAGGATAATGGATGTATAGATGGATAACAGATGGTTGGGTGTATGGCTGTATGGATGTACGTATGGACAGATAATGGGTGGATGGTTGGGTGTTATGTACGTATGTATGTACGGACCCTTTAATGCAGTGCTAGGTTCTGTCCACTGTTCTCCAGGAGGGCTAGGGCAATTGGATGAATCTTAGCCCTTGATCGATTGAGTGAGGACCTTTATCTGTGACACAAAAGACACTGCCTTTCTATTCCCTGTGGTTACTTGCTCCCCATACATAGAACAATTTGGCCATTTGTGGTCAAGGCCATTCCAGAAGGCCTGTGGTAGCCTGGGCTAGTGTTCCCAGTCCTTTCCCCTGATCTCTATTTTAGATTTATACATCCATGTGTGTTGCCATGTGACTTTGCAGCCCCATCCCCTAAGGGATTTGCTTCATCAATGGAATATTCTCTGACATGATGTGAGTGGAGGCTTTAAATGTGCTTGTGTGGTTTGATTTGGCCTCTTGTGCTTCTGTTGCATGCCATAAGCAGCCACTAATCCCAGGAGAAAGCTGACATGCAGAGCATACCTGAACCCAAACTGCAGCCTGAAGCCAGGACACCCAGTGAGCCCATGGACTGGGAGAGCAGGAATGGAATGCCTGTCGTGGGAAGCTGCTGCAATCTGGATGTTATGTGATATGCAGCAAAAACTGTCTATTCAGGCCATTCTGTGAAGCCCCCAGTGGTGGAAGGGAGTCCCTGAGCAAGGGGCGGGGGTACAGAATAATGGGAAGGGGCAGAGAGCAAGGGGGACAAGAAGCAATCTCCTGCACTCACCGGTCCTTGAAGAAGAAAATCTCCCCACGGATCTGAGAGATGCCATCAAAGACAATGTCCTGTTTGCAGATCTCAGGAGTGACGGGTCCCAGTGTCGGGGTGGGGCCCGTGCCAGTGCCAGCATCAGTGTCTGGGGAGGCCCCTGGGAAGGACACCTGACCTCAGACTCTCCCCAGCTCCAGGGGTTCTCCCCACCAGGCTGAGCCCCAGGGCTGTCCACCCAACCTGCTAAGGGTCAGAAGAAATAGGATTCTGGCCTTGGTGGAAGCCTGGGTGAGACAGGGAGACAATGCCTGGCCATGGAGGGAGGAGAGGGGAGACTCCAGAAATCCATGGCACTTCACACTTTATAAATGCTCTTTATAAATTTGACACCCCCCCAAATTGTTCTTCTCTATAACCCTAGGAGGTGGGCATTGTTACTATTCCCATTTTATAGTTGAGGAAACTGGGACCAAAGAGGTAGAGACTTGATCCATTTCCTGCAGCTAGTGAGTGGCAGAGGTAATGCTTGAACTGGAGCCTCTCACTTGACCTCAGGTTCCCCCCAAGTCCAATGTGCCCCATGCTGCAGCACTGGGCATCCCCTTTACTCTTTTGGCTTCATGCCAGTAGCACGAGTACCAGTCTATATTTACTGTTTTGTTAAATGGACTTAGCCTCATTGTCAGCATCAATAAATACATCATTGGTTTAAGTACTAGTTGTATTGTTCTCATTACACATTAAAATACAAGGATCAGTATGAAAACTAGAAGCTTTCAGCCCCATATCATTAAGGTCATTCCACAGGCAGGGAAATTCCACCCCATATTTAGCTGGTTCTCCTGGATTCTAAACCTAGCTTGGCTACTTGAACCTGGGTATTCTTGGGTCAGAATGATTATCTTTCTCAGACCTCAGTTTACTTAGAAAGTAGACAGCCTGTTTCTGCCCCTCCTGCCACAGAGGGGCTCTAGGGAGCTAAGAGGGGTGTGGACACTGGTGTTGATCGGAAAGGGAAGGGGTTGTCCAAGGGTCCCCTGGAATGTTGCTCTGACACCCCCAGACCAGGTCAACACTCCAGCCTCCTGCCTTTGTCTCCTATAGTCCTGGATAGATGGGACTTTCTGGTTCCCACCCCCGGGCCTCCATCACAGGCTACATGACTTCCCTTGATGCCCACCCTGAGGCTCCCAAGCTGCAGCTTACCGTAGAGCTCCTGAATGCCTTTGATGTCATCCTGGGACAGGCGGAAGTTCTTGGTATAGGTGTAAATGGGTGCCATCAGGGCTCCAGGGTCCTCTGAATGCTCCAGCCCCATTGCATGGCCAAACTCATGGGCCGCCACCAGGAACAGGCTGTACCCTGAGGGCAGAGAGAGTGGAGGAGGGCAGACAAGACACGGGGAGAGATGAGAGAGGAATCAGGTCCTGGCTGCAGTGATGAAAACCTTTGAGGACATACCCACAGTGGGGTTGGGGGCCCCAGAAGTGGCATGTCTTGAATTTCCTCCTCCTGAGAATTCTGGGACTATCAGATCATACCTACTGCTTTCAGGTAGGGTCAGCCAAAGTCCCTTTCCAGGGTAGGCTGCACATGTAGGGTCCACCATTTCTGCCCCAGGGGAAGCAGCAAAAGTCCTTCTCACTTGGAGTCGTCGCCCAAGCTCAGCCACAGACAGCGGGCAAAGCCCATGTCACACTGTATCGTGGATTGAATTGTGTCCCCCCAAAAGATATGTTCAAGTCCTGAGCTGTGACTGTGACCTTACTTGGAAGTAGCATCTTAGCAGTTAAGATATAAGTGAAAATGAGGCCATCCTGGAGTAGGGTGGGCCCTGGATCCAACGTGATCCATGTTCTTATAAGAAGAAGACACACGGGGAACACGGCAGCCACGAAACAACAGTGCTGAGATTGGCGTGATGCAGACTTCAGAGGAATGTAGCCCTACTAACACTTTGATTTTAGACTTCTGGCCTCCAGAAGCACAATTTCCAGAATACATTTCTGTTGTTTTAAGCCACCCAGTTTGTAGCACTTTATTATGGCAGCCCTAAGAAACTAAAATCCACCCCAGGCTCACCACAGCAGCTCTGGAGCCTGAGGTCATTCTGGCAGATGGAGAATCCCACCTTTAGCTAGAAGCTAGGGCAGAGCAGATGAAATCAGGATATGTCCTGGTGTGGGATTTGGCAGGGATAAGAAAAACTCCTTTGGCCAGCCTGTCGGGTGACATTCTCCAAGTTTCATCTCATTGCGAGTAAAAAGCAGCACGGTAACATGAAGAGAGGCTGACCTAATTCTGGCCGGCCCTGGACCAGCCCTCTTACTTGGCCATCAGAGAGCTTGGAGCCCATGACACTGGGGCCTGCATACTAGAGCAGGTGCAGTGCCCCCCACCAAGCATGCTGCTCACAGCACTGACCACACAGGAAGGTCATGGCCTGTCTCCTGGTTGCTCTTCTGCCTCAGCCTGTGAGTTCTGGAGGTCAGAGTGCTGTCCCAGGTGGCTGTGTCCTGAGCACCCAGCACTGATGTGGACCCCCATTCACAACTTGGCGAAGGACACAGCCAATGGGGTGTGGAGGGTCCTGGGGGCTCTCCTGTGCTGTGGGGGGGTGGGGGGTGGCGAGGCTACTCCTCTCTTCCTCTCTTCTCCTGCCCACCCAGCTCCTGGAGGGCAGCTCTCGCTGGAGTGGGAATGCCTGTAGAGAATCATCTCTCCAGGGCAGCGTACTCTGTGCCAGCACTGAGACATTTGGGCACTAACAGCCCCACCTGGAGAGGTGGGAGAGGTGGGAGGGAAGAGCAGCATGTTCTCAGGGGGAAGCAGGTACCAGGTGGATGGGGTCTTATTTTGAAGGCCATGCCTCTGCCCAGATTGGGGGAAATCGTCTCAGGGGCACCATCTCTGCCAGGTGGGTGGGTGTGGAGCAGCCAGGGTCTCTGCCACGGAAGGTCCTCAGCCAAGTCTGTCTCTACCAAGGCAGGTGGGTGTCTGGGGGTGGCATCTATGCCTGAGGTTGGTGGGGGGCTCGGGAAGGTTTTCCAGCCCAATGGCCAGAGCCTTGTACCTTGGTCAGGGCAGAAGCCCCACTTGCGGTCCTCGTCGTAGCTGTCTGTGGTCGCGCACCATATCTTCCCATCACCGCGGCCCGCACTGGTGCAGCTGTCCCGCTTGACGCCCAGGAAGGTGAAGGGGAAGACACACGGGGCACCTTCTGAGTTCCCACCAATGGTGGACATGGCTGTGGAGTTAGGGACATGGGTCAGGGGGCAGGCAACAAGAGGTCTGAGGCCACCATCAGGGAACAATGACTTATTACAGACATTGACAAACCACACTTGCTAATTACTGGCTCAGTCCAGGGCACTGGACCCAGGATAAAACAACATCTCCCCCAACAACCTGCTCAGAACAGCTCTGTGCAGTAAGGACCATATGTTATAACATTTCATGGGTGGGGAAACCAGAGCCCAGAGAGATTAAGCAACTTGTCTGAGCAGATACTGCTAGGAAGTGTCAGGGCTGAGATTCAAACCCAGGCAGCCAGATTCCAGAGCTTTAATTAGCCTCCCATGGATGGGGCCAGAGAGGCCAGAGGCAAAGAGGGCTGGGCAGAGCTGATGGTGCCAACACAGCTCTCTAGACTGTGAGCTCCACCATGCAGGGTCCTGTAGAAGACCCACAGTGTGTCCTGCAGAGAGCAGGTGCTTGGTAAATATCTGTCAGAGGAAGGAAGAAAGGAAAGAAGGAGAGAAGAGGAAGGAAGGGAGAAGGGAGGAAGGAGGAAGTCCTTAGTGAAAAACAGGCCAAAGGAGAGAGTATGGAGTAGAGAGACAGGGAAGAGAGACTTTGGGTTCAGAGAGAGGGAGGGAGAGATGATCATCAGGGAGGCTGAGGGGATGTGGGACAGTCAGAGTGGGACCTAGGCTGGCCTGACATAAGGGATCACCGATTCGGCTGAGCTGGCTATTGGTGCCCAGTGCCTGTTCTGGTTTAGGTGCCCATGCCTACCAGCTGCTAAGTATCCTGCCCAGGACACCTGTCCTGGGGAAGGGAGATGGGGTGGGGGCTCTTGTGGGTTTTCCATCAGGGCAGAGTGCTGGCTCTGAGGGCCAGGGGGACCATGGCACCCACCAGTCTCGGGGCAGAAGCCATACTTCTTATCCCGGTCGTAGTCCTCGGTGGTGCCGCACCAGCGGTAGCCGTCTGTGCGGCCCTCGGTGGTGCAGCTGTTGTACGATGTGCCCTGGAAGCGGAACGGGAACTTGCAGGGCTGTCCATCAGCATTGCCACCCATGGTGAACAGGGCTGGGGGTGAGGGAGAGAGGGGGAGGGTGTGAGTGAGTGACCACCCACCTGCCCACCTGGGCCCCTGCCTGAGCAACGGGCTGGCTGGCTGCCAACCTGCTGGTTCATGCCAGTGAGGATGCAGCGCTGTTAAAATATTAAAAACCATCTACACTGGTTGGTAAATTGCTGCTTCTCTGAGCAACCAGAGAGCACTCCTGCCCCCCTGGCCAATCCGATCCCACCCCTGGAACCTAATGGACACCTTCATCTCCAGCAGTGAAATGGCTGACAACCGGTGCACAGCAGGGGGCCTCCAGAATCCTGCCCCAGCCCCAGCCCCAAGGTCGCTGTCCACTTTTCCTGGGCAAAGTCCACACCATGGAGATTGCTAAACACATCATCCACGGTCCACAGGACTGCAAGGCTTTCTCCATTTGATAGGTAGGGAAACTGAGGTTCTGAGAAAGCTGGTTCCAGAACTGCTTATGGTCCCGCAAATGGAAGAACTCCATGAGGGTTGCAACTGAAAACTAGTCTCTTGCTCAATCTTGGTCACACACACATGTGCACACACACGCGCGTGCACACAGAGAGCAGCCACCTCCTTTCACCCCACTGCAGGCGCTTTCGTGGACGGCCCTGCTGCTGAAGGGAGGGAGGGACAGGGGGTGATGTCTTTGGAATCACATACTCTGGGCTCCCATTCCGACTTCCCCAAACGGGGACTGTGACCAGAGAACTAGGGAGAGAAAGGGATTCAGAGTCTGGGCTTGTCTGTGTCCGGCTCTCCCCCTGCTTCCCTGTGCCCTCATCCACCCCAAAACTACAAAATGGTGTGTCTCTGGAATTGCCAACGAGCAAAACCACAAGTGCATAACAAGGACCATCTGTGCACAACGGCGCCAGAGGTGACCTCACCAGCCCCATTAACTCCACCATGACCAGAATGGAGCCCAGCCCTTGACCCCCCAGGGCAGGACTCAGGGGCCCATAGCCTCACTCCTCCCCTCTCCCTAACCAAGAGACCTCCTCCTGCAATGTCAAAAACAATGGGACTAAGAGAAGAGGCAGAACTGAGGCCAGATGCTCTGGTGGCCTCAGAGTGGAGAAAGGCCAAGTGTTAACCTCTGCAGAGGCCAGCCTCCGCCTCTGGCCTCCCATGATCTGCATGTCTGCCACCCAGGAAGCCCCCATCTCCTTGCCAATCCTGCCCCCCAACAAGGACGGAGGAAGCAGACACTGATTCAGCAGTCAGGAGGGGCTGAGTAACCAGAACCTCTGCCCCAAGACCCAACCATGTGCGTGATGTGCGTACTTGCATCTGGCTAAGGACCAAGCAAATAGCTGATGTTCAGCGCAGGGAAAAACCCTTCCAAAACTTATGAATTACAGCTGTTCCCACTTCTATTATTAAGGCATGCTGCTCTAATCACGGGGCTAACACGAGGGATGGTTGACTCCACCTGAATCCCTACTGGGAAATACAAAATGCATAAAGTATGTTTATTTAAAAGCTCCTGGCTCCTTAATGGTCAATAGCTTGAACACTTAGTAAGAAGTATTATGTGAGCTTTGGTACTAAAAGCATAAACAGGAATACAATTAACCAGCTCTTTGTTTCTTCCCTTCTGTCAGAATGGCTGGTGCTCAGTGTTCCATTACAGTGGGTCAGAGAGATTCACAAACATGTAAAATTACAGCCAAAAAGACAGAGGCTTACATGGATCCAAGAGTCTTTATGGGATGAGGAAGAAAGAAGCATTTAAAAATGTTTTGGATTTTTCTCCCATTTTCCCCAAGTTTTCTGGGCTTCCAGTCTGTAGAATCATCAAATATGATGACTTGATTGAGTGTGAAGTTCTATGTACCGTCTTTTTATGACTTCTGATTATGAAGTGTGTCAAGGATATATGTAAAGAGGATTAAGTGTGTATGTCAATGGCCTTGCCCATTTTAAAAACGCTTCCCTCCATATGCCTTCAAAATATCTGAAAATCTTATGTCTTAAGCATTGACAAAAATACACACAGAAGTACAGAGTCAAGCCTAATGCCTTTGCCAAGATACAGAGTTGCAGATGCAAGCAAAGACAGAGATCAAGAGAGGAGATGGAACAGCCCCTGCCCAGACACACACGCACGCATACACACACACACACACACACACACACACTAGCGCAGTATGCATCAGAACCAGGAGCAATGGCTGAAATTTCTGGGGTTGGTGTCACCAAGCTAGGCTGGGTACCAGCCATGCTGACTCTCACCTCCCAATTCCACTGCTAGGCCTTTCCTCACACCCTTGAACTCCCAAACCTGGCTGGAGGGTAGAAAGAAACCTAGGCATTTTAACAATTCTGAGTTCATTTTAAAGCAAGTTAGAAAAAAGTAATTAGCACATCAAATCTGAGGTTTCATGAATCCTATTGCTGATGGTGAGACTTAAAGACAACAGAATTGAATGAAAGTATTAAGTAAATAATCGTACAGGTGAGAGGCACACGGGTGACTCAGGTGGGGATGGTGGGGCCTGAATGAAGGAAGTGGGGGGTGCTAGTTGGCTGGCAGTGCCCGGCCTGGCAAGTGGGGAGGATGGGGAGAGTGGGGAGCTGGGTAAGGCGGGGGCTGAGATGGGCAGCCCAGGACAGGTGGACGCTCACCTTCATGGGGGCAGAAGCCGTACTTGCCGTCCTTGTCGAAGTTGTAGGTGGTGGAACACCAGAGGAAGCCGTCACTGCGTCCTGAGTCGGTACAGCTGGTGTGCTCCTTGCCATTGAACAGGAAGGGGAACTTGCAGTACTCCCCATCGGCGTTTCCATACTTCACACGGACCACTGAGGGGCAGCACAGGGGGGAGGATGAACCTCTCCTGGCCTTTCTTTGACGACCAGGATTCTGACTCACCCAGGTGTGTGACCTCGGCCCCCTCCCATCTCCCTGGCCTAATCAGAGCAGATGAAGGTGCCCAAGGTTGCCAGGGAAGCCACAGTTCTCATTGCTAGGTGACAGCAAGGCACACAGACGATGGAAGAGGAGGTGTGGGCCTATGGATTGTTACTTTCTTACCTTGCCCTTCTCCTAAGGTCCACAGCTCATCATCGTCAAAGTGGGAGTCTCCCCCAACACCAGGGCCTGGGGCGAAGGCGTGAGCCAGGAGTCCATCCTTGCCATCAAAGGGGTATCCATCTCCATGCTCTGAAACACACTGGGGCTCAGCTTCTAGCTGCCGGAGCTGGCCCCTGAAACCCAGCCACCCCAATCCATGGTTGGGGCTCCCCTTTAGCCCACCTACCATCTGTCCCTTCCCTGGGGACACAGCGAGCCAGCAGAGAGCTGCTGAGTTGATTGTTACCCTCCTGTGGTCTGCCCTACACCTCCAAATCTACAAGATCCCTGGTATCTCTATAAACGACCTTCAATGTCTGTATGACTGCCAATGGCTCTGTACTTCCCTACCTCCCTACCCTGCCACACCAGTGTCCTTCCTGCTCACCCTCATTGTCCCCAGTGTCTGTACCATCTTCCCCACCTCCACCCTGCCCTTGTCATATCACCCACCTTCATGCCATACAACACTAACTCGTGCTCCTGCTTTGCCACCAGGCTCCACCCCCCCCTCCCACACAGCTCCACTCCTGTGTGCACCATCTACCCCCTGCACTACACACACTGTACCACAGCTCTACCACTCACCACGTCTACACACTGCCAGGGTTCCCACCGCCAAGCCACATGGCTCCGTGGACCCTGGGTCCTATTCCACTCCCCCGCACGTCTACACTGCTCCCGTTTCTGGCCCACTCTCACGCCCAGAGTTCCTCAGTGCCTGCCAGCGTTACCCACTAGAACTTTCCACAATGACGGGAACGCTCCTAGCGGTGCTCAGTTCAAGAGCCCCCAGCCTCATGTGGCCCCCGAGCACTTGAAATGCGGCTAGTGCGACCAAGAGACTGGATTCTCAATTGTATTTAATGTTAACTAATTTAAATTGAAATAGCCCTATGTACCCAGAGGCTACCATGTTGGACAGGGAAGATGGACCACTTGCCTTCAGGCTGATACGGCCCCAGGGTATCCCCAGTGTCATGTCATCTGTCCTCACTTGCACGTGGCTCTCCAGTGTCTGCTTCCATCTGCGCCACTCCATTGTCTACATCCGCCACTCTCCTGTCTAAGCTGTCCTCAGGAACCCGGTGCCTCTCTAACGGCCAGATGGACCCACTGTCTCTATGTTGACCCCCTGCTGGCCCCTCTTCTGCCTACCCCAGCGTCCGAAGTTGATCATGATGTCAGCCTCTCCATCATGGATACGGGAAAACCGCAGTGGAGTCACACCACTCCAGACTTGGAAGGCACGAGCAAAGGCGTCATCCACTGTCTCAGGGTCCAGATCAGGCGTGTAGCCGATGATCCTGGAGGTGGTAGGAATGCACGTGAATGTGTATGTGTGTGCAAGGTGTATGTCTGCAGTTGTGTATGTGTGAGTGTCCACGAATATGTGCGAGGGTGCACGCATAGGCACAGGCGTGCAACTGTGTGCATAACATGTGAGGGGCATGGGTCTGTGCATGCATACGTGAGTATGCATGTATATGAGTGGGTATGCATGGGCAGATATACACGTGTCTGCATATTGATCCCAGACTTACTGGGCGCGCAGCCTGCCCAGAATGCCTCGAAGCCCCACAGACTCCTACACCAGCCCAGGCACTGTCTCTGGAGTCTCGTCCCTCCCTTCTGCCTGGTGGGAGCAGCGGGTACTCAGGAACGTAAGTAGTTCACGATGGGACACGGGCGGAGATCTCACCCTTGGTATTCAGCATGAACCACAAAGAGCAGAGCTCGCAGCCCAGTCAACGACCAGTTATAACAACTCTATACTGCGGTTCAAGACCCAGTTAGTGACCAATCATCAGGTTCCCTCTACTGGCCCCAGTGATCCCATCTAATAATAATAACTGTGACTAGCATTTATTGTACCCTTACTATATGCCGGACACTGTGAAATCCCTTCATATATATGATCTAGCTTAGTTCCCAACCAACTGATGGGAAAGGTTTTGTTTTAGCCCCATTTGGTAAGTTGGAAAGCCAAAGCTCAGAGCACTAAAAACTAAGTAGTTCAATGCCCCACATGAGATTCAAGTCCAGGTCTGTCTGACTCCAGCTCCTAAGAACTTTGTATGCAAACTCCTCAAGAAGCCAGCCCTCACGAGACACCTCCTGGGTGCCTGGAGTGGGGAGAAGGTAAGAACCAAGGAGACCCAGTGCCCCCCGGCCCACTGGCCCCGCCTCCCCTCGCCCTGCCTTGGCACCTGTATGTGATCTGGTTCTTGTCCCACTTGGGCTTGCGGGGGAAGAAGTTGTAGTTGGCCACGTCTGGGTTGCCGCAGCGCGGCTTCCGCATGGTCTCGATGGTGCGCTGGTCGAGGTCACCTGTCTGGGGTAGCCCAAAGAACTTCTGCATCTTCTTCAGCGTGTCCTTCAGCACAAACAGGTTGCACCTCTCCTTGGGGCAGCCGTAGAAGGTGTTCAGGTATTGCTGGAAGACATGAGCACCCCGAGGCAAGCAGCCACATTAGGTGTATTATTGACCAAAGTAATCAGGGACTACAGGAGCACTGGGTGGTGCCCTGAGCTCCCAAACCACTCTTCACACTAGCTGAGCGATGGCCCTTGGGTGCTTCATGTATGCCCAGGCACTGAAGGCAGCATGCGTTAACTCCTTTAGTGCTCATGGCAACTCTCTAATGTAGCTGTTATTACTACTATCTCCATCACACAAAGGAAGAAGCTAAAGCACAGAGAGGTTTAAAAACTTGCCTAAATTCACACGGCTCACAAATGGCAGAGATGGATTTGAACCCAAATCCAGAGCCCATGTGTGGAACTGTACCTCTCTCCTGCTCGTCTTTACTACTGTCATCTATTTTAACCCACCTAACCACCGAGGACATAGTGATTATTTTCCTCATTTTTCTTTTAAGTAGATTCAAGGGCACCTGAATGGGTGCCAGCAGCAGACAGACCTGGGTTCAAATGCTGAACCTGCCATTTCCAAAAAGAAAACCACAAAGTTGTGTTCTTCAGGGGCTGGGGAGCCAGCTCTGCCCAAACTGAGGCTAAAAACCAGACAAGCTCTTGCAAAGGGTCGGGCACCACACAGCTCATTTATTTGTTCAACAAATACTTTTTGACACCTACTATGTGCCAAGCCCTGTGCTAGTGCTGGGAATAAAGTAGTGAGCGGGACAGAGGTTTCTAGTCTCTATGGTCCAAATCCCGGTGTGGGGAAGCTGATGGACCACAAATAAATGCAAAACTAAATACATGCTGGGTGCTGAGTAGGAGTGGTGAAAGGAGCCAGGAGACCTAACCTTGGTGGTGGGGGGACCCTAACCTTGTGTGTGGGCTTGTTGGGAAAGGGGAAATAGAAGGTGTAAATAATAGTAATCATAATGGCTAACCCTTATTGAATGCTTACCACATGCCAAGTACCCTTCAAAGTGTCTAAGATGACTTCATTAACCTGAGACAGGTACCATTATTATTGCCAGTTTGCAGAAGCAGCCGCTGAGACTGAGGAGTTCAGTCCTTTGCCCTACTGGGCCAGTTGGTTAGTGAACTCCCTGATTTGAAGCCAGGCAGTCTAAGCCCAGAGCCGCATCTTCTCAAGCCCCCGCTGCACTGCCTCTGGGCTACTCGGACTTCCAGGGCTGTAGGAGGCATGAGAACCCAAGTGGCTTTGTCAGTGATCAAAGCTCCCCCTTCACTCCCAGACACATCATTATGCCAGGAGGCTCCAGAACCTTGGGAAAAGTAGGCACCTAAAGTGTAAGGTCTCCTAAGCCATTTATCCAAAGGGAGTGCAAGACTAGATGCTGGAAAATTGGGGTGGGGGAGCTGTCACATTCTGCAAGAGGGTTCATAGGGTAGGACCATAGGGCACAGGCCAGGAGTCCTCTCCTGGACACGTTGGGAATCAGGCTGAAGGAGAACAGGGGCTTTCTGGGTCGCTGAAGGACTAAAGTTGGCAGATGTCTTATCTGGAAGGATCATGGCTGCAGGGCTGGGGGGTGGGGATGGGGCGGTTCCTGGCCCGAGGCGCTTACACGATGAAGGGTAATGCCCTTCAGCTGCCCCAGCCCCGCCGGTGCAACGCTGTGGCCAGGATGCCCCTAGAGCCAGGCGCGCGCGCTCGCAAAACAACATCTGAGCCGCAGCAGCTCGGAACCCCGCCAGGAGGAAGGGCTCGCTGGCCGCTTTCCCACCCGCGCGGGCTCGGTCCGCCCCCGCCCCACGTGCCGGGGCCCTCCAGCGCCTGCCCCTCCCTCTGCCCGCCGGCCAGTTCTCCGAGGCAGTCCTCCGACCCCTCCGGAGAAGTTCGAGGAAACTTTTCGAGGTCCAGCTCTTGACCCCTCCTGGCCAACTTGTCCATTAAGCCAGGCGAAAAAGTTGCGCTTTCCACTTCCCTCCTGCCCCCCTAAATTTGCCAAAAGGTCCCCTCGAGCGGTTTGTCCAAGGCCCCTCTCCCGATGTGTGCCAAAAATTTCCCAGACGTTTGCCCAGAGCGTCCATCCTCGTGTGTGCAAACCTGCCCAAACTGTGGGTCAAAGGACCCTCTTCTAAGTCCACAAGGATTTAAAAAGACCCTCCACCATTTGCAAAAGGACCCCCTACTTGCCAAGGGCCTTGTTTGCCAACCCCCAGATGAGTGCAAAAGTTGTTTTCAAAGCCGCCCCCTTGCCGAGTCCCCAGATACTAGACAATGCCCCGGTTATTTATGAAAGGTGCCCTTTCCAGCTGTTTGCCAAAGCAGCCCCCTTCCCCTCTCCCTCTTACTTCTCGCTCCCCTGCGGTGTCCTGCGAATTGCCAAGTTGTTTATTATTGAAGGCCTTCTCCACTTACAAAAGCTCCCCCACTGTTTGCAAAAGAGATCCCGCCTTCAGCTTGCCAAAGTCCCCCCAAGCTGTTTGTTTAAGCTCCTCCCCACCTTGTGTCTACCGCGGGGGTTGGGGTGATGGCCGGGAGACCCCCATCCTCCGCTTCCAGTCTGTCTAGACTTGGGTCTTTGAGGCCAACGTAGCAACTCACCACAGCCAACTCTTTGTCCGTTTTGGGGGCGACATCTCCAGGGAACTTGATAATGGGCGACGGCGCGGCGGCGGCGCGGCCCAACAGGCAGCCCAGGACGCAGAGCGCCCGCAGTGGGCTGGCGAGCGCGCCCCGCACCACTCGCGCCTCGGTCATTGCGGTCCCGGGCCCCGCGCGTCGCCCGGGGGTCGCTGGCTCAGTGCGTGTGGCCGCCTCGCCGCCTGGCTGGTGCTTGCACCGCGGGGCCGCTGATCTCGGTCGCCTGGCTTTGCCCGGCTCAGTGGCGCATGGTCCGGCCCCCGCGCCCCAGCCCGCGCCGCCGCCTGTTCTCGCAGGTCCGGGCAGTCCCTTTGTACGTTTAAAGCCTCAGATGAGCAGCCTCCAGCCACCGCCGCGCCGGAGGAAGTCTGGAAGCGGCGGAAACAAGGGAGGGCAGCAGCCAGATGTGGCCGGCTGGGCTGGGAGGGCGCTGGCAGCGCCGGGAAGCGGGGCGCACTCAGGCCCGCCCCTCTCCGCCTCACTCCCCCACTCTCCCTCCTCTTTTCTCCTCTCTAGGCCTTTCTCCTCCTCTTTTACCCACCGCAGCGGCTCCCGTCCTCTGCGTGCACCATCAGTGCTCGGCCTTTCTACCCCTGTCCCCCCAGTCCGGGCTGAAAGCCAGAGGACTCCCTGCGGGGAAACATCTGGCGTGACCACTCTGGACTGTTGACATCCTGAGGTTGTAGAGCAGCTGTTCTTGGAGACGACCGGGTCGGGGGTGGGGTGGGGGGAGAGAACGCCTGCACTCCCAGGGGCGAGGGTTAGAGATGGGGAGGAAGGCTCTGAAAGGCTTCACCGATAGGTAGTTGTTGGAGAAAGAGATGTTAGACCTTTTGAGATTAAAGACAGAGAGATGAGAGAGATGGACAGAAATGGAAAGAAACAGAGAGATGGAAACAGATAAAGTGAAGGGCCCTTGCTCTTTCCTTCCTTCTTTCCCTCCTTTCTTTCTTCTGCAAATATTTAGACATTTACTGGCCTCAGGCATAATGCTAGGTGCTAGATATACACTTGGAAACACAGCCGTCGTGGTCCCTGTCCCTGAGGAATGTGCCCTTCCTCCCTCAGGAAAGAATTAATTAAGTGCTAAACTGTGATAGGGGAACCCCTGCAGGCTACCGCAACCCCCTGACCCTAAACTAGTAGAGATGGTCAGGGAAGGCTCCCTGGAAGGAGTGACGTCTGAGCTGAGACCTGAAGGGTATAGGCTATAGGAGCGCTAGGTGGGAGGTGGACATGGGAGAGACTTTTCAGGCAGTCCAGGGAAAAACATATATAAAGGTCCAGAGATTAAGGAAGGAAGTTTCCTCTATCTGAAAAGGGTGGGACTCAGGGTGAGGAGACGGAACTGGGGGTCAGCAGGGACCAGTTTGAGGAGCAGAACCACGGGCTGAAAGGGTCAGCAACAATCTGCCTGCGAGGGCCTTGGAGGTCATGGTGAGGAGCGCTGGTCTTTATCATAAGAACTGGAAAAGCTGCTCCGGTCTTAGTGGGCTCCAGACAAGTACGGGCTTGCCTGGCAGGCCTGCCAGAAATCAGTCTGAAAGGAGACACTTGGAAGGGACTTGGCCCCACAGGAGGGAGCTGGGCCCACGGGCCTGACCCTGGGAGAAGCCCTGGCTGTTGGGGGAGGGTGAGTTTGAGGTCAGTGGGGGAGGGGGTTCGCCTCCTGGCTTGGCCTCATTTGGCTCCTGTCCATGTCCTGTGGATAGTCAGAGCCGAGTTGGAGAGCTGAGAGCTGGGAGTGAAAAATGGAAAAAGTTGTCTCACTGAAGCAGGACTTGCAGACTCGTGGCCTGTGGGCTGAATCCAGCCTGAACAGCATTTTGAAACTTGGGAAACTTCATGTAAAAACCTGACTTTCTGGTTTTCTTTTAAAACTCCCCCAAGATCTGGCAATATAGGGTGCCAATTTCCACATGGCAACAATTAGCTGAAGCTAAATCATGGCTGCCCCCTTTAGATGCGGCATGTACTTTGGTTTGCCACAGTCCCCCACTGTTCCCTATTGCCTTGCATGGTACTCAGCTCAGTTTTGCTTATTTATGTCACTTGCCTCATTTGAGGCTGAACCTTTTCCCAAGAGTCTTTGTAAGACGTTGGGGCCCAAACGGCTTAGCTTTGGGGCTCTTCTGGCAGAGAGCAGCTTTGATGGCACCTCTTCACTACCTGGGAAACTTTGGCATCCCAGGGGCACTGGTGTCCAGTGTAGGTGCTCAGTGCCCACTTAGACATGGCAGCGGCTGCAGATGCGTCTGTGAGAGAGGAGTGTCAGTACCCAGCAGAGAGTGACAATGTCCTGCAGTGACAAAAGTCTGAGGGACCAGGAGAGCACAGCAGTATCTAGTGATAATGGACTTGTCGGTGAACACATACGACACTCCAGGGTCTCTGTGTGTCCCTGTAGCTCTCCCTGCCATGGACACCTGCTATGGTCACACTGGGAACCCCATGTGAATGTGGCAGAAACATAACATGGAAGCATCCGGACCCACTGCAGACTTTGTAAATGAAAAACCAACTTTTACATTCCCTCTGAGATTTGGGGATATGTCTGTTACTGCAGCATCTTTTAGCCAATACTAATGCAGGTGTAAAGGACTGTATGGTGGGGGAGGATTGTGTCTCCCAAAAAGATGTGTTCAAGTCCTACCCTCCAGGACCTGTAAATGTGACCTCAGTTGGAAAGAGAGTCTTTGCAGAGGTGACCAAGTTAAGATAAGGTCATACTGCATCCCGGTGGGTTCTGATGCAGTCACTCCTGTCCTTACAAGAAGAGGAAATTTGCACCCAGAGACAGAGTGAGAACTCCTCGTGACCACGGAGGCAGAGACAATGCTGCAGCTGCAGGAGGAGGCATGCCACGGATTGTCGGAGCCCGCAGAAGCTGGAAGAGGCAAGGAAGGAGACCTCCCTAGAGCCTCCAGAGAGAGCACAGCCCTGCCAACACCTTGTTTTGACTTTGAGCTTCCAGAACTGCGAAGGAATAAATTTCAGATGTTTTAGGCCTCCCAGTTTGTGCTACCTTATTACTGTAGCCCTAGTAAATTAACATAGGCTACAGTTAGGAGACACCAAACTATGACATAAGTTTCACTCATTCATTCCTCCAGGAAAACATTAATGAACACTGTTCCAGGTGCTTGGGTACAGTGGCATCAAGATAAAGTTTGCACTGATGAAGAAGGAAAACAGCAATGTGAGATGCCAGGCATATGGCAGTGGTGGGGAGGCAGTGGCCCCCTGTTGTTTTGGCCTCCCCAAGACCCTGTCCTCCTGTTTTTGGTAGCTGTCCCTTACTTCTCCTTTGGGGAAAGCCTGTCTCCCCAACTCTTAGTCTGTGAGGTTCAGTGGATGTGACCTACCTCCTTGCTCCTGGGTCCATGGAATGCAGGCCTGGCTAAAATGCGGATCCAATTCTACTGGCTAGGTAACAGTTCAGAGATGGGCTTGTGAGACCATCAGAGCTGATGAAAATTAAATCTGGGACTTTTGCTGGAGATATCTGGGATGCGTCCCACACTTTTAGCTACAAATGAAGTTGATGTGACACAAGGGTGGAGGCGCCCTTAATGACAGAGGCATCCTAGGATGAAGCTACACCAAAGAGAGCAGAAACAGCCATGTGGAGCTCCTGCCGCGGGCTGCTGAACTCCTGGATCCAGTCCCGCCTGCAGACAGCATCTTGAGGTTTGTAGTTTGTGGGCCAGTATCTCCCCTCCTGATTTTGTGTTTTGTTTTGTTTTGCTTACACCTGTTTGGGTTGAGTTTCTGTCACTTGAAATCCAAGAGTCCTGACTGATTGGGTGAAAGACAGTTGAGAGACCATTTGCCTGAAGTCATGGCCCTCCCTCGATTTGTCTGTCTCTTGGTCCCAGGGACATCTGAGAAGCGCTCCCAGGGCACACAAGTGTGCCAGCACATGGGGTCCTACAGGAGCATAGGCAGGACCTCCTTGGGACAGATACATTCAGGTTTCCTGCTGGGACCCCACCTCCAGACCCAGTCTGTGAGTCTAGGCTCAGAGGCTCGAACACCTGGCTACGATCTGCTGAAAACCATTCACCAACTTCAATCCCCTCTTAGAATAAACAGCACTTCCTTGCCATGCTTCAAAGAACCTTACATGGCCTGCCATGGCCTCCCCATAGCAGCCAGGAGCCCAGGAGGGGGCCGATAGCACTTCTGGATGAGGGTAGTTGGAGGAGAGCTGATTGACAAAGACAGTAAATCCCAAGAGCATGGGTGGGCCCTAGGGGAGCCAACCTGTAGTGCAGGAACCTGGGCCGGAAGCTCAAGGCTGACCATCCACAGGCCTGAAGGGTGGACAGGAGAGGGCAGTTATGGGAACCCAAAGGAGAGAGAATCGCACAGAGCTGGTGCCCTGAAAGGTAGCAGCCAGCCCAAGAGACCTCCTGGAGAGGGATCCAGGAGTAAATGTCTTGGTCTTCTTCTCCACTCTCCCTGTGGTCCTTTGCTGGGCTTCCCCAGCCCAAAGCCAGGGCTCAGGAGCTGGAAAATGTCAACAGAGGGAAGGTGGGAGGTGGAACGCCATCTGCAGAAGCAAACAGAACTCCAAACTCCATCCCAGAATGTTCTGGAGGGCTCAGCTGACTCACCTCTTCCCTTGGCCTGCAAAGCTTCACATCTGCTAGGTCTCATCTCAAATGCCAGCTCATTAGTGAGATCGTGCTGACTGACCATCCTCAAAAAGGATGCACCCCTGTCCTCCACCCTTGTTATTTCCTTCACGGCAGCTACAACAGTCTTGAAACAATGTTGTTACTTTAATTTTTTGTTTGTTTATTGACTCTTGCACTAGAATGTCAGCTGTGTCCCCAGTACCTAGAACAGGGTTTTGCACATAGTAGGTACTCAATAAATATTTGTCAAATAAGTGGTTGAATGAATGAATGATTCTCCCCTAGATGTGGGGAGATGGAAGGACAGGCTCAGTACCAGAGGTGGGCATGGTGTGGTGGTCCCCAGACTAGAAGAAAGGTCAGAATCAGTACCCGGGGGGTGCTGACCTGAGTTATCTAGGAGTTCCTTGGATGAATCAAAACTCTGGGGCTTCTTTTGTCTTATAAAGGCACAGACTCCATCCTAGGTCTTCCCTTTCTGCTATGTGGAGGTCAGGGGAGGACAGACCACTGTAGACTTTGGAGATTCGGAGGGCTGAGCTGTTAATTTGTAGGCAGCAGCAGGAGAAAATTAGGATAGACTTCAGGTGGGACTTCCCAGGAGTGAGGAAAAGGAATGAGGCCTTAAAGGGTCCATAAGGTAGGCCGAGACACCACCTCCCGAAGCGAATCCTAGGAGACAGACGACAGGCAGAACCATGTTTGACTTGGCCTGAATGGGTTAGGTGGACCCAGGGAACTTCAGACAGCTTGAAGATCCCAGCTGGGCTGGGAGGGACAAGTGGGCTGTTGTCTCTCCTCTTTGCCCATTGGCTCCATTGTCTCCTTGCCACGCCAACATGAGGTCTCTGAGCCCCTGGGTCACTGCCCCCCGGGGTCTCTGCCCCTGCCCAGCTCCATCCCTTCTCTGCTGTGCTCAGAGCCACAGTCTCTGCCCTTGTTTTTGTCCAGATGTGTAGCCTCTGGCTGGGATGGTCAGGACAGAACGTGGTGTTGTCTGTGCCCGCTCAGCCCCCGTTCTCCGTCCTGTGGTTCACAGCACTGGCAGGCCTGCTTTGGGAACTCCGTGGCCCGGGCCTGGCTGGTGGGAGCGTGGAGCCCACGGGGCATGGAGCCACGTCCAGCAGCTGTCTCAGGGGAGTAATGCCAGCCTCCAGGTGGAGGGGGAAGCAGAAGGCAAACTTGGGACACCTTTTGAGACCCAGATCAAGCTTTACCTGATACCTTGGATTTCTCAGTTTGATGAGCCCAATCCAGTGTGGCTGCCATTCCCGTTATTTACACCCAAAAGCGACCTGGGTAATGGATGTGATGTCTGGGAAAGGCCCACCCCTGAGCTGCTCCGGCAGGCAGGGTGCAGTCGGAGGGGTCAGAGTCCTCAGACGAGGTCGTGGGAGCCACCCTCCTGGGCGGGGTCAGTCTGTCTGCCCGGCACTAAGTTGGCCAGAGAACCACCCTTCCCGGCCCCTGGGGGTCGGCTCTTCCCCTTCAGGCACCCTGAGGTGGAAGAAATGCCAGAGGAGAGACCTGCTCCTGTGGGCTCTGGGGCATCACTGAGGAAGGGACCCCATCTCCAGGGCTGCTGGAGCAGGACCCCAGGAAGCACGGGCTGCCAGGGGCCAGTGAGCGCCCTGTACTTGGATGTGTTCAGTCGGGCTGGGCTCCCTGTGTCAGGGAGGCTGCAGAGAGAGATCCTATGAAATGGCCCCTGAAGGGCACACTGATCTGCCCGGGGGTCTCCCTTGGACTGGAGGACCTGTCCCCCCAGCTGCTGGGGGCTGGCAGCCCTCGGAATCGCCCTGGCTGGCACGCACTGCCTCTCCCAAGGGCATGGCCCCTTCCTGGAGCAAGCCTGCCCCGGGGACTGTAGGTGCTGGAGCGTAAAGCCTCTGTCCTTGCTCCAGCTGGGCGCCTCTGAAGGGCATCCCAGGTGAGCTTCCCCAGGAGGCCGCACGAGGCCTTTGTTGAGGCTGCGTGGCTGTTACTTTCTTCCCCTGCCCCGTCCTGCTCCCTTCCCTCCCCTTCCAGGAGTGGTGGCCCCAGGAGTATCCCCTCGTGACTCTTCCACTTACTAGTGTCCACTTAGTCTCTGGGCTTCCCAGGCAATCCGTCCTGGGTGGGGTGGAGTTGGGGATGGTGCTTTCCGGGAGAAGGGGGAATCTTTGGGCAACCCAGACATTTATTGTATTTTATATGTTGTATTGCAGTCTGGCCTTCCTGGAGGATGGGGGGCCACATGTGGTCTGGGGCAGGGAAGGCCCAGATCAGAGGTATAGCCAGCGTTTACAGGGCTCGCCCAAGCACGCGGGGCCCTAACGGTGGATCACATGAGAGGCAGGTGTGGCTGGGGAGGAGGCAAGAGGCTGCTAAGTAAAGTCTAATTAGCAGGTCAGATCTAGATAGATCCCAGAGATGGTCAGATTAGGTCCGATTATGCTGCTGTTGACTGACGGTCACCACTGAAAGAAGCTGACTGCCTGTCAGGTGCCGTGCTGGATCCTTCTCAGTCTTGAGTTCCCGCAGTATTCCTTAGAAGTATTGTTAGTGTCCTTGAGGAAACTGAGGCACAGAGAGGCGGGCTTGCTCAAGGTCGCACACCCAGCACCCAGCATGAGCACCTGGATAACCTTCGGGGCTCTCTGACACCAGAGCTCTTTGCACCCACACACTACACGGCTTCCCTGGAGAGATGGGGAAACAGAGGCACAGAGAGATTTGCTCAGGCCACCCAACAAGGGAAAGAAACCGGCAACCCCCAGGGGTCACTGTGAACCAGGAACTAGGTCCAGGGCCCTCACACAGCCCACTGTACTCAGTCCTCCCAATGAACCTGTGACTAGGCTAAGAATATGAGGGAAAGTGAGCCCGGAGAAGTTAAGAAGTTTGACCAAGGACACACAGCATGCAAGGGCAGCCCTGGAACCTGAGCCTATTATTGATTCTTTCCCCGGAAGCAGAGGCTCCCTCCCCAGCTGCTGGGTCCTTTGTCAGCAAACTTGCTGACCCCACTGTCTTCCACCCCTTCCCAGTACCCCTGCAACCAGATATCCCTGCCCCCTTGCCGCCCTCAGCCCTGTGGTTTCCCCTTCGCTCAGGAGTGTGCTCCAAATGCCCTGCCTTTGCTGATCCAGGACTCTCCTACTTTGGAAGCCAGCTCAAAACTCACCCCAGGGAGCCCTCCTTGATTCGGAGCCCTTGTCCTGCACCCACGCTCAAGTACTGACCATGGCTTCCTGACGGTGGGACCCCACACAACTTAACCTCGTAGAGTCTCACTCCCCTCATTTGCCCAATACTCAAAATAACCATCTCTCAGGTTCTGGGGTGAGAATCTGTGTTCATTAACAACACAGCGGCTGGCACGCATGTAGTAAGCACTTATTAAACGGTCACAGGATCGACAGCTGGGTTACTTGCAGGGCTCACCATCCGGCTCTGCGTGTGTGTATCTCATGTGATCGAGACTTTGCTGCCTGAGGGTAAGGCTTTTTACACTGGCAGATGGGACTCTGATGGGGACGGGGTGGGGGCGTGGGTTTCCATCACCCTGAAATAGAACTGGGCCTCCCCTAGCCTTAGGGTTCCTTCTTGGGGTCAAAACCGACCCAGCAGGGAAGGATGTGCGCACCCCTCACACAACTGGTTCTGTAAGGCGGGGTTATCCTCGCCCCCACCCAACGTCTATGGAGCCGTTCCTTCTTTAGACAGGTTCTGCCATCTGGTGGCCACTTTTGGAGAAGCAGCCTCAGGACCCGGAGCCTGCCGGGCCTGACCATTCTCTGGGCTCGTGGCTCCATCTAGTGTCAGTAACACGCAATCACAGTCGATTAGCGTCAACTACAAAATGACCTGAAGAGGTTCTTTAATCATGCCAGGATTCCACTTTAGAGCTACTGACTCAGAATTGGGGGCGGGGGGGGGGGTATGCATCCTTAGAACCTGCATTTTAGACGAAATTCCCAGATTATTCTAAATCTGATTAACGTCCCCAGAATTAGAAGTTGGAGAAGCAAAACCTTAACGAAACTTCTGCAGTGTAGTTTTATCTGCTCCACACCTGTTCAGTAATAAATCTTCACCCACTTCATGTATGGGATTCTCATTTGCAAGGGAAGGAGACTGGGGCATTTGACCCAGGCATTCTGCTCCTGAGTCCATGCTCTTACCCATCTGCCACCCAGAGGCCCAGAGCAGGCAAGATCTGCATCCTTGATGGCATTGTGGTCTCCTCTCTGGGCAGCCTTGGCCAAGCCACCCTCCCGTCTGGGTCTCTGGGGACTGCCAGTGCTGTCGCGGAGCTTGCATTCCAGTGGGAGGAGACAGGAGATGCAAAGCAGACAACTTCACGCCCAAGGTAGTTTGGTTCAGATGGTTGGAAGACCTGTGAAGGACGGGTGGGGGAAACTTGAAAATGGGTGATCAGGGTGGGCCTTTGAGAGGAGCTGGAGTTAGAGCCAAGTCCTGAAGGAGGAAGTAACCAGATATGTGCAGACCCAGGGGAAGAGTGTTCCAGGTAGAGGGAATGGGAAGAGCAAAACCTTGTGGTGGGAGCAAGCTTCTTGTGTTTGAGGGACAAAAGCCACTGTGGCTGGGCAGAGTGAGCAGAGGGCACAGTTTATGGGTTTGGGTCCCAAGCCTCTGCACCCTCTCTTTTGGGGGAGTTCCCTCCTTCCCATTGAGGGCAGTGTTGTTGGGAAGGCAGACCAGGGTACCCGCCTTCCCTGTTCAGAAGCCAAGTGGGTCCTTGGAGCCCTCTTCCCTGGACCTCCTCTGGGTCCAGGCCCTCCTCGAATTACCCTGCAGGGGTGAGTTTGTGATCCAGCTCAGCCAATAGGATGCTCACAAAGTCTTGCATGACATAAACATAAACAGAGCACGGGAAGCCCAAGCAGACCCGCTGTGGGGCCTACTGGCTTGTAAGGCGGGGCATTTGCCTCCCTCTCTAGGATCACTCCAATAAATTCCCATAGCTTTAAGTTAGCCAGAATTAATTTCTGTTGCTTGCGGCCAAATAACTCTAATGATGCAGTGTAGGAATAAAGGAAGATGAAGTTGGGGGTGTCCGTGGGGCCAGCTCACGCTGTGCGGCTGGGCTAAGGAATCGGACCACGTTCAAAGGACAATGGGAGCCCCATGGATTCTTCTGGCACTGCCCCTCTGAGACGTATGGTCGTCGTGCAGGTGGCTGGTGGCTGGGTCGTCCCTGTGGGGATGAACTTATCCCACCGGCCCCCACCTAGAATGTCTTCCTTCCCCACCTAAGCCCAGGCCCCTGCCCTTCTCTACAACTAGCAAGTGACTGCTCTCAGCAGGAGCCCAGACAAAAACCAAGAGGCCCATGGCTCTGGGCTTGAGAGGAGTTGTCTGTTTGCTATGCACCCTCCTCTGCAGTAAATCTCTGCATGGCTCAGATAAATGCCTCTAAGACTTTATCCCCACCACACACTGCAGGGAAAGAAAGACAAAGTGAGGAGGAAGGAGAAATGGACAATCAGAACATCCTACACATTGTGGGACCGAGAGGGACTAGGGAGAGGGCTTGGGAGCTTAGCGTTGAGCCCGTGCCCCAAAGTGCCTCCTGCCCTTGAATTCCAAAGTGTCAGGAGCCAATCACAGCATCCAACAGCCAGCTGGTGACCCCAATCCTCCTGCTCTAGCAGTAAGCTCTGGCTGTCGTTCGTCTAAGAATCCAGTCAATCCCCTTTCCTGGAAATACCGCTCCTCTCCCCCCCAGCTTGGTTGCCTGGCACGCTTGCCTCCTCTCTGTTGCCATCCAGGGCTCAGCTTCCCTCTCCCCGCCCTCTCAGCCCTAGCCCAGAGACCCATCCACTTCTAGCACAGGCTGAGTCTCCTGGGACCCCACCTACGGTGCCCAAGTCAGTCTCCAAATCTGGAACTTTCTCCATGCCCTGTTCCCACTCTTGTCAAACTCAACGGGTCCATTCTTTTGCCCCCAAGTGCAGCACTAAAGGGATTGACCAATAGGCCACTGTCCCCTCTTTATCCGGCAGAGGCGCTCACTGGAATGAATGCCTCTGTTGCAGAATCCAAGAAAGCTCAATGTGGAGTTGCAGACGGGTAGCTAGGAGGGATTTCGGGGGGGCCTGGAAACGCGATGGGGGGTTTTCTAAGTGCACCTTGAGATCAATACCCCAGCCTCCATAGGGAATTCATCAGGCACAGCGCCCCAGCTGTGCAAAGTGGGGGTGAGGGAGGCTGGCCTCCTTTTTCAGCATCTAGGTTCCCCTTGGTTCAGGTTCCCTGAGGACCCCACCCCAGGGCCTGTCACCAGCAGGGAGTCGGGGTCTGATCACTGGGACGGGGAGCAGGAGGGGTATAGCCACTTCTTCCCCTTAGATCCTACCGCACAGCCCATGAGCACCTACGCGGGTCACAGATGAGCACCCCCTGGCCGCAGAGGGGACTGCAGCTGGCTGGGGGGCACTGACAACTGCCCAGGGACCTCCAGGACGAAGCAGAAGCTGACAGGGCGAGCTCCCAGGAGGAGTCCTCCACAGTCCTCACACCCTCCCAGGAAGGACAGACCAGGGGGCAGTGTAAAATGTCCTTAGACCTCCCCGCCCCTGCCCCACCCAGCAACTTAGAACTGAATGCTTTTTGATATTTGTTGAACTGTTTACTGAGACTCTGATCCCTCTAATTTTTTGGGCCGGAGAGGAGGATGTCAGCACAGAATTGTTTTAAAAAACATGAATTAGTTACTATATCCATTAGCCATTACTGCTTAATAAATGACTCCAAGACTTAGTAGCTTTAAACAGACATTTATTATTTTCCATTAGTCTACAAGCTGCCTGGGTGGGTCTGCTGCTCTGAACTGGGCTCTTTCTTTGTTCTGCAAAGCTGGTGGGTACGCTGGGGTGGGCTGGTCTGGGTGGACCAGGCAGGGCTGATGTGGCTGTGCCCCACATGGTCTCTCATCTTCCAGCAGGTTGGCCCAGGCTTGTCCCCGTGGTGGAAACAGGACTGTGTGGAAGACAGTGGAAGTATGCGGGGCCACTTGAAGTCCGAGCTCAGAACAGGGACACATTAACTTCTGTTACAGTCAATGAGTCAAAGCAGATTCAGTGGGTGGGGAAAGAGACTCTGAAGCATGATGGGAGGACCTACAAAGTCACATTGTAAAGGGCGTGGTTAAAGCAAGAGATGGGGCTATTTTTGCAATCAATCTACCACATTTCTAGCATTTCTTAACAAGCTGGGAGATCTGGATTCTCACTGTCCACAGGGGATAGGAGCCAAGGGGGGACCACTCGTCTAGACGGGGTGCTCTTTCTCTGGCTTATCAACCTGTCCAGGCCTATGTAACCCGCCTGGGCCCTGGAGGCAAGGCAGCTGGTGACCTCTTCCCCCAATACCACCATCTCATGCTCATGAACCATCGATGACACCCCGTTGTCTTCAGGAGAAAGTCTAAGCCCTCAGCTTGGCATTGAAGGCCCTTCATTGTGAATATTCCAGGCTCACCTCCCGCCTCCACCACGTATCCTCTCCCTGCTCCCCCTTACACCTTAAGTGCTCATTGCATGTGTGTAAACTCATGACACTGTCTCTGCACACCTCACAAACTGTCTACTTCTCAGACTGTTCTTTCTGCTGGAATGCTTTTTCTCTGTCTGGAAAATCTACTTGTCCTTCAGAGCCCAGCTCCATGTCATGCCTCCAAAGTCTTGCTTGATGCTTTTGGGGGCCCCCCTACACCATCCTTCCCCTCCTGGCCCAGCACCGTGAATCCCTCCTTCCCTTCTTCTGTCTATAAACACCGCCTTCTCTCCCCACTCAGTGCCGCCGTGGACATGCCCACTGCCCACCACTCTCTTCTCCTCCAGTGAGCGGGTGAGCCCCACATGGGCAAGGAGGGGGAGGCTACAGTGACACCCTAGGCCTTGGGGCTAGGCAGGCTGACTCAGCGCCTCTGAGCTCAGGGACCTCGGGCAAGTTGCTTGACGATCTCACTGAGCCTCAGTTTCCCCATCTCTGAAATGAATTCATAGTATATCTGCCTCAGGGGGTTGTTCTGAGAGGCTGAGTGAGATAACATGTAGAGTGCGCTTAATACAGTGCCTGGAACATAATAGATGCTTAGTAAACATCTGCCACACGAACAAATGTAACCCAGTCTCAGGGCCTTTGCAGCCTCTGCACTTCCCACCCCACCCTTCCCACCAACACCCACAAAATCCTTTTTATTTCTTTCCTGACAACATTTCTGTTCTTTGATCCATGTCAATTTCTTAGTCACTTTGCAAGGATGGAATGAGGGATGAAAAACATGCTCACAAAGGACTTGAAATTATTGCCAGGGATCAGAAGACAAAGATTAGTTGTCTGTCTCTGTCTTACAGACAAATTAACAGAGTGGCAGCTTTGGGTGCAAAATATGATTCTTGTCGAAAGGATTAGACACACTAAATCCAGCTAGAATATGCTGTGATTATGTGTGTGTGTGTGTGTGTGTGTGTTTTAAGCAAGGCTGCAATAATCTTACATTTACAACTAATAAATAAATAAATGGGTCCTTTAATTCCTCTGCAATAAGTCTTTGAAATATAATCTGCCTTTACGGACTTATAGAACATGACTCTTTATAATTATAATTCTCTAGCACACATTACTACTTATAATTAAATTCACCTTTAGGAAATCCAAAACTTTTTTTTTGTGGATTATGGCTTTGTATGATGTCATGATGGTAAAATTAATGTATAATCTGTTGAATAAGTTTGATTCGTTCTTATATAAGACACACACTCTGCTACTGACTGAAAACTGGGAAGACAGATAAGATGAACACAAGACAGACAAACGCAGAGCAAACCCAATCATGTCTCCCCATCTCTGCCTCTCAAAAAAAAGTCAGCTAGCCCCACAAAAGAAGAAGGTCTGAAAGAGTTGAATGTTTGAGAAAACACAAATGTTAAATTATGGCCACATTTGGAGACGATGCAGACCCGTAAGTTTTGAAAAGCAGTTGAATAAAGGTCCCTGGTTGGATGATCAGAAAATAGACCCAAAAAGACTCCAAATCAGTGAATACATGTAGAAGAATATATAGACTCACCAGTTAAGATGCAAAGGAAAAGATAAGCATATAAAGAAAATGGGAACCTTGAGCTCAGAGAAACAGGCACAGAGAAAGCAAAAGCTCATGGCCAAAAGCACCATCTTGAACTTTCAATAAAGAAGTGCTTAGAAGCTATGTTGTGGTTTTGCAACTCAAGACATAAATGAGCTAACGCTTTATTATTTTAGCCGAAGGTCAAGGCTTGATGCACCCATGAACAGGTGTGTTCCTTCCTCATGCCTCAAGAGAGGTAAATGCTTCCTCAGAGATGGATTTTAAGAATGATAGGAATGTTCTCCCCATTAGCAGAACTGTCCTCCCAGGTTTGTTCTTCTGCCTGATGCCCAGGAGACCCCTGCTAAAGTGACGATTTTTCCTGAGAGACAACCTGAAAGAGAGTCAAATATTTAGCATGAAGCCTGGGTACCTTTTGACAGAGGAGTGAAGTGCATCTCCTGCACTTGACAGAGAGTTTGAAGAGGAGGCCTGGGTGAATTTGCAGTGGTGGTCTCTGGGAGCCAAAGACAGGGAGCGTGGATGTGTGTGTCCGTGTGTGTCTGTGTGTGACTGTGTGTGACTGTGTGCCTGCGCGAATCTGTGCCTGAATGTGTGTCTGTTTGTGTGCGCCTGTGTCTGAGGGTTTGCGTGCATGTGTCTAAGTGTACATGTGTCTGTGTGAGCGTGTGACTGTGTGCCTGCGCGAATCTGTGCATGAATGTGTGTCTGTCTGTGTGCGCCTGTGTCTGAGTGTTTGTGTGCATGTGTCTGTGTGAGTGTGTTTGTCCATGTGCGTATGCCTGGAGTCTGAGCACATGTGTGTGTGTGTGTGTGTGTGTGTGTGTGTGTGTGTGTGTGTATCTCTGTTTATGTGTGTCTGTATATGGATGTTTGTATGTATGTCTGATACCTGAGTGTGTATGTTAGTCTGTGTATCTATCTGTGTGTGTACAAGTCCCTTTTCTTCTCTGATCCTCAATTTCTCAATAGCAAAATGATTTTTCTCCCAGTAGGCCAGTTAATCTGCAAATGGTACATTTATTGTGTGCCTTCTCTGTGCTAGGGACCGGGGATATACAAGTGAGAAGGCAAGGTCCCTGCTCTCATGAGATATCCGTGGTATCAGGTGGGGGTTCATTGGGGCTGCTATCCTCCCAGGGTCCTTACATCCAACAAGGAAGGCCACCACTTATCACGCAGGATGGGACTTACACGTTATTAAAATACTCTCCCATCCCCAACCTTGCCCCACGCACACGGAGAGATGAGAGTGCCAGGGGACGTGGGAGGAAGTCTCCTTCTTGGCAAGAGCTCATGTGATGGTAGCTCAGGCAGTCACTTCCCTTTTTCTCCATCAGCTAAAAGCCTAAAATGCACCAATTTCAGCAATTATAGAGGCATCTCTTGTAGTAATGTCAAGGCAGGGCAGTGTTTATAGAGGAAATGGTGGCAGATTTGGGCAGGTGAGCCTATTAAGACCAACTCACCAAACAGAGGTCATGGCAGCACAAAGGTCAGCACTGGCCTGGACCTGAACCAGAAATGGTCACTGTGACAACTGAAAGTTTCATGCGAGATTCTCTAGCTTGTGCTGTGGGAAAAGAGAAACCTAGAGAAGGGAAGGCATTAGCCCCGGGTCACATGCAACTTAAAAGTCAAGATAGGTCTAATCTGACCCCTGGTCTGTGCTTAAAACATAAACACAAAATATTATTTTAAAACTGTATCTGGCTGTCTCTTTTTTTAAAGTTGGGGTAGGACCAGAATGAGGCTGGAGATAAAATTGGACTTGGGGTTAGACTCATTCCCATTTCTATTACATTCCCTTGTACCTGGAGGATTAATGAATATTCAATAGATGAGTGGATGGATGGACAGGTGGATGGATAAATGGATGGATGGATGCATGGGTGTACAGATGGAAGGGTGGATATTGAAATCAAGGAAAGGACAAGCTTGAGGCTTGATAGCCCCTCCCAGGACTGAAGGTCAGAGTTCACGCATATTCATGTTTTATTTTGGCTGTAGAGTTGACCCAGACAAGAGTTTTAAATATTTAATAAGTAGCCAATACAAAATCAGGATATCTCACATTAAAAAAATACAGATTTCTGGATTTTCTTTAAAAAAATCAGAAGACATAGTGACACCAGGCTATACTCTCACGCATAAACAATCTTTTGGCTGAGTTGCAACTCAATTCCCTTTTGAGAGAATAATTTCTCATTTGCTGCAATACCCCTACTTCCTATTACCCTGCACCTCCCCACATCCTGAGTTACGTCACTTGTCCAGTCCTACAGAAGTCTGCATTTTTAACTCCTGAATTAGCAAAAATTCCTATGTCCCTCATGTTTCTCCTGGTTCACTGATGCTGTACCCAACCAGACCAAGGTTGGTGTTTTCTCTTCTATTTTTCCTCTGACCTTTCCGCTCTATCCCTCATTCTGCAGTTCTGGGCTGTGCACCCAGGGGGTGCCAGTCCAGGACTGTAACTCAGGCATCTCAAGATAGAGAGAACCTCAAGTAAGAGCCTGCAGCCCACCTCTGTCCAGTCTCCCAGGGGGATGGCCAAAGGTCTGGACAGGAGAGAAAGGGTGGCTTGCCTGCCTACATGGAGTGGGCAAGCAGGCAGGCTTGAGGAAAGGAGCAGCCAGCCACCCGGAAGTTAAAAGGAAATGATTTCTGAAAGTGTCCCCTACGCACTTTTGTATTTCATTGACATTTTAATTAAGACTGGAGCACTCTTTGGGGAGCTCTGCTCTGAAGTCGAAATCACTTTAATATGCTGCCCTAGCATAAAGCTAGAGATGAATGGAAGCCTGGGGTTCTCATATGTTTCATGGTGCTTAGTGATTCTTTTTCACAATGCATCATGATGTTAAGATGGTTTATGAGTTTCTGTTGGCTAAGTGCAGCCATACCAAATTATAATTTTGCTCAGTGGTTTTTGCTCTAAGATTAAAGGGCACCCAGGCCTTCGTCTGCGGGAAGGATGTCCCAAGATCACCTCAGGCTCAAAGCAGGCCCAGGAGTTACAACTGTTGCTGCTAAGGGGTCACATGGGCTCCAGTGGAGGGGATAGTGGTACGGTCATGACTGTAAAGTCACAACCTTAACTTAGCAGCATGTTCCAGAAGCTGTCTTAGCTGGGGGTGAGCCCATGCATACTAGGAATTGCATCTCACATGAGAACACTTCAACATTCCCATTACAAGTTTTTTTCTTTTACAGAGCTATGCACTTTAATATCTCAAAATTTGTATCTCAGTTTTTTTCCTCTTGGTGGCTGAAACCTGAACACAATCAGAGCATGATGTGAAATATGCCCATCATGCTTTTACTCACAGCATCATTTGATGTGGTTCTATGATTGGTGTATGCTTACATCCCTTGTTCCTTATCAAAATTGTTTTTATCTCTATCACCTCCGTTTTGGGCAAAATGGATCCCACAAGCATTATGAGTGATATTATCAGTCTGAAATAATTATACAGCTTCCAAAAAATGAAGAATGCTAAAATAGCAGCTACTACCAAGGTTTGAGAATTTCAAATAAGCGGGGAAAAGATGGCTTATTTAACATATGTCTCCGGAATAGCTAGATACTCATCTGGAAAAAGTAGGAAGTTGGATCCCTACCTCACAACTTATGTCCCAATAAATTCCAGATGAATCTCTGTTTTTATACATTCAATAAAACATAAAAGAATTAGGAGAAAATGTGAGAGAACTTTAAAATAATCTCTGATGGGTAAGAATTTTCAAAGTATGACTGAAACACCAGAAGCCATGAAAGAAAACATTGATCGATTTGCCTACAAAGAAATAATCTTAAGGTTGCATTAATAAATGATATTAAAAGCAATCTAAACATAGAAAAATATTTGAAGATCATAACATATGAAGATGAATCCACTGAATATATAGAGTTCCTATAAATCAGTAAGAAGAAGTCATACAACTGAACAGTAAACTGCTCTAAGACTATGAACAGGCAATTCAAGAAAAATGAAATGCTGTTTTTCAATGATCAGAGTGGCAAATATCACAAAGTTTGATAATATATATTGCTTTGGGGAGGTTCCAGAGAAATAAGTGGTCTCACTGATACATGCCTGACCTTCTCTGGATGGACTCGTGAGAAACTAATCATTGTCTCTAATCAAGAAACTCAGTGGCAGGTAATGTAAGTGAGAGACACTTTTTATAACTTAAAACATGTATTACATGGTGGAATAATATGCATGTAGATACACATCTCCATACTGCCGGCTTGATGCCTGAACATAGTTCTCCACTAATGGTTGCCAATATAGGAACTACCTCCAGAACAAACATTTTGAAATCGATTACTCCTTCCTTAACAAACACCATTCTCCCTTCTCCTTTCTCCCCATCCTTCCAAACTCCTCATGACCTCAGGCCTAAGAAAACTAACACTTAGGAGGAAGTCCATAAATGTCGTTGAACAAATAAATGTACAGGACTCAGAGGGTGGACCAGGAGGAACCACTTTCTTCTCACTTTTTTCTTATAAGGGTAGGACCTGAACACCTAGTCTTTCCAGTAGCAAAAAGAGGAAAATGGGTAGAATCAAGTGACTGACCAGTGGGGCGAGAGGATGACTGGAGGAAATGAGTAGGTCTAGCCGTATAACGGCGGGAAAGTTACTTAAACTCCTTGAGTCTTTGTTGTCAGTAAATGGACATGATAATAACTATTTCCTAGGGGATCAGTAAATGCTAAATAGTGTTCTTATTAGCGAAGGGGAGATACCTATTGGTCACAGTTGAGATAATAAGGGTGGGAGGCAGGAAAAAGAGTCAGTGTGGTGTCCTTAGCATGGGTGCCAGAAAAGGAGGAGAAATATTGGAGGTTGGCAGGGACTGGGGCCTATTTCAGACATAGCTTAAAGATTTGTGGCCCAGGGAGCTTTTAATACTTTTATGCAAAGTTGAATCCACACATGGGTGATGTAAGGGCCTATGGGTATTTGTTATTTTATAGGTTTTGAGACCCATCAGTTTATTTGTATCTGTGTATTTCCATTTTTCTAACAGTATGAGGGTGTGTGGATGTGCTGTGTTGCAAGCACACACGTGTGTATTTAGTAGAAAAAACTCCTGAACTAGGACTGAATTTCAATTTATTTCATTGTTTAGTACCTGGGAAATCTTAGACAAGTGTTTCTTTGAGGGTAGGGGCTCAGTTTTCTCATTTTAAGATAATTCCCCCCCTGATCTCCACACAGAGCCATAGAGATGTCCAGTAACTTTTGTCAGGACTTCCAGGCAGAAGCAGATGCTGTTTCCCATGGGACCCAACCTAAGAAACATGTGGCTGGAGCTTCTGGCAGCCTTTTTGCTACCATGAGGGAAGCATCTGAGTATGGAACCAACACGATCAAAAGTGAAACAGAGAGGTAGTGAGTCCTAGGGATATGGTCAGAGCACCTGGAGCCAGGTGATCCTGCCCAGACACCTCTGTACTTTTACATGATCTAGCAAATTTGATTGTTTATGCTCTTACTGCCTAAGCCTATTTGACTTGCATCAGTTAGGGCTGAGTGACTCAGGCCTGAACGCCATGCTCATCAGAAATCCCAAAATTTCATAGGTCCTGTGAGCATTGTCAGAGTGAGTTGGGCTGGTTGCAGGAAACTGGGTCACCAGGGTTAACCGTGGAGGCCCCACCGTGTGGGAAGAATTCCTGCCTCTGCCAGTGTGGTGGGGCTTGCCTGCCCTGGTGCCCCATGGGGAGAAGAGAAGGAAGCGATGATCAGTCCTGTGATGCAGAGATCTTGATGAATTTGACCGTGATGTGCTGTCCCAGAGCCCACTTGGGGTCAGGCAGTAAAGGGCAGTTGCACTGTATACTCTCTTTAAATCTGGAACATTTTGAATACTGAAATACATCTGGTATTAATAGTTTCAGATACTGGTTTGTGGCCTGGTAGTGCCCTCTACTCATAAAATTCCACAGTTCTGGTCACCTTGAAGGGGCTGAATACCTGGCATTGCCCCACGTGCCACTGGCAAGCACCCCTAGGGTAACAGTAGCCTGACTGTGAGCTGCTCACCCCCTTGGATGGGGCCTGCCCTCTGCATTCTGGCTGGTCCCCACTGTGCACCCACAACCTGCTATCAGCCAAGAGTAGAGAAAAATTGGACAATCTTCTTTCAGTGGGGGTGGGGTGGGGGACGACGGCAGCCTGCAGTTTCCAGAAGTCATTCCAGGACACCTCTGTCCCTCTCTGGTCCGTTTGTCACCCGGGAGGAGCTGTGAAATACTAAGTAGCTGCCCAGCGTGGAGAGCCTCCTTGGTGCCACATGCTCTCCGTGCATCAGCTCATAGCACTGTCCCAAGAGCCGCCCATGGGGGTGACTCTGCCCCCTTTCAGAGGAGGAGGCAGAGGGTCCAACATGCTCTGTGTCTTGCCCGAGGCACCCTAAGGAAGTGTTGCAGAGGAACACAACCTCTTTGACCACTCTGCAGAGGTGACTCCGTGAGACCCCCAGTTGGTCCAGTTTTGAAAGCAGGGAGGAAGAGAGGAGAAAAGGAGGACTGATGTCAGGAAAGGGTAAATGAGAACAGGAGGGGAGTGTGAAGGGGAGGCGCATTCAGATGATTTGACACAAAGCTCTTACTTTTGCTATGGGGAAAGTGAGGGAGGTTCTGGGTTCAAGGGCACATAGTAGGTTTGGAATCGGGAAAAGGAGCATCACAGTGGTCATAGGGACCCAATACTGGAGCCCAATAGTCCACTTCGGGCTTTGCCATTTAACACTCCCTCTCCCCCCACCCCAAACCCCTGCAAACCTCATCAGCTTGCTTTGCCAGAGGGAGGGGAACTCGGGTCTGTGCTGCGAGGGGGTGGGTGGGTAGAGTGGGAGGATGGGGGCGGCGGTCTTTGCTCTCACCCTGTCCTCCAAAACATGCCCTGTGGGTGATCTTTCCATCACACTTTTTCTCTTTGGACTTTGAGAAGTAAAAACCCAGCCCCCACTGGATGCAGCCACACTTGAGCCCCGAGGAGTGTTAAAATTCAGCTGGAGAGGCACCCAATGTGGCTGAGGCCCAGATAAAGGAGAGGGATTTCAGGCAAGAGTAAAAATAAAATAAAGAGGCAAGCCTCAAAATGTCCTGTGGAGTGGAGAGCACTTGGCCCCGGCACACACGTCTGCGGGAGATGACTCAACTCCTTTATAAAGTGGCGAGTTTTGTGCGAGCACAGATGCGTTTTGTTTTCCTAGGAGAAATCAATGATTATATTATCAGAAACCAAGCTAAAAACGAGGCTGCCTGCTTTCCCCACACTTCCCCAGTGTCTCCTATTTATGAGGTGCTGGCTTTATCTGGGAAGCTTTAGTTTAAATGTCCAACACATCTTATTAATGAAAGTAATAAGCTGTTGTTTATTATATGTCATAATGGGGAATATGACTATTTAATATAAATCTGACATTTAAATTCCACTTAGTTCTGAGATGTGGACGATATCAAGGCATAACTCTTCACCCTGGAGTAAAAACTCCCTGGGCCTGCATTTTAAAGCATTGAAGTTTTCAAAGTAATCAGGTTCCTTTTTTTTTGTTCCAGAGGAACCAAATTGTGAAGACATCTGTTCTGTTATTAATTTCACATAAATCTTAAGCTCCTCAAGGCCAGAAATGAGGCTTCATTCACGTCGAATTAATGAAACATGATTGTAAGTCCCTTGCATGGAAATGCTGTCACACAATTCTGAGCTGCTTATAAGCACTGAGTAATCTCAGGAACTGCCAGGGGACAGCCACATGAAATCCGCCTTCCCCTCCCCCCACCACCCAAAAACAATATCTGAAAATATCACAACACTAACTATATCCTGAAAGATTAATAGCAGATGAAAATTTCTGGGAAATGAATCAGACTTTCTCAGTAAAGGATACAAACATCCCAGGCAAAAGCAGATTGCACAATGCGCGAGCTCTGGATACAGTTTAATCACAGTGCCTCAGGCAGACCTATGAACATCCGAAAGGGGGGTCCCAGGATGTCTGGCAGAGATGTCTTCTGGCAGGAGGCTGGAGTCATAGTTCAAACCTACATGGCAGAGGTCTGAAAAGGGAAACCGTGACTGGTCAAAACATGACATGTGTGTTGGGTGTGTGAGAGAAGGTGTGGGTGTGTGTGCACATGTCTATGGATTTGTGTGTGGCTGTGTGTGTGTATGAGTGTGAGTTTGTGCTTGTGCATGTGAAAATGGGTGTTGTGTGTGAGATTATGTGTGTGAGTTTGTGCGAGAGTGTGTGTATGAACATGGGTGCGTTTGTATGTGAGTGAATATCATTTGTGTGGTGTGTGGAATATGTGTGACAGGTGTGTGTGTGTGCATGTGCATTTGGTATACTCGTGACACTGTGCATGTTGAACTTGTCTGTGTGTCTATGAGTTTTTGTGTATGTGTGTGTATATGGTGCAGGTGAGTATCTGTGCTCACAGAAAGTGCATGTGTAGAAAAGACCTGTGAGTTTGTACGAGTGTGAGGGTGTACACAGACACACATAGAAGGAAGCCTCGCAGGATAGACATGAATCAGTCAGTTGGAGATGGATCTTAAAGAGTAGCTTAGTATAGTCTTGCGCCTATCTGAGCTGTTCTTGAAAGGAATTTGCTTCTGGGATTTTGAGTGTGTGGGGCATGATTTTTCGTCAAACAACCGAAATTGCCAGCAGAAAGATTGTCTGGGGGGAGGCATGGAAAGGGGAGCCTGAGAATTCTTAATCAAACTTCCAAGGGTTATTTTTTGGTTTTCTGCTGAGCTGGGACCCAGAAAAGAATCTGCATATGTATTTACATCTCAAATCTGCAGAGCCTCATTAGCTTTGATATTTATTTATTTATTTATTTGCAAAAAGGAATTTAAATCAAACAGAGAAGCACAAAAGCAAAAACTTTGAATGCAGTGCAGAGTTAATTAAAACAGGCAGTTGATGGTAGAGAGGAATACAATAAAATTCAGAGAAAAGACAGTGAAACTAATTAGACTCCGATGGAAAAATTCTTCCATATTTAGTGATCATCCAATAGTAATTAATAAGTCACAAATATCGATACTGGGAGAAAACTCCAGAATTTTAACCCTTGTTTTTCTAGAAATTTCCTTCTTCATTTCCTTAGTTCTGATCTTCCAAACTAAGACAAATTATTGGAGGTTGTGTTTATTATGTTTTCGAGAAAACACTCTAGGTTATACCACCAACTGGTTAGCTCTCACCAGCTGTCCCCAAAAGAACATATAGATGGACTGAAATTTAACTGACAGCAGATGCAGACACATCCGAGTACAAGGGACCTTGAACTCCGACAGCTGGCATTGACCCAAGTGGCAGGACCACTTTGTGCATATGAACTGATACAGTCCCATCCGTGTTTTTGTCCCTGGATGTTTTGAGGCTTTGTTTTGCCATCCATACTTTGTAGAACTGTGAAAAACATTTCCATCCATCCAGTTGAAAAACATTCGACCAAGAACTCAAGAAAGACGTTTAGCTGTGTTTATCATAAGACAGCATCAAGGGGTCTGGCTTTCTCATCGGAGTTCTTTGGAATGAAATGATCAGGTAGTGTGTGTGTTTTCTGTCCTTCTGTATTATGCAACAGCAGAAATACACAGCTTTCACAGTGGGACAGTTTAATGTATAGCCAGCCTGTCACAAAATTCTTAAGTTCACCGTATGTGTCTTCTTTAGCAAGTCCTAGGTCTCCTTTCTGTTTCTTTTAGAATCTCCTTTCTACCGCTCCCTCCACCTACCCCCAGCGTTTAGGTCTTTCAGAGTGACCCTGGGATGTTTCTAGCTTAAAGAGGGTGGGCTTTGAGAAATACCTTGCCTTAGTCCAATTTTTAAAGGTGGGTAAGATGCTAATGGTGGAATTTAAAGCTTCATGGCAGTTGAATAAAAGGGTATCTTTCAGCAAAAAATCTTTCCAATGACCCCTCAAAACAATTCACATAGAGATGGCCTTGTTTAGATAAGTCAGATCTCAGGTCTCCTCTGTGCAAAGTGGAAGGAATTGGACTAGAATGACCTTTACAATTTCTTAAAGTGGTATGATTAATGATTCTAATAGACACACATACATGTGTGTGTGTGTGTGTGTGTTAGAGAGAGAGAGAGATTAACTTTACTGTGTACAAGGAAAACCAGAGCTCTACCTTATAGGTAGCGTACGGAGTCATTCATTCATTCATTGCATACGTGTGACCTGGATCATGCACTGCACAGTTCTACACCATTTCATTTAGTGCCAATAACCTTTTGAGGTAGGCATTCCTAACAGGAATGATACTCAATTTATTTAACTCTCAGTAAACCACGAAAACTGCCAATCAGAAAGGACACCAGGAGAAGCCCTGGACGCCCTTGTCTGTACCAGGTCTTTGCTGTGTGAAGAGAGGCAGAGGTTTGGGGGTGGTGTTGAGGAGGAGCCAGGGGGGCTGGAAAGACGGAGGAGCGGGGCTTTGGGAAGCTATATACCAACTGGCCTGGGAAGTGCTTTAACTTTTAAGTAAGGACTATAGGCTGAGCCATCAGATATGGCTGAGCAATCGCCCTGATATTCTGTCTCCCTGTTCCACAGAGGACAAAGTTGACCTTCTCAAGGTCAACTCACTAGGCACTGAGAGGCCTGAACTGGAAGCCACTTTGAGGCTTTAAGACACAAAAGTTCGTGTTCTTAACCATTGTGCTGACTGTAGAGATGTCTCTAAGCTGACCTCAATATGTCACAGGCTGGCTTATAAAGGTCCTGAGGAGAGGTTCCAGAATCCAGTTTGATGAGGAGTAGAGCTGCCAGATTGAGGAAATAAAAAATTTTAAATTTAAATTAAATTTGAATTTCAGATAAACAACAGTGATGTTTTTGTATGTTTTTACCAGATTGTACAGGACATACTTTTGCTAAAAATTATTCATTATTTATCTGAAATTCTAATTTAACTGAATATCTTGTATTTTATCTGGCAGCTCTGAGTGGGGGGCGTGGGGGCCGTCATAAGGATACATGCTTCAATCTGCAGACACACTTTCTTTTCTAGGAATTCCCTTCTCCAACGTTGATGGGTTCTCAGCTGCAGTGGGAAAACAGTTGACCCTTGAATAACACAGGTTTAAACTGTGTAAGTGCACTTCTATGGTGATTGTTTTTCAATAAATACATGGGAAAACTTTTTGGAGATGGTGACAGGTTGAAAAAAAATATTTTCTTTTCTCTAGTTCACTTTATTCTAAGAATAGAGTATAAAATATATCGACAAAATATATGTGAATTGACTGTTTATGTTATCAGGAAGGCTTCCAGTCCACAGTAGGCTATTGGTAGTTAAGTTTTTGAAAGTCAAAAGTTATATGTGGGTTTTTGACTGCTCGGGAGATGCCGTCCCTCACCTCTTACCCCTCTATTGTTCAAAGGTCAAGTGCACTTCTAACCTACCCCCTGTAACTTCTTGATTTTAAAGACAAAGTACCAGGGCAGAGGGCATCTAAGCCAACACCCTGCTCTTCCTGTTCTCCCTGCACATGTGGAGATGGAGCCCACGGCCTGGTGGCTTGGCTTTGAAGCCAGGGAACATGGTTCATGAGGCGTGTCCTCCTCTCTGAGCACATGGAAACTATTCCCTTCCAGAAGGCCTTCATGGTTAGCCTGCTGCAAGTCTCATGGTTTTGCAGCTACAGTTACAGTTTTTGCAGCACCCCCACCCCAGCTCACATGGTATTTATTAGAACACATCGCTTTTGAAAAGAAAAGTGTATCTTAATTAAAGGTTGGCAATCCAAAGCCTGTTTACAGCTGAGAAAAATTAAACAACTACTATCCACAGGGCAGCATATCTCCACCGTTGGTCAGAACGCCTCTGTCTACCCACGTTGAGGGGCCCCTGTGTTTCAGGCTGTCCCCTCACCTTCACTGGAGCGCTTTGCTGCACAATAAATAGACGTGAGCCAGGAGGCTAAATGCAACAACTTTCAGAGCGAAATGGGCTTGTGCTCTATTTTAGTCACTCTCTTTCACTAGCTGCCTGAATGAGGGTTGCTAGGTGTCCAGAAACTGGCAGATTGTCCACACCAGTGGGTCAGCTTCTGTGGTCAGGGGGAAGCTGGGAGAATCTGGTCTTTGCCCCATGACTCAGCCAAGACTGAAATAACCTGGTGGAGCATGAAAACACCCTGTCTGTAGGGGTGGGGCTCCTTAATTTGGGTTCCATGGAACAGGACACCCCTCACCCATGGGGAGAATTCAGGGAGCCTGTGAGCTTGGATGGGAAAAATTTACACACACACAAACACACACACACACACACATTTTGCTAATTTCTCACTGAAAATTAGCATTTCCTTCAATTCTGAATGTAGGAAACAAACCACAATGTTATCAGCACTACACAGGACGTTTGTGTCTTTGTGATCAATAAAAATCGCAGGTATGCAACGTTACATTATAATTGTTGTAGGATATCTTGAAGTAGACTCCTTACTATGTGAAATTATAACTCTTAGACCCATCTCTGTGTCATGCTATTTAATGGTTAATAAAAGCACATGAATTACTATGTCTTTGAAAATTATTTGGACACCTGTCATTGATATAATTTGTTTTCTTTGTAAACCTATTTTTTAATTTTCTGCCTGTGAAAACAACATTCTGTAATGAATCTTGAGGACCTTATGTTAGGTGAAATAAGCCAGGCACAGAGGACAGATACTGTGTGATTCCACGTCTATGAGGCACCCACGGTAGTGAGACTGAGAGAGACAGAAATTAGAGCGGTGGTCGCCAAGGGCTGGAGAGCGGAGGGAACAGGGAGTTAGTATTTGATGGAGACAGAGTTCCTCTTTGGGATGATGAAGCTCTGGAGACGGATACTGGTGCACAACAGGGTGAATGGACTTAATGCCGCTGAACCACAGACTTAAGAATTGAGGTTAGAATGGTAAATTTTGTTATGTGTATTTTATCACAATTCTTAAAAATCCATGGGAGCAATATGGATGTTTTCACATCACTTTAGGAAAAGACATCTTCTGTAAAGGGGGTCGTGGGCCTCGCTGCAGGGGTTCATGTCACAAACCAGGCTAAGAGCCCTGGTTGTGGGGAATTGCCCATCCTCGTGCCTGGATACCTGTCCAGGCCTGTTTCACCTGGAGGAATCTTCCTCCCTTTTTGGGGCCCAGCTCAAATGCCACTCTCTCTGTGGTCCCTGTCCTGCCCCCAGGATTCCCTGGGGACATAGTCATACCCCTGTAAATATCCCTCTGATACCCCCATTGGCCCCTGCTGCCTGCTTTGCTCTCTGCTCACTTGGCAAGTGCCAGAGACGTGTTCAAGCCACGTAAGGACTGAACTGAGACCTCCTCCTTGGTGCAATAGGGAGACTGGTCCTATGAGCTCATATGACTTAATGTTTTGTCTCAGGGTCAGTCTCCCATGTTTTGTGAGGCATTACATAATCTTAGGGAATCTACAAACCCTAAGAGGTTATTAGTACTACTCAGAGCAGCATTTTGCACATGAGGAACTGAAACTCAGAAAGGTGAACCTGTCTGACCCCAGAGAGTTTCTGCATCCAGCAGCTCTCTTTAGTGATGTCCCTCAGGAGAAGCTCAGCTTTAGATGAAGATCACTTCTCACTGGAGAGCCTGGCTTTGAGCCTGTCAGAGGAAAGAGGGCCTGAGCAAGTAAGGACCATGAGGTCCTCAGCGTCAGAAGGGCCATCAGGTTGGCTCCGTTTGCTTTAGTGGAGGAAGCTGGGCAAAGGGGGCATGCAGCAGAGCTGAGGCCATGGTGCTGGAGCCCCTGGGCTTCAGTGTGCAGCAGGCTTCTGACCTTTGGCCTCTGGTCCAGTCTAAGTCCAGGTGATGGAGGGAAACGGAGAGAGGGTCTAGATCTGGAACACGTCCTGCTTCTCAGGACCCATGGTACCTCTTGAGCTGACTCCAGTCATAACCCCAGCGCTGACCCCAGGGTGGGGATCAGCTCCATGGCCCCAAAACTTCATCACCTGTGGTTCCCTTTATACTTTTGGCCATATTTGAGTGTCATGGAAACTTTTATCTACTTAGTCCTTTTCTCCCCCTTTAAATGGGCCTGCTTTTAAAACTTAAGTCCATTTACTTACAGAGGTAATTTTATACCACTGCTGTAAATAGAAAACAAGTAACCATACAAATTACTTCAGTCGAATGAAAATGTATCTTTAATTCCACTTCGGTTTTGCTGCCTGGAACAGACTTCCCAGCCTGAAGTATTTTATCTCCTGGTTAAATACAAAGGAAACAACACAAGCAATCATGTGCGAGGTGTTAAAGGCCCATGAGCATCAAATGGAAACTTTCTTGATGTAATTAGGATGGTCCAAAGAGAGTTAACAAGGACATCATGCTCTTACTGTGTGAGTCAGTGCTATTTAACGTCTTATCTGAGCGTCTCTAAAATCATTTCAAGTGTCATCTGTGGACTCTGTAAGCCTCCAGACACTTTATCTCGTTCATTATCTCAGTTCCTCCTTGCAACACCCCAACGTTGTTAGTACCAGACTAGCTAGTTCTAGTACTAGTACTACCAGCTGATAAATACTTGTATTGGTACTAGTTAGCACAAGCACTAGTCGGTTCTAGTATTAGTTTGTGTTCTTACTTGGTGCTCCTGCCTGCTAGTACTAGTCCTAGTTAGTGCTATGCCATTTGATAGGCACAGAGAGGCTGCTCCATTAGCCTGAGGCGGCACAGCCAGCAGGGGCACCCCTACCCTCCTGGACTCCACAGTTGGGGTGCCTGCTCCCCTGGCTGCCTGACCACAGTGGCGTTCTAGTGCATGTCCACACCTGCCCAGGAGAAGAACATTTCGCAGCGTCCTGTGAATCCCCAGGAGCTTCCAAGCCTAGGTGTCCACCCAGGGGCGAACTGCTGTGCCTACAGCCCCACGTGTGGGTGCGAGCAAAGTGCACACAGCAGCGCCGGGCCTGCTCGGCTTCCCAGGCGCGATGACGCCGATGCAGGAAAGGAGGAATGGACAGGCGGGGAAGGATATGAAGGCAAGGGCTGGAGGAGAAGAGGCACCTCAAGGTCTTCACCTGGAAAATGGGGATAAGAGAACCTACCTCATAGGCTAGGTGATTGTGGGAGGGTTTGAGCACATAGTAGGTGCTCCACTCTCCCTCTCCTCTCCCCTCTCTCCTATCACTCATTTCGACACACACACACACACACAATATGTGTATTGTTTAAAGTGAAACTAGCGAGTCTGCAGTCAAGGTCTGTGCTGACATGGAAATAAATGCAACACATGGGACAAGAAAGGTCCAGGCGGATAGAGTCTCTGTAAGCTTTGGGGCAAACTTAGCAGTAGCTGGAGAGAGGGGGTCCTCAAGAAAGGTTGTCTGACATGTGCCAGGAGGTCCCTCGCGGCCGAACAGCCTGTAAGCCCACCACCAGAAGCTCCTGCTTTGGGGTGTGACCTCGCCCTCTCTTCCACGGGTTCCCCAGGGAAACGCCCTGAGCTGACACATGCAGCAGATATGCACGCTGCAGGGGCTTTCTGTGGAGACCCCGGCAGAGGGTCCCTGAGAAATGGAAGGAAGGGGGGAAGGACAGGTCCCATCAAATGGAGATGCCTCTCCCCACACATGCGCTGAGAGGTCCTGGGAATTTTCACTTGCCTGAGAGGGGGAGGGGAGGCCTGCCAAAGCCCCCAGATGAAAGTGGGCAGAGGAATCTGTTCCTGCAGTTTCCTCCATTCTGGCCTCTTATCTCCTGCAGGCGGAAAGGCGAGGCTGATGGGGAGGGCAGATTGCACCCCAGGCTTGGCCTGCTTCTCATCCCGGGCAAACCACTTCTTTGGGCTCCCTTGAGCTCGGCACATCTGGCAACCTGGTGGGCTTTTGCTTCAGGACAAGGGAAAACACAAACACAGCCATGCCTGAGTGTGCATGCTGTATAAATACACCGAGGTGTGCAAAGATAGAGTAGAGGAAGCAGATACTTGCTCTGTGGGCCAAAGCAAGCTTGTCTCCTCCCTGGGCCTCAGTTTCCTGATCTGTGAAATTGTGGAAGGGAGTCAAGGCTATCTGACATCTAAGAATTCCTCCTGCTCTTAAAATTAGAACAAAAAATAATGATATGGACACACACTGCTCTCAAATAACAACACAGATAACACAGAGAAAGAGTCGTGAATATTATTGTGTACTGAAGCCTCATCTTTGCAGGGCCGGCTACCCAGATATTAAGAGAAACTCAACTCAATGACACATTCTTAATTATCAGTGCAAGAGAGGGAGCTGTGCAACATAAGGGCTATGTTTATTTGTTTTGAATTAATGAGCTTAATCTGAACCAAATACTGGTGGCCTTTCTTTTGCCCTGTGCGATATTTTGAAAAACTGGGCAAACATCTTAATAACAGAAGATTTCCCAGGAAAATTCCAATATCCGATGTCATTAGAAAAACAGCAGATCTGGCTACAAACCACGGGAGCTGAGCAGAGAGTACCTGCCTGTTTCAGCTACAGTTTGCTCATCCTTGTCCCTACTGGTGACATTATTTTTTCTTGTCACCTGCCCCACCCAGGTCTTTGAGTTGGAGACATTGCTTTACAAGGAGAACATGTGGATGTCGGAGGCAGAAAGGGAGATGCCTCTGTTGGAAGTGTTTTTCTCCTCCTGGGTGAGCCCGCTCTGCCTTTAAATGGTCAGCCTACTGGACTCACCTGGAGCTGGCCCTGCCCTCCCCCCTCCCCCCTGTGGGTCATGAAGGGGGTCCAGCAGTTGGCTGGGCCCTGGAGAAGACTTGCTGCCCTGCCCCCTCAGAAGCAAGCGTCAGCCTGCTGAGGGCTGGGGTGCATATGCTTCCCAGAAATGTCCACCTCCCCATTTGATCTGGATTTCCTGCTCAACCTCTGTAGCACCTACTGCCAACTGGTGGCTTTTTATTTCTTCTGCCCTGGGCCTTTTTCCAACGTGCAAAATTGCTTTCTCTTTCTTTCTGCGGGTAGGTCTCCATGCTTGGTGAAAGCATTTTGCAGACTTAGGCTTTTGTAAAATGACACTTTGGGTTGAGGCTTTTGCAAAAATGACTTCTCGGAAAGGCTTTTCTCTCCCTGACTTTCAAGACCCTGCCTACCTTGCTAATCTTAACTCTCTAGCTCTGTGTCCCTAGCTGCCATGCCCCAGTGGGGCGCTGGGGGTCTGGGACGGGTGACAGCCAGAGGAGGCTTCCAGAGGAGGGAACATTTGAGCATGGCCATGGATCTAGAGCTAAATACAGCAGGCAAGTCACACAAGGACCAGAGACAAGCCTGTGACAGGCCACTGAGGCAGGAAAGTGCCAGGCATGTTCTGGAGAGCTTCTGGTAGGCAGCAATGTCTGGTGCCTGAGTGTCTGTTTTAGGGGTGGGCTGTCTAAAGGATGGTGAAGAATGAAGAGCAGGCAGTACCCAGCCAGTCCAGGGCCGAGGACCCCCTACTCCACTTTGTCTTGAGGTCAGTGGGAGCCGTTGGATGCTTAACGCCACAGAATGATGCGGTAAGATCTGGAATTTGGACACAGCAATGAATTGACTGAAGAGACAAGAGGAGCAGGGAGAAGATTCAGCAAGAATCCACATAGGAGACAAATGGCTGAATGGAAAGGTGGCAGCATGGCAGCGGGGGGGGTGGTGGTGAGCGAGGACAGGCTGATTTACCGTGCTTCTCTGGACTGTACGTGGAGGATGAGAAGGAGAAAACAGTTGGAGATGACACATAAATGCCTAACCTGGGTGCCTAGACATGGGTGACTCCAGTAAGGTAAAGAAGGGGGCACAGCTCAGGGAAGAAAACAATGAGTCTAGTTTTACACCTAGATGAGTAACTAATATGCAAAACAGAGATCAATTTCGGGGTTTGTGGTATCAAATTTGCACAGTCTACACAGTATTTATGGGTGTGCATGCATGATTTTTGAACTCATAAAGGATTCATGCTGTGCTGGTGAACAGAATGCCTTGGTATCGAGGAAAAGTCAATTTCTTTCTGCCCTTGCTGCTGCGAGAATCACGTTCAGCCTTGCAGGCCTGGCTAAAATACCATCTCTTCTAGGCAAAAGTACTGACTGTCCCTCTGGGTCCCCATGTTCTTATTTCATAGCAACTCTTACCCTCTGGAGCTAGCATTCTCTGTTTCTCTCTCTGTCAGGGATAAGCATATTGATTTATTCTTTAAATCCACCACCTGGTACAGTGTTTAATATGTAGAAATTTTCACTAAAAGTTGAAGAACAAATAAATGATATTTTTTATAGCTTTCTTACAGCTTTAGATTCAAGGTACAGAGAAGAACCCCAAGCACTTGTCCCAGATCACGCAAATGCTCTCAGACCACATCCCTCCCAAGGGACTTTCCTCCAGTTTTGCCTTTCTCAGGAGGCTTCACTTTCATGTTTTATAAAACATGTATTTGCCCAACACAATTTTAAGTTAAAGCCCCCATGGAAATTGGCAGACTTCGCAACTAAGTCTGAATTTCTTGTTTCTTTTGATAACTCAGAAGATCTGGAGACATTGGACAGGATCCTCTTTCCAGTTTTCCACACTCCCCACCTCTCCCTAAGATTGCCCCAACACTAGAGTGGGAGGATAGTTGTTATGCAACATTGTACTTGCATTGTCAATTTTTTCCTACATTGAGGAATGTTGTTACATAGTCATGGCTTTAATAAATGTGGAAGCAAAATGAAGCTGGAGTGGGTCTGTATTTGGAGGATGAAAGGGGACATATTTATTGGTGGAAGTAATGACTACTCCTGTGTGCTACCTTTAAGGTGCCAATGACCCCCACTTCACTCACTTTCACCATGACTTCTGTGCCCAAGGACCCTGGCATCGAGGCCCATCTTCACAGAGGCAGTAGGGCACCGTGGCTAGGAGCATGGCATTCTGGGTGACCTTGGGCAAGTTCCTTAAACACTCTCTGCCTCTGTTTCCTCATATGCACAATGGGGTGATGGTGATAATCATATCTACCCTGTAGGGGTGGCAAGGACTGAATGAGGCAAAAAGTGTAAAGAGCTCAGAACAGTGCCTAATACTCAGTAAGTACACCAGGAATGGAGCAATTTCTGTCATTATGATGAGTGGCAAACATAGTGACTTATTCATTTATTAGTTGAATCATTTGGTAAACATTTATTGACTGAGAAGGTAGATGCCCCAAAATGCCAAACTGTAAATTTTAGAGGTATCTTGGTGTAGGTCTAGGACTTAGTGGTTCTCAGTTGTGATGTGCCTGGAATCACCTGGAGAACCCTGGCAAAATGCTGGCTCTGGGGGCCCACCCAAGACAAAACACTGAAAGCTCTGGAGGCAGAGTCCATGTCCCCATAATGGCAACTAGGTCAGGGTGGTCACTATCCTCAAGCCACGGCCAGGTTGTGCGTGACCCCGACAGTGGGTGCCTCCAGAGGTTTTGCACCCTGGCACCTCATCTGCTTCACCTTGTCCCTGCCCTGCTTGAAACAATGAGAACAGAAACTCCACAAGGGCAGGGGTTTTTTTTGGTCTATTTTCTACTTGTTGTATCCCGAGTACCTGGAACAGCAGTGAACATATAGTATGCCCTTGATAAATATTTCTTGAAAGGATGGATGATGGGATGAATGAATGGGCCCATTCTCTGAAAGTTCAAGGTATGGCTGCCTCTGCTGGGGGCAGCTGGGTCTGCTCTACACAAATGAGAGAGGTGTAGTGTTAGACTTCAGATGGTCCAGTGTTTCTAGAAGGGAACTTGGAGGGCAGCTGGGACAGTTTTTCCCAAACCAAAGGCATTTGGGTCTCACCATCAAGATGTTTGTCTTATCTGTGTCCCTCTTGAACAATTATTTCTTTCCATCAGTTCATGTTGACTTTACTTACATACATTTGTCTGACAAAGAAACCTGAAAAAAATCAGTTCTGTAAAGGAAAACTACTATCACTAGTCATAAACTGTAAAACTAAGCACAAGGAAACAATCATATTATTAAGTCTAGTAACACACCATTGTCTGTGGAGGGATGGGCGCCTGAGTCCTCACCTCTTGTTTAAGAACATGGGAAAAGTGTTAAAGACATACTATCTTTGGACTGAGACTTTCTCCTAGAGGTAATCTAGAAGCTTGAAAGAGAGTTCAAAAGTGACTTTCCCCCTCTGTGCACCAATATGGTTTAATACCATGTTCATATTTATCACCCAATCCCATCCATATGGTTCCCAACCTTACTACTAGGGAAAGCTATCGCTAGTCCAACCCTTTCATTTTAAAGATTTAGGCCCAAAGAGGGGACGGGTTTACCCAAGGTCACATTCATTTATTCATTCATGCACTCATTTGCAATCCATCTATGGAACCCCTCCTGTATGCTCGGCCCTGAGCCACAAAGGCCACGTCCCGGTCATCATGGAGCTGTCATCCCGCTTCCCTTGCCCCTTTTCATCCGGTAGAAGGTGTTTTCATAATTCCCATCTATGTCCTGCCCTCGTGTGACTTGGGCCCTCAGTGTTACATTAGCGTCTTTTCATTTTAATAAAGCAGTTACATTTTCACCCCATCCTGGGCTCCCCTTCTCGGCAACACACACTTTGAGAACACTGCTAATTTCAGTGTCTGGCTTCCAGACTCAGACGCTAAAACAACTACCTTTCATCTCAGGTTTGTAACACAGAAAACCTTCAATATTGGGAACAGATAGCCTCGAAGGTGGGTTCATATCTCTCAGCAAGATTGCTGTAACTTAACTCTCCCACACCCGATCAAGGCTTTCTCTCTGCCTTGTAGGTATTTTAATACAAATGTTCCTTTCATTTGACTGATTGAAGGTCTCCAACCTGCAATAAATGAAACATCTGATTCCCTTGAATCCCAATCACTTTTTCTTTGATTTTCTTTTACTTCTATTTCTTCGTCCTTTGTTCTACAGCTCGAGTCAAATTTCTCTTTAGAAATTGAAAGAATGTGTGTGGATTTTTCCTGCCTTTTTCTTTTTTTTTTTTAAACCAGGCTCTAGTGCAACTGCTGGCTCGTGGACTAGAATATTAAGATCGAATTCAATGGCTGACTGTCTCCAGCAATGTGCTTTGCATACCACTGTCCCCCCCAGTTTTGGGCAGTGGCAGTACAAATTAGCCTGTGTACGAGTCACCGAAGCTGGCTCCCTGAGTAACCCCAAGAAAATAAGACTAAAGTTCTTCCCCCTGTTGAAAGAGCTAAGTTATCCATGCACAAAGGCCAAAGGCCTGCATATTGGCATCTGGCTGTGAAGGTGAGCGTTTAATTGCCTTTATAATGACTTATACCATCCACTTGGAATTGGATCCCAGTGGATCCAATTTAACAGGCCAGTGGAGTCTGTCAGTCTCCAGAATGACCAGCTTGTCCAGATCAGTAACTTCAAAAGGCAGACAGTGGTCTCTGAGAAGCTGGTGAAGCCCTCTGTGCTCATTCTGCTGATTGTGCCTTGCGTCCATTCTTAGCCAGGACATTTATCTGGTCAGTGGTCTTGGCCTTGCATCTAGGAAGACTCGAGCTGTGTGTACTGTGGGGAGTAGTGCTGTTCACAACATGTTAATAAAATTGTCTTTCTCCCTAAATTGGTAGAAAAGTTTATCCCTCAGGGTGACTGGGTAGATATCAGGAAGTAATAACAAGGAACATTCTGTTATACTCCTTAACCTTTGACATGCTGTTCTGCAGGGCCAGCCAGCCTTCCTGAACTTGTGCAGTCTTCCTGGCTTCAAGGAACTCTCTCTACTGATGATCTGCATCCAATCTCTGACTCTCATTTACCTACCCATGACTGATAGCCAGCGTTCAACATGGCCTGCAGAGATACTGCCTCCTGGTATTCACACCCTTGCTGTGTTGTCCTTACCTGCATGGCACCAGGGTTGGGCTACTTGAGCAAAAGAAAAATGGCAGAAGTGTGGTGGTCTCCTCTGAGAATGGATAGTAAAAGTCTGTGCCTTCCATGTTGGGTACTTGCTTTCTCTCTCTCTCTCTACCTTCCCTCCCTGTCTCCCTTCCTTGGGTCTGGTTTTAGAGGAAGCAATCTGCTCTGCTGTGAGCAGCCCTATGGAGAGACCCACACAGCAAAGAACTGAAACCTCCAATCCATAGCTGGCGCTGAGATCTGAGGCCTGCCAACATCCATGCGAGTAAACGGAAATGGGTTCTGCAGCCCCAGTTGACTCTTCAGATGACAGCAGCTCCACTGACAAGTTGGCTACAGCCTTGTGAGGGATCCAGAACACCCAGATAGGCTGCTTTTGGGTTTCTGACTTTCAGAAATGATATGAGATAACACAAGCTGCTAAGTTTGGCAGTAAGTTGTTTTGCTGTGATAGATAACTAACACACCATGTAAACTAGTCCCAGGGCTCTCTGGGGTGTTCCAGGTCAGCTTACTTAATTTGGGTGACAGAGTTCCTTATTGCACCTTAATATGTATTTTCAGTTCTCCTTCCATAAGAGAGACACCATTAGCTTTTAAGTGGCTACTTGGCAGCCTAGAATAATACATTGTCTAGCTTCCCTTGCAGCTAGGTATGGTCATGTGACAACATTCTGGTTAGTGGGCATATGTGGAAGTGGTATGTACAACTTTTGGGAAGTGCCCTCACTACAGACACTTGCCCACATATTTTTTCTTTATGTTTTTTTTCCATTCTGCAGGCTAGCACTGTTCACAAAAGCTGAAGCTCCAGCGCTATTTTGAATGATGCAGACCAACAAGCTAGAAGACATGAGGGTCCCTGGCACTGAGGAATGTCAAACCAAAACCTGACTACCGACCCTGGAAATATTGGTAGAGACAAATAAACCTCCCCCCTCCCTGCCTTATTATGAGGATTAAATGAGTTAATAAATGTACAGTGTTAGAACACTTAGGCATCACCAGGCACATAGAGAATGCTACGACAACTGTTAGGCTCTAGAACTCCCACCGAGGCATTGCTTTGACCTATAGGCCCAAAGTTTCTTTGGAATCTTTCTTCTATCCTATAAGTTTAAATGCTCCTACTGGGGCAGTCTCTCATCTTAGAGGCCCACATGCTCTCCTGTGTGCAGTCTCCCCTCTGTGTGATAGGTCTCAGGAGGCCCATCCCACCTAACTCATTCTTTCCAGTTGTTCACTCTGCACCTGTGGATTCAGATCCCTCAAGACCTTAGGACAGGGCCTGGGGTTAAAGATTCTGAGCCTATCAAATAGGTACCTCGAAAGCATAAATAAACTAGACGAGTGGTGGAGCCATTATTGGGATAAGACAGATCTGGGGGTGCTCAGAGAGAAGGTTTGGAGGGGAAACACCAAGAGTGTAGATTTATCTATGTTGAGTTTGAAATGTCTGTTGGCTTTCAAGCCAAACTGTTGAATACTCAGGTGGAAATTCAAGTCTAGAGAGTTGGAGGTAGAGATCAGGGATGGGGAAATAAAACTGAGTACAGAACATGCTCATACTTACATATGTCAATAGCAGGAGACCTTCACCTTCCAACTTCCATGGCAGAGTGGACAATGCTGAGAAGTGCAAGTCCAGGCAAGTGTCAAGTCCAAGTTACTCTGATATCATTTTCAAGGAACGTCTAGGCTCAACAAGACCCTGCTTTCACAGATGCACAGGCTCTCAGGGAGGGGACCACATGCCATTTTTTTCTTTTTTCCTATGTTTTTTTTATTAATGTATCATTGATATACACTCTTATGACGGTTTCACATGAAAAACAATGTGGTTACTACATTCACCCATGTTATCGAGTCCCCTCCATACCCCATTGAAGTCAATGTCCATCAGTGTAGTAAGATGCCACAGATTCACTATTTGCCTTCTCTGTGCTACACTGTCTTCCCCCTGATCCCACACACAACCACATGCAATTTTAAGATGTATGTGAGTGGGTATTATCTGAAAGAGCTCAGGCTTTAAAAGCAGACAGCCCTTGGCTGGACATATGATGACTCCATTATTTAATAACATGTGGTCCTTGGGCAAGTCAATTAACTTCTCTGAGCCTAGTTCTACCACCTCTGAAATAATGACAATAAAGTTGTTGGTATATGAAGATTACAAAAATCAAGCCATAAAGGATTCAACTGAGAGAAGGGATAATTCATCTTATTTAATTCTCCCCTCTCTCTGGAGGGACGAAGCTACTGCTATTTCTTGTTTGAGTGTATTTCTTCCATGGTTCCTGAATCATTTTGGTGGCCAATGTGAAGGCAGGAAGGTGTTGCAATGATACAAGAGCTCTGATCTTCTGTTGGCACCTTGAATGTCCCAGAATTGCAGCTGCTGTAGAATAAGCCCTAAGTGATTTTGACAAAAATCTCAAGGAGCCACACATTTGTCCCCCACCTCACTGCAATGAAAAGTTTTAGAGAATGAGAGGGAGACAGAGAGAAACAGAGATAATGGTTTTCCTTAGGGCCTAAATGCCACCACGATTTCTGGCATATGTCACAAATTGAGCCACAGATACCCGAGTTGGGTGTGAGGTTCTCAGGGACAACTTGTGGACCTGGTTCCTTGGCTTGTGAAAGCACCTATAGGAGCATGAGTGTAAATTTGGGCGGGTAGTAGCGTCCTGGCCTGGGCTTTCAGAAATCCAGTGTAGGTGTGCACACAAGGGCCACTTGTCCCCATTGTGAATGGCTTTGCTGAACCTCAGGAGAGCCCTGCTTCAGACTGATTCCTCTGTTGCTCCACCCGTAGGAACTCAGCCCAGAGCTGTACTGCGGGTGTTCGTAAACTCTAACTTGTCCTGTAGTTGGTTTTAAAGGGTCTTGCTGCCCTTAAAGCTCTCTAGACAACAATCATCTCTCTTCCTTCTTTGCTTCCTTTCTTCGTTTTTCATCTCTGGATTTGTTTCAAGTATGATTGGAAACCTGCTGTTGTGAGTTTGCATGAAGGCGGGGAAGGCTGCCCCTGTCCTTCTATTTGTTACTTGCAGGAAGGCGAACATCAAAAGGCCCGGCGCAGGCTCCCCACGTGGTCAGATCCTCCTGTATAATGTGGAGAGGAAATTGAGGCCTTTGTGCTCCCCTCATTCAGATCGTATCAATTCATGTTTCCCCTTCACTTAATTTGTAGTTGGAGTCGTCCTCGCAAGCAGGGCAGCGGTGGGCGAGGAGAAAGGTCAGGAAGGGGAAGGCAGCAGGCTGGAAGACGAGGCTGGTAGGTAAAGACTGAAGGACTTGGAAATGAGGGGGGAAGGAAGGGCCAACACAGTCGGGGTAAAACTCTGATCGAGGGAGTGGAGAGGGGCTGCAGCTTTAACCCGTCATGCCTGGCCTCCCCAGACTCAGCCCCTTTGGGTTTTGTATCCATAAAACAAGTGCTTGGAAAAGACAAGCATTATAGGCCTCTCCAGCTGTTAGTTTATGATTCTGAACCCAGTTCTGTCTCTTAAAATATGACCTTTTCCATGTCACTTAATCTGTAGGACTGACTCCTTTTCCTCATCTCTACAGTGGGGTCATGAGGTGACTCCTTAAGATAATAACCTCAAAGAGCTTAGCTGGGGCCTAGAGCATAAAAGGAGCCCCAGAATGCTACCTAAATATGCATCTCTTCTCTATGCCTCCTCTGTACACATGGGGAGACCCCAAGGAATCCTTAATTTGACATATTTATTCTAGTAAATGTTTTATTTAGGCTTTATGGGCCATATATGGTCTCTGTCTCATATGTTTTCCCCCAACTATTTAAAAATGTGAAAAGCATTCTTAACTTTCACGCTGTGCAAAACATGTAGCGGGGCTGAAGCTGGCCTGTCGGCCATCGTTTGCCAGCCCCTGCTCTAGAAATAGACTGGATTCAAATCCCAGCTCAGTCACTTACTAGTGTGTGACATTGGGTAAGTCATTTAATCTCTCTGATAATCATTTTCTTTATCTACCAAATGGGGCTTGTAACTACCCTTTTCATAGTAGTAGTCTAAGAATTACACACGCAAACACAACACTTGGCAGAATATCTGGGATAAAGTTAGCACTTAGTGAGTTAGGAGGGTGCTACAAGGGGATGATTATTTTCTGAGGCCAGATCAGAGAAAGCCTCACTGGGAAGGTATTATGTGGGCAGCAACCTGAATGAGGGGAGGAGGTCAGCCAGGTGGATACGGGAGAAGAGAATTCCAGGCACTAGGAGCAGCATGTGCAAAGGCCCTGAGGCCAGTCATATTTGGCCTATTGCAGGAACACTGAGGCTATCAGAACACTGTGAGAGGCCAGAGCCCAGTGGACTGGAGGGAGATGGCAGAACAGATAACAGAAAAGGAGAGAGGCTGGGGAAGGGGTGCAGACCATGCCAGGCACCGTAGGCTGTTGTAAGGTCTTTTGGTATAAGGATGCTGGGAGGCAGCCAGATTCTTTGCTCATTCCCATTGCAGCCACTTCTTCTTTCATTCAACTCATATCCATGTAGCACCCACTCCGTGTTAGGCATTATTCTCTCCACTGTGCTCTAGTCACACACCGCCATCATTCCTCTCGAGAAGCTCAAAATCAAGTGGGGGTAGACAGCCATTAATTCAATAAACACACAAAAGTAAGAACATTATCCTGAAGGATGATGGGAGGGAGAGGCTAGTGGGGAAACTGACCTAGTCTGGCAGTCAGGAAGGCTGCCCTGAGAAAGGAGTGGTGGAGGGAGTTGTGGGGACTTGGCAGGTGACAGCATGGCTCCTTGAGGGAGCTCAGAGAAGGCCGGTGTGCTGGAAGGTGGGGAGTGCGCTGGGTGGGTACATGGAACTGGAGCAGTGAGCCGACTGGTCCCCCGTGCCGTGTGGGCTGGGTAGGATCCCCCTCTCTCCAGAGGGCAAGGGAGCCTTTGAAGCGGGCAAAGCAGGGAATGACATAATCAAAGATGCAGCTGCACAAGATCACTTTGGCTGCCCCCATGGAGGGGGAATCAGAGAAGATTTGGGGCCACCCATTAAGAGGTTATTACAGTTATTTGTGCCCTCTGAAGGGTGGCCAGGGTGTCAGCAGGAGGGTGGGGGCCTTGACAGTTCCTGCTGCTGTCATCTGCTGGAACAGGCCGTGGGAAGGGAAGAACCGTGGCTTAGTTTCCTCCCCGCACCCGGCCCTTGGTTGACAGCAAGTGCTAGGCCAGTGTGGTGCTGAGGGTCCCTTGGAGCCAGTCTCCTCTAGAAAGTCAGGAGAGAACCCGAAACAAATGGAAATGGCCAGAGTGTAATGACATCAAAATTCAGTTTGGAAGTGAAAGAATAGGGCTTTAAAAAATCAGTGGGGTTTCTACAATGAACTGTGGAAAAGTGGCCCACGATTTTATCTGTCAATTTCTCAAGGTGACTTTCGACTGCTTCAGTTTCATTTTCTTCCCCCAGCCTCTCTCCTCCACCATCCTCCTTCCGTTCCTTTTAAAGCCAATTTCCAGAGGTCACATTGGGAGGGACCCTCAGAGCTCCTTCCTGCCTCAAGGCCCCTGCATATACTGTCGCCTTTGTTGGGAGTGTCTCTCCTCTCCCCCACCCAACTCCTTCTCCCCCTTACGTGTCATTTGTCGCCTGCTCAGGTAGCCTTCCCGGATCCCCTTGTCTAGTTACTCATTCTCAGAGCATCCCGTTCTTTGCCTGGGTGGCGCTGCTCACAGCTGTCACTAATTACCTGTCCGTGTCCTTTTCTCCCCACTCGGTACTTAATGATCCCCAGTGCCTGGAGCCGTGCTGGCACAGAGCTGTGTGCAGTGGCCAGGTGCTGAAGGAAGGGATGAGCAATGGTTATGGACTCTTAGGGATGGATGAGCCACTGACAAGCCTATACCATCCAATAGTGTTTTAGAAAGAAGAGATTTTGCTTTACATTTCTCAGGCATTTCTGCATTTTATGAGACTAAATAAACCTTAGGCAAAAGGAATGCACCTCTTGTAATGGAAGAAAATATTTTATAAATATTAAATGCCTCTGGGTTTTCATCCAACTCCTATAAATAAGGCTGTCCGCAGTCATTCCATCGTGATTGCTCCGGTGAAGGGTGAAGGCCACCTTGGGAAGGAACGTGGTATGAGGCCGAAGAGGCCCGTACTGGACAAGAAGAGGCAGGGGGAAGCCCTTTTCTGCCAGGTGGGAGGAAAGTGAAGGGCGTGGATGTGTAGGCGAAGCAAGCAATGTGCCAGGGGCGTTTTGTCTGCCCTGTTCCAGGGGCAGGAGGAGTGATGTGGCCACATTCCCCCAGCGAGCAATAGCTCCAATGTCCGGGTGGGTAAGATCACTGGGAGGCTTTTGTTTGGGGAGCAAAGCAGACACCAGCGAGCCCTCTGCAGCAGGCACCAGCGAGTACTCAGAGGGCACGGTGTGGATAAGCGGGACCCTCCCTCAGTGTCGTAAACGTGGGGACTGAAAGGGACATTTTAACTGAGAGGAGATGCTTCAAACTGAAGAAGTAGAGTCATCTTTAATTAGCAAGCTTATAATGTCCATTCTTGAACCCACCACCCAACACACATCTCCAGGGACAAGAGGCTTGGGCAGGCATTAAGACTGATTCTGTGAAATAAGGCAGGTACGTTTTCTTTGTACTAAGTAGTCATATGATTGAAATTACACACCCTGTAACAGGAGAACTTTAGGCTTTGATGTGATGACCTAATATTTATATCGGAAGATCGTGCTGTAGGCAAGATCCCAGCCACCCATCAAGCTCAAGCGTGCTTTCTCCTTCTCCATGTTGTCCTTTTCTTCCTCCTCTTCCGTATCTTTTGTAATGCAGATGCTTAGCACTGAGTGATTATTATGGTCCAATAGTGAACCTGAGTGGGGGGCATGGGGCTGAGGTGGGCACTTCGCGGTCTTGCTATTCAGCTTCCAAGGCCCCAGATGCTTGAATCTGAGACACTGACACACAGGAAATACCAGCGACCACAGGAGAGGGTGTGTGTGTGTGTGTGTGTGTGTGTGTGTGTGTGTGTGTGCGCGTGTGTGTGTGCATCCCTCCATGCTTCCTTGTGTCCAAGATGGCTTGTCTCAGCCTGGGGCCTCGGTTCCATTCAACTAATCCCCTAACAGGCTCTGTGCTCTTGGGGTCCTTAGAAGAACACAGTGACTCCATTATTCTCTCCTGTGGCTACCCTTGCCCCCAAATCCCACTGCGAAATTGACACCCGGCCTCTCAATTCCTGGCTCATCCTCCAGTTCACTTCAATTACTCTCTGTTCCTCCTAGGAGTTAAATATTCCTGTCATGACTTGACCCTTCTGAAAATGTCTGATGGTTGTACCATAAAACAATGGCAAGGCAGTTTAATTGAATCTTTTTCTTTTAAAGTGCATACTGACAGCTGATGCAGAATAATAATGCTTAGTACTCACAGAGAACTTTTCATCTTCCAAGTCCTTTGCTACCATTAAAGGCCACATTTGCTGAAGACAGTTTCACTTCCCTTTGTGTCACACTGAATCACATCAGATTGAATTTGGAGGGGACAAGGAGCAGGGGACTCCCTCGGAGTGCTGAGTTGTGCTTGAAAACAGCCTGAAAATAAGCACTGGAGATCTTGGGATAATTGTCATTTCCATTCCAATTCCTCTCAGTTGTGTCATGCCTTCTTCTTCTTCTTTTTTTTTTGGGGGGGTAGGACAGGCTACTTTATGCTTCAGTAACAAGCAATCCCCTAATCTCAGAGGCTTAAGATGTGAGAAGTTGATTTCTGACTCATGCTACTTATCCAACAGGTGGATAGTTTTGATGCAGAATGAAATCTGCATGGTATCTCTGTCATGCCCCATGGGGTCTGGCTTTGCCCATCTCCCTGACATCCTCTTCTTCATCCCATCTCTTCCTCTTCACCCTTTACCCCATAGCAACATTCCAGCTCTTCCTCAAAGAGCACAGGCTTGTTCCAACCACAGGCCCTTTTCCCTTGCTGTTTCCTCCACCTAGAACACATTATGTCCAGACCTTTACAGAGTTGTCTCCCTCACTTAATTCAGGTAACAGCTTAAATGTCACCTCTCCAGAAAGGTTTTTCCAATAAAAAAATGGCATACCCTATTTTTCCTCTATTTTTAAATTGTTCTCTGCTTTTTATAAATTGTTCATTATAACTTTTATAAAGGCATGTTATATATTTATTTGTTTATTTTATGACCCTTCACTGAAATGTATGTTCCATGAGGATAGGAGCCATCTCTCTCTCTTCAGCCCAATATCTTTAGCCTCTTCATCCTCTGGAATGGTCCCTGGCACAGAGGGGATCAATGAATATGAATGGTTATTGATTATGATGTCAACTAACTGCTCAGTTTTGCTACTGGGGAAAATGATTAAGAGTCTTAACTTGGTTGTTGATATTTTAGTTGTTTTATAACAGGTGTTTGCTAGTTGTTCCTGTATGGATAGGAGGAATTGTCTTCCAAATTTCAATATATTTCTCTTTCTGCTTCTGTCTCTCTTTCTGACTCTGTCACTTTTTCAACAAAAGTCGTATACATATATACACATACATCTACTCAGGACAACTTTATTAGAACATTAGTTGAGGTGATGGAAAGTTGACGCTCTTTGATTTTGTTCTTCATGTGTTGTAGATTCAAATAAATTAAGTTATTCCCAGGAAAACAAAGTATAAATTTTGCAGTTTTCTAAGAATTATTGGAACCAGCTCTTCAACACGAGATATGAGCCTATAAATATTTTCAATGCTTAAAGCAGTAATTACATTTTGGTGCTGATTCACACATAAATGTTTTCATATTTCTACCACATGCATGTGGGAGTGTACATTTTTTCTTTTCTATTTTTTTTTAAGAAAGGCACATAAAATACAAATCTTTCTACTTCAAAGTGTCAGCAGAGGAGCTAGAGTTCTAAATATTCTCTGATTTGGAAGGGTGTTCCACTACCATGAAGCCAACATTTCATCAAAGTGGCTTGCTTCAATCAGGGTTGCAATGGTGAGATATAAATTATGAATCATATCTTCCGTTTTACATGGGAAATGGGAGCTCTGAGGCGGATTGCGCTTGAACCGATGGACTCGAGGTGGTTTCCCTGTCTTCTGCTGTTTATATTTTGCTTCTAAGGTCTTTTTCAAAGATTCCATCATTAGCTTCAGAGGCACCTAGGCAAGGGATTTTCAACAACTAAATATGGGTTTTGGCAAAGGTTCTAGCAACCAAGCAAGGGAGGGTGGCCTGGGGAAGCTTGTGCAAGTACAGATGGACTCAAGGGGTGGTCATGGAGAAGGGGACAAGAAAAGAGCAGGGGATAGAAAGGGAACATGTTCCCCACTGCATTCTCAGTTCTTTCCCCTCAGATGGAGAATGCCAAGAAACAAATATAGGACTGACTTTTAGGTCCAACTTTGTCTGTATCCCATTGTTAACCCTGGGCTTCAGTTTCCCAGCTATCAGTGTTCACTGTCTGGACTACGAGGAAGCTGGGCCACAGTGGGGATGGTATGCTGTGACTCTGCTATACGTTGAGAGCCCCCTTTCCCCCCCGTGTTTGTTTCCCAGGGCTGCTATAACAAATAACCACAGACTAGGTGGTCTAACACAAGAGGAACGTATTCTCTAACAGTTCTGGAGGCTAGAAGTCCAAACACCAAGCTGTCAGCAGGGCTGTTCTCCCTCCGCAGGATTCAGGAGAGAACCCTTCCTCGCCTCTTCCTACTTCTGATGGCCGCAGCTGTTCCCTGGCTTGCGGCTGCATCCCCCCAATCTCTGCCTCCCTCCTCACGTGGACTTCTCTGTGTCTCTGTGTCCTCTTCTTACAAGGACACCAGTCCCTGGATTTAGGTTGTACCCTAAATCCGGGATGATTTCATCTGGAGACCTTCAACTTTGACATCTGAAAAAACCCTATATCCAAATAAGGCCACCTTTTTGAGGTTGTGGATGGATATGAATTTTAGGGGAGACACTATCCAGCACATGATGACGCCCCCTGAGTGCCTCTGCTGTCCTGGCTTTCTGGTCTTCTCCCTTGGACTCCCCGAACCTCCTCTGGGTCCAGCAACTAAAGTGTTAATTCATGGCACAGCAGGGCACTTTGGGACTCTGCTCCAGGCCTCTGCGCAGGACTAGAGAATCTGAAGTGCCCTGTCTGCTCTGGCATCCTGACCCAGTAAACAGCACAGACAGTAAAAGGTCAGAGCAGAACAACGAGGCTTCAGACTCCAGTATTTTGTAGGTTTACACACCTGAGTCTCTCATCAGCTATAACATCTGAGAGGGCAGGAGCTGTACTGGGCTAGTCATTAGTCCCGATCACAGACATTCAAATTCTTTCCTCCTTCCAGCACATAGTAGGATTGCATTTCCTGGCCCCCTTTAAAGTTAGGCATGGGCAATGATGTGTGAAGTGATGTATCATTTCGAGAAGGAAGCTTACAGAATGAATGCTTGATTTATTACACCCCTTTCCCACTGCTACAGAAATGCAGAAGCACCTGTCTAGCCTGGGTCTCTGAGTGACTAAAAGGAGCAGAGCCCCATGCTGGCCAGTGATGGACATGTACCATGGATGAGAACTCAATTTGCTGTTGTAAGTTTCTGAGATTGTGAGCTTGCTTGTTTCTGCAGCTTGATCCAACTTCTCCTGAATGATATTCATGTCTTATTCACTTTTCTAGTTCCTGGATCCTGTATAGTATCTGACTTACACATCATGCACTCTGAAGATTATTTGCTGAATTAATAAGTGAATGAAGATGGAATCCTTACCTTCAAAAGGAGCAGTTATCATGTCAGTCGACTGAGAAGGAAGGCAGTGAGGGTGGAAGTAGAGATACTGCTAAGGGTAGGCTTGGTGTAGAAGGAGGTGGTCTGGTCCCCAAACTGGAAAGCTGGCATCTTTTCAATCTGGTCTCATTGGCAGGCTTAGAGTTTAAAATATCACTCTTAGGATATTGACATTAACAGTGCCTTGGTAGTTTTAAAAAGAAGGCAGAAATAAGATTAATTCTTGACCGCTGAAATAAAATGAGGCAGAGGAATCAGCAGGTGATGTGTACAGCATGTTTTCCCTATTTCTCTTACCTATTCATGCATTCCTCTAGTCATTCAGTCTGCAAATATTGTAAGTAGTTAGGAGGCACCAGCCCCTGAGTTAGGTGCCAGGTGGATACAGCGTGATCTAGTCTCTTAAGACTCACAACTGCATAGAGAGAGACCCGTGGCAGTGCGCTCCCACCCTCACCTCAGATGCTTGGAGGGATTCCACCCAGCACCTGCATGAAGGAACCGGGCATTCTGCTCCAAAGCCCTTGGTGCTTTCATTCCTTAGTCCTCCCAAGTTCTTTAAGTTGTGTCTCTATCCCTAACTAGTATAGTAGCTTTTTGAGGGAGAAAAGGCCAGTCCTGTTGTTCCCATTTGCAAGAGTCAGAAGAGAACAACCCCCTCATTTCTAGGCAAAGAAACCAGTCCGGGCAGACTGGTGACTTCCTGAAGGTCATTTGGCCAATCCAAGTAAAAATCAGGACTAGAATCCAATTCTCGAGGTCTAAAATATTCCAAGATGTGTCCTTGTCCAGGCCACATGGACTTTTTAAAAAACCAGGTTCGAGCTGACTAGCACAAAGCTCTCACGTTGATTGGTTTTGTTTCAGAGAAAAACCAATTAAAGGCAAGTCAGAAATACCAGACAGACTACTACCTTCTCAAGACCCCACAAAGACACTCCTTGTGCCAACATGCGTGGGTGAAACAGACCTGCGTTCTGGCCCACATGCCGAGCGGACATCTTACAGCTCTGCATGCCAGTTGCACACAGTCAATATTGTCTGTGTTTGTGCAAGCATCTCCTTAACACTAGAAGTCGAGGAAGCAGATGGATAATTCTGCAGTGGGGGAGGAGGAAAGCAGGACTACCAGGTATCTGTTACTCAGAGAGAGATGAAAGGGGAGTCAGAAGGCCCTTTTCAAAGCTGAAAACAGCCTGCATGGGCCGATCATGCAGATGACCAGCCAGCTGGGGGGAAAGGAATTTCTTCCATTGCCATTGACCAGACTAGAAAAACTTCTGTGGGCTGCGTGTGCTAATAGGTGGTTAATGATTGATGTGGGGGCCTTTTATGACACCAAATGAAAGGCAGAAACAGGGGCCTGACTCTGGAGTTGATAATACACCACACTTGTTCCGTGCAAAGGCGGAATTTTAAAACATTTATGTTGGCTGAGCTTGAGCTGGGCTACACAGCAGCTCGTTGGAGGAATGAAACGATCTTGTCTTGTGTTCGCCTTCCTTTGTTCTTTCAGTCAGACATTAAAAATACAGCAGGCTAAAAGGAGAAAATAAATTTCAAAGATCCTGCTAGATGTCAGGCTCAAAGAGGAGGCGAGATTGTGGGGTGAGTTTGCTAAACAGATAGAACAAGGTTAGGTAGGAGATGCATAGTAGATTCTTTGGAGACAGAGACTTAACTCTGTGTTGGATCCTTGCATCCTCCTTAGGGTATTTCTTGTACATGGGCCTGGTGCACCTGCTGCCCCAATCCCTGGGTTAGGGGTTTGTACAGAGAAATTCTAGAGGTGCTCTAGTGAAATAGCTATTCTCTGTGCTCTCGGCTCAGCTAAGCTGACAGTTTCCAATAGTAATGTGGTGCAGGTACTTAAAAATGATATATATATTACTGATGTATAATGTAAATACAAAAAAGTATTTTCTGTACATCATAAATGTGCACCTTTCTATGTGTGTGTTATATATGTATGTCTTCACCAATGGGATATACCCATATGAGGCCCACTTGCACACTATATCCAAAGGCCCAAATTATTTCTCTTTTCCCATTACAGATCAGATTCTCATTTGCTTTGGAAATGACTAATAAATAGGGTGACCAGATAATTAATTTCTCCAACTGGGATACCTTTAGGAGTGAAAATGTACAACAGGCATAAACTGGAATTTTCCCAGGAATCTAGGATGCCTGTTCACTCTGCCAATAAAAATAGGGCACATTTATGAAGCCCTGTGTTCTTGATTCTCTGCCACTGCCCCACCCATTCACTCTCTGCCCGTCTTTCCCTGCTCTGTGCTCCAGGAAGTGGACTCCTGTGCACTACACCTCTGAGCTCCAGTGCCCCCTGGATTCAGCCTATGGGAAGCCTAGCAGGAAATCAGAGGGTGGAAGGAGAAAGAGGTCAGAGTATTTCTCCCTGCTACCTTCCAACACTGGTGTAGCATCTCTGGCAGTGGCTTCCCCTTCCATGGCCTCGGCTCCTGCCAGGGTGGCCCTCCTCCAAGCTCCAGCCCTCTCTGGCTTCCCTTTGCATAATTATCTCTCCTTGCCTCTTCAGCACTAGGAGATGGAACAGTTTTCTCTCTTGCCAGTCTCTGGGTCCCTCAACAGCCCTCCTTGGTTCCCACAACCCTGCTCGCAACTCTGTGCATAGTTCCTTCATCACAGCCTTCCTGTCTGAACCCTTTGAGTTGAATTCTGTTTCCTGCTAGGATCCTGACTGATGCACTTGTTTGCTATGAGCCACCACTGTTTGCACATCATCTCATGGAGTCCTTACACAGACTGGGAAGTAGTAACTATTGCTATTCTCATCTATAGATGAGGAAACTGAGGACAGAGAGGTCATTTTCCAAGATGCATAATTAGAAAATAGTTGAATCAGGTCTCATAGGAATGTCCAGAATCTGGGAACAGTGAGTTGGGTCTTGTTCAGACTATCACTCAGGAGCCTGACCACATCCCAGAATAGCCAGGAGGCTCCAGCAGTTCCGTGCAAACTCTGTGGTTCAGAGAAGAGACTCGGATGAGCAGAAGATTCAGGCTGGCTTTCTTTAGACAGATAAAGGATCACCTGTCTGCATTTTTCTTTTTGCTTTAATACTGTAACATAGTAAGATCCCCAGCCAACATCAGCACTATTTGTTAAAAATGCCAAATGCAGGGCCCCAACCCAAATCTACTGAATCAGATTATGTGCTGTGGGGCCCAACAATCTGGGGAGATAGTTAACCTCCCCATCCCCACCACTGGGGTGCTGGTTCCCCGGCCCTTGGGCTCCTGTGGCTTCCTGCGTGAAACCTGGCACTGTCTGGCTATGAGTTCCTTGAGATTTCCCATATTCTTTCTTTGTCTAATGGGATTGAGAACAGGTGAGAAGATGACATGAAAACCCCAGGTCCCCTGCCTCCCTGCTTCCTCTGTGGCCCCCCACGCCCCCTCTATTTGTGCAGCTGTTAAAATCATTGACGCAGTTGTTCACGAATATTTCAGGGCCTCTGACAAATCCTGGGCCCGATTAGCAGAGCACAGAGGCAGGAATCCACAACTGCCTGACCTTACAGCCTGTTGCTTTTAGAACTAGTTATGTATTCTTTGAATTCTCGTGGGGACCCCAAATCTGGAAGGGGGAGGCCTTGGTAAACATGGAGCCCATGTCTAATGGAGGGAGAGACTTAGCTGATCTCCATGTTGAGATGTTTTTACAGGAAGAATGATGGGGACATTCTCAACCCTGTAGTTGAAGTGGGGCCCTGTTACTTGGTGATAAGTAACTAAAACTCAATTAAGGGAGAAACAAAAGAAGTTTATTAGAAGGTTTATCAGTCAGGATTCAAAGAAACAGAATCAGCAGAAGATGTATATTTAAGAGTTTTACTGCAAGGAATTGGTTTACCTGATGGTGGGGCTCGTGAGGCAGGTCCTAAATCCATAGGACAGATGGTCAAGAAGAGCAGGCTGGAACTCTCAGGCATGGACTGAAGCTGCCCCCCACAGCCAGAATTTCTTCTTTTCTGGAACACCTCTGTTGTGCTCTTAAAGCCTTTCACCTGATTGAATCAGGCCCACCCAGATCTAGGATAAGGTCTCATAAGTCAACTGATTAGGGACTTTAATCACATCTACAGAATACCTTTCCAGTAACATCTTTTTTTTATTAGGGTATCATTGATATACACTCTTATGAAGGTTTCACATGAAAAACAATGTGGTTACTACATTCACCCATATTCCAGTAACATCTTGATTAGTATTTGATTAAATAGTCTAGCCAAGTTGACATATACAACTCACCATCACAGAAGGGCATGGAGTAGCTCCAAGAATAAAGGAAAGCCACACAGAAAGGATCGAGAACTATTCTGGAAGTCCAAGTTGCAGGAGTGCCTGGAATGCCTCTTCTGGGATCCATATTTAGAGAGAACAGTTCCAACCAGTTTTGACCTTCCATTTCAGCTCAAGGTTATAATATCTGAGTTTGCATAATACCTTCAGTTCAATTCCAGAAAAATCACAGGGGTCTTCGTCACTCTCTCCATTCCCTGTACATATTTCCCCTCCTTCACAGTGAGAACCCTGGGTCTTATTGCTCCTTTGCTCTATCCTACAATTCACATAAAATAGTTTCATAATGACTGTATTGACACCCCTATTGACAAAAAACACTCTACCTGAAATTTATGATTTCTTCAAATTTTTTTTGATTGTACGCTATTTCCCACTATACGTGGACAGTTGGGATATTGTGTTTGAAAGATGCTAGAATTACATTTTGTGTGGGTTTGTCATTACATTATCATTGTGATATATAGTTCAGTTCATTAATTTCTGATTGAGTTTAATGTTAGGGTTTGCTTTCTAGACTCTTTTAAATTTAATTTTGTTCTTTTCAAATATTCACATGGTTCAAATGTCAGAGCCTTATTCAATAGGATATATTCAGGGAAATGTCTCTTCCCCCCCCCCCACCCCACTTCCACTTTTCCAGCCACCCCGAGAGGAAACCATTCATTTGCTTCTGCCTTGTATTTCCTGAATTTCCTTTTCTAAAAATAAGCAAATGCTATATATGCTCTTATTTTCTTATGTTTCTTGCACAAAAGATAGCATATTCTACACATTAAAATTTTTTGAAAATTGTAAAAATACATAACATAAAAGGTACTGTCTTAATCATTTTAAGTTCAGTACTGTTGAATGTGTTCACATTATTGTACAAGAGAGCTCTAGAAATTTTCATCTCACCAAATTGAAACTCTATACCCATTAAACAATAGCTTTCCATTTCCCTCTCCCTCCATTTCCCTCAACCACCATACTTAACTGTTTTTATGCATTTGACTACTTTGGAATCATGCAGAATTTCTCTTTCTATGACTGGTTTATTTTAGTACAATGACCTCAAGAATATATATACGTTTGTTTGTATCTTGCTTTGTTATTTAACAATATGTGCTGGAAGTCACTCCAAAAAGAGACTTCTCTCATTCATTTTTTGTGGCTGCATAGTAGTACTCTGTTGTATGGATAGACAATAATGTATTAAACCCATCTTCTGTGCATGGGCATTTAGGTCATTTTCAATTTTTTACTATAACAAAAAATGTCACTCCTGAGATTGCTGGGTTCTTGCTGGTTCTGAGTCCACTCTTCCTAGCTCTGGTTGAGGTTCTGACCCCCAACAACTTTCTGGGTAATTCATAGCTTCTGTTCATGCTATCCAGAGTCCACTTCTGTTGCTTAATCTCAAAAATCCAGATTTGTTCTTTCATTTGACAATAATTATTGAGCTCCTATGAATGTTTTGTTCTAAGCATGAGCAACACAGCTGTAAACAAAACAGAAACAGTCCTGCCTTCCTGGAGCTTACATTCTAGTAGAGGAGACAGACAATGCAGAAGAGAAATAAGGGAGACAGATGGAACATTGAAAGGTGGTAACTGCTTTGGAGAAAAATGAAGCAGAGAAAAGGGACAGGAAGTGGGAATGGGTGGATAGCAATTTTAAATAAGGTGGTTGTAGAAGGCCACATGAGAAGTTGACAGTTGAATAAAGACTTGTAGGACCTGAGGAGAGAAGCCACTCAGAATAAAAGGGAGAGAAATGTTCCAAGCATAAGGAACAGAAGATGCAATGGTGCTGAGGCAACAGGGTGTCTGTTATATATGAGGGCCTCAGTGCACCTAGAGATGAGTGAACATGGGGTAGAATAACAGATGAGGTCCAAGAGGCAAGGGGCTGGGGTGGGGAGTGACTGTACTGGGTCATGTAGATCATTATAAAGACTTGAGATTTTTCTTTGAGGGAGATGGGAGCCATGGAGGGTTCTGAGCAGGAGAATGGCATAGCCAGACTTTCTTAACAGGATCCCTCTGGCTCCTGAATATAGAATAGATGGTAAGAAGCAAAGGCAGATAGGCAGGGATACTGGTGGGGAGACAGAAATTACACAATCATCCCAGAAATCCCAGAAATCATGGCACTATACCAAGGTGGCAGAAGCAGGCGGATATGATAAAATAATATTTTAAGAGTTTCTCCATGTTCCACCTAACATCATCTATGTGCTCTGTGATACAAGTGTATACTTAGAATTGCTGTGTTACAAAATGAAGATTTAAATTTCACGCCACAGACTAAAAGTCCTAATGAGTTCAAAAGAGAAGAAATCCGTGAGGGTGGATGTCAAGTCAGTGTGTCAATTGTCCTCACAGTAACAGGCAGAGAGGAACTATTATTATAATGGTACAGATGAAGAAACAGAGACTTTGGTCTGTAGCTGGGGAATCACACACACACACACACACACACACACACACACACACACACACACACACACAGAAAATGAATGAAAAACATGGCCAGATGTCATATAAGCCATAAGGAAGGATACAGTGAGACTGAACTAGGAATTGGGAGAGGGTGGAAAAATCTAAGAAGGTCTGTATTCTAAAGAGAAAGAGTTAGTTAAGAGAAGAATGGAATGGGGAGTGTCATATCAGTCTGTGGGAACAGTGTGTTCAAAGGCCCTGGAGCAGGAATGGGTGGGCTATGCCAGAGAAACCCAGGCAAGGAGTTTGGATTTTACTCTAGGCAGTGACCTCCATCCATCTCGCATTTCACATGCATATTTGTGTGCTGCATTAACTCCAGTTCACCTGTTTGGTTCTTTGGGGATAGAACATGGAGCCATTTCTCAATTGCTATATATTTATTCAGCTTTATTTAAAAATCTATAATTAAAAAATTCCCAAGGGCCAGGCTGGTAACTGAACTTCCATGGTCCATTTACTCTGTGGCCTTCACTGCTGAGCCAGCCCACCAAGGTGAAAATATACGTACCAGTCACGGTGGAAGTGTTTGTTAGCAGAACATTGGCCCCTGCGCCCCAGAGCTGGCCTGGATCTAATTGCCAAACTCCAGTCCTAATCCCAGGGCCCTCTGGTTTAGTTTCCTACAAAAGGGGGCCAGGCAAGGACAGCAGAACAACTGGGGCCTAGTGGAGTGGGTGGTAAACAGCATTACAGGTTGGAGATCAATTCAACCCTGGACTGTGCTATTTACAAGCCACATCACTTCCTCTCTCTGGCCCTCAGTGTCCTCACTGTCAGTGGGATTGGAGGAAATCAGGGGCCCTAAGTCTAGGAGATCTTGAGATCTAGGAGACATTCTTATTTACTATTAGTGGGAGTGTCATTTGGTACACCTTGTTGGGCCATTTGACAACATCACAATTTTAAAGGCACATTGTCTTTGATCCAGAAATTCCACCTCTAAGACTTTCTTGCAGACACACTCACATAGTTGTATAGATAGGTGGGCACAAAGATATTCATGTTAGCACTGCTTGTGATAGCAAAGGATTAGAAAGAACCTAAATGTCCCTCAGTTGGGAGCTGGTTATATAAATGAAGGTGCATCCATACAAAGGAATATTATGCAGCCTTTGAAAAGACTGAGTCAGATGTATATGTATGGATAAGGTATGATACCTGAAATAAATTGTTATGTAAAATAGCAACTGTTGTGTGCATTTTTGTTTTTTAAAAAGAGTGGTGATGTAATGTACATATACCTGTGTATGCATATTGTATTTCTAGAAAGAGACACAAGAGACCGGTAACAGTGGCTGTCCTGGGAGCTTGCAGGACAGGTGGCAGGGAGGTTTCTTTTCTGTTGCATATTCCCTTGGTATGATTTGAAATTATTCCCACATGCATTATCAAATAATTAAATAAAAATTCGAAATGTTTTAAATGCCTGCAGAACCAGATATGGAACACCAGTGACTGAAACGGGCTGGATGTGACATGGGAGGGAGCAGTGGGGAGGTTGGTAAGTGGGAGTGTTCAAGCCCACCTGACGGGACAGCTGTCACTCAGCCCCCGACTCAACTGTGGTAAGGGGACAGGGAGCCGGTGTAGCCAGATCTGATTTCTCATGAGAAACAGAAATTAATATTTTAAATGTGGACTCTTCTGATGCTTAAGTGTTGGTAACTGATTAACACTGTTAACAAACAAACAAAACACAGTGGGTCCAAAATGTCTGGGGCCAGTGTTTTTCCCAGCATCCGGTTCGTGACTTCTGTGTTAGGTGATTTTTAAGTTTCTCTTCAGCTTTAATGATCCTCTGCCTGGGACATGGCAGCCATTACACATATATTTGCACACACAGAGTGGGTCTTTTTCAGATTGGTACAGGTGGGTCTGCAAATGGTGGCCCTGGCCAGTGGAACACAGTGACGGCTCCAGCCACCACGGTAAATGGAAAAAGCCCTGGGCTTTAGTAAGCATGGGATGCTTGGTCTGGGGCCAGCCTCAGTTTCCTTATCTAGGAAATGGGGACAATCACCATCCCGCCCCAAGGGAGGTGGTGAGGGTCAAATGAAGAGCTGAATGAAAGCCTGCTTTGCAAATGGCAGGGCATGGGTGAGGCATTGCTTCAAGGACACAAAGTCTGGGCAGCCAGCCCCAGGACTCCTGGTAAATTTCCTTCCTACCCATACTCTTACAGGATCCTGGAAAGTTTTCAATTCTGCAGAGGATGTTCAGTGAAGCCAATATCATACTTATACAGACTCCAGTACTGCCCCAGCAAATTCGCCAACCCTCTAAATAGACATGCATGCCCATGTTCAAACACGCATCTTCCAAGTGTACTAGACTGGAAATGCTGTTTATTAAGAACCGTGTTTGAGTCCCGAAAGAGGTTATTTTCTACCACCTGTGAGATGGTTTGACATGGGAGAAAAAATGTTCAAATCGGAGCAGTATGGAAAACTACAGCAGAACAAACATTTCTTCCATACTCCCTGCTTTTGCTTCCAATATCAGTTCACTTTTGTTGTGTGCATTTATATAACAGTGAGTAAATAAGGGCCTCCTTTAGTGTGGCTGAAGTTCTGAGCACCACAAAAACGATGTTGGAATGGAACTGGTGACAAATAATGTATTAAAAAGCAATTATTTATTTCTGCTGGCGATGGCTAGTAGCTGTCTGCTTCCCTTGAATGAATCTGTTTCCTCAACTACGGCTCTCAAAAAATAATAACAGTGAAGCCGGCCTTTCCACCTAAGCAGACTGATTATGGAGGGAGTTTTGCCAAGTTCACAGAGGTTGCACACGGCATGGAAGGGTAATGCCAGTCAGCATGGTGCATGGGAGGCAATCATCTAGTCACACAAGACTCCCCTGAACAATTTGGGAAGAGAGGGCTCAAAGGCACACTGGAACAGTGACGTGAAGCGGGGAATGATCAGCTGTGTGAGGAGACCATTGCAGTGTTTCTCCAATTACAGGCCTGGTGCAAGTCTGAAGAAAGAGAGATCTTTGTATAAAATATTGCATCGCAAATCAGCACCTGACCCTGAGAGCCCCCTGTGCTGCCTGACTGAGATGCTTTTGTACTTCAGCAGCAGCTTGAGGAGGGAAATGACGCTGCATTTCCCATCACTAATGAATCTGCAGCCAAGCATCTCAGAGCCTCTCATCTCCTCTGTCTGCCTCTCCTCGCTCCCTGTCCAGCCAGTCTCCGAGGCATCAGAGCCCTAGCTGCTGTCTGTTGAATGCCAGGCTCTGGGAGCTCTCAGATATTCCTCTTTCCAACCTCCAATCAGCTAAACCAAGGAAGAAATCGAGATTTAGAAAGAGAAAGAGGCAGCTTCAGGATTTGAACCCAGGATTCACTACTTCCAATGCCCAATTTCTTTCAACTAGGAAAACCTCCGGGCTTCCAAGTGTTTTGGGGAAAAAATAAGCTCAAATCCTTCATCTGGCATTCACGATCTCGACTCACCTGTCCTTTCTTCTATCAGCCCAGCCCGCCTTCCTGCATACTATTGCTAGAACACTCTTTGAGCCACTTTGCAAATGCCTTTTACCTGGGATCCACTGTCCTCATTTCTTCTCTCCCATCCTGCTCATGGCTTGGCACAACTTCTGGGAACCCCGCCCTCTCCTCTTTACTGTGGGGTACCTGCCCGGTGCCATGGTTTACTGTGTGCCCGTCTGTGCCACCCTCACACTTCATAGAGCATATCTACAGCAAATCCCATTTTCTCTGTAGTTCTTGTTCAATTAATGCAGTTGGCCTGGAAGAAATAGTAGCCCCAGTTCTACTATTTGTAATGCTATGATGTTTGGCAAGTGGTCCAATGCTGTCTGGCCTCACTTTCCTCATTTTAATGGCACCAACAATCCCTGTTCTGTTAACAGAGTTCTTGGGGGGAGGTGGGGAAGACAGTGAGTGAATGACTTGAAAGTGATGTTTTAAACTTGTAAAATAAGTTGGGTTATTATAAATACTGACATGTTTTGAATGGTTCTCTGTCCATTTTGCCCTTCAAAATGTTCCTTTGAAAAGGATGTAGGAGAAAATATTCTCCCCGTGTTTATACGTGGGAAAACAGGAACCCATAAATGCTGAGTGACTGACTTAAGGAGGAAACAAAAACAGAAATAGAGTCCTGAGAGGGTCTTTAACTTCCTAACGTCTTGTTTCTTCATTATATTACAGGGTCTCTTTAATAGCGCTTCTGTTCTTAATTCTCAGAGACAGAATAATTTTAATAACTCACATTCAGCAAGTTGTTAGTGAGTACCTACTTTGTACCAGAAAGTGATTCAAAGGCCCGGACCGGCTCAGGAAGACTTCATTTATTAATTTCAACCCAAGAAATGGAGCCCCAGTATGAGCTTAGGGAGGAGGCAGGATAGACCAGTGGTTGGGCATGTGGGCTGCCTGTACCTTTGTCCTGCTGCACCCTGACCAGCTGAGCAAATCTGGGCACATTGGTTAACTGACCAATGTCTCAGTTTCCTCATCTGCTAAAGATTATCTCTGAAATCTTAAAGCTCATAAGGTGCTCTGTACAATGCCTGGCCTATCAATAAATGCTACTGTTCATTTGCCCAACAAATATTTGGTAAGTGCCTACAGTGTGCTAGACATTGTTTCAAGCACTGGGCATACAGCATCCCTACCTTCCTGGGGTTTATTGTTACATCAGGAGGCCGGTAATAAACACATATGTGAGTGCAAACATTTTTTTCAGTAATTTGGTTAGCTTTTCTTAATAACTCATATTTACAGATTATTATTTACATTTTTCACTTGAATTTATTGGCAGGGAATGGGAACACTTACTGGGTCTTTGATTTTAGACTTCTCCATGACTTGGCTTGTAAAGATCCCAATTTTATATCAGCATCTCTCATTGCCAATCACTCACTGGAAAGCAACTGCCCAGGAGACAACAATTACACTGTAGCCTAGAACTAAAACCAATTTTGGTTTTAGACACTAGACAGTATGAACTCAGGGTTTGCTTAGATTAGGGCTTATAAATTCAAATGCTTGCTGAGGTCAGGTGAGTCACATAAAAAGCAGCTGCTGGCTGGAATTGAGACTGGGAGAAGTGGACTCAGTGTGGCCAGATTTTCTCATGTTTTTTGAGACAGAGGGCCATCCAGAATTTTTGTATGAAATTTCCTGATTTTTTTTTTTGTTGAGAGGCAACAAATTCACCTTTAAGATGAAACTGTTGGACTGGGCCAAGTGTGGATTAAACAAAACTTCTCTGTATGCCAAGTTCAGCCTGGGAACCATCAGTTTGCAAAGATCCTTGGTTTACCTCATTGTGTGTAATTTTCAACTTTGCCTAAACTGCCCTGCCTTTTGGAGACACTGCAATTTTCTTCTTTTTGTCTCTTTTCCCAGCATCATTTGTGGTGGCAGTCCTTATAAATAGATCTTTCTGTGCTGAACGAGTGCATCACTGGAGAGCATGCTGCTCTTGCATAGTCAAATCCCCTCTGTGGCAGCCTGCTTTTCAGTGGGCCTTGGAGTCCACCTGCGCATGGGGATAAGAACCCATTCTTATTCTCCCAACTTTGATAAACACTGACTCCTTGTACTTTCCATCTTTCTGGTGATGTTTGTTTTCTTGGCATATTAATTTAAGCAATCTGCTGAGGGAGCAAGAAGTGTGGAGAGAAGGAACATATAGAGGCATTCATAGCCTGTCCAGCATAATACAGATGAAACCAGACCCTCTCGGGCCTCCTCTGCTTACCCTAGACAGCCAGGAGTCTTTGGCTCTTGTTTTCCAAAGATGACAGGGTTAGAGTAACTGGCCACCTTGTCCCAGAATATAATCAGCCTCACGTCTGAGCTCGGCTCAATTCTGCACCATTGGTGAGTGACTGGCAGAGAATTTGGGGCCAGGCCTATACATGGGTGTGAGTGAATCTTTATTCCCAGGTTCTCAGAGGCAGCTAAGACAGCTTTGACTCATAAGCTTTTCAGGGCTTTGGACTCTGCCCTTCGTTAGATGTAATTCAGAGGTGTTGAGTTTGAATTTTCAGTGCCTATATTTTGAAACAGCCCTTCAAGCAGTCACAAATGTCTCCACTTCCTAAGGGAGAGGTTCTGAGAGTTGAGAGCCTATCAGGATCACTAGGAGGGCTTGAAAGCACAGGTTGCTGGCCCCCTCCCATGTGTTGATTCAGGGTAATGCCTAAGAAGCTTGCATTTCTGGCAAGTTCCCAGGTGACCCTGAAGCTGCTGGTTCGGGACCACTCTGAGAACCACTGTTCTAAGAAATGGGCTAACGGGAGTCTAAAAAATCAGGAAATCTTGCCCTTAAAATACCTGTTGCTCTGAATGGTATTAAAAGGCTGCCAGTCCTAGTGGAAATTGGATCAGGAAACCTGGGTTCCAGCCCTGACCCTGTGTTGCCAACTTTGTGGCCTTGGGCAAGACAGTTACCTTCTCTGAATCTCAGTTTCTCCACCTGGAGGCTGGAAATAATAATTCCAGCCCTACTTCCTACACAAGGGTGTGGGGAGATGCCAATGATGTGCTCAAACGCCTCCATGCAGGCATGAGGGACTCACGGAGACAGTGCGACCTCGGGGAGTGTGTTTTCCGGTCTGTTCTTGTTTTTACTCTGGTGAGTCCTCTGCTGTTACATGGTTTTAGGGTAAAAGGCCCTCAGAATTTGAGATCAAAAGGTTCATTTTCATGAAGAATACATCCTTGCTGAGAGAAAACGTAAACTCTTCAGTCTCCAGGAACTCCTCCCAGCCTGAGAAATAGGTTTACTTACTGTGGTAGGTGATGCTCTCAAAATAACGGCCGTTTGTGGTTGTTCTTAACGGATTGCTCTCCTGTTCATGTTGGGCACTCATTTAAAATAGTTTATTAAAATTAAGAGATTGTTGACTTGAAAAACAGTTTAGCATCAAGGAAGAATTTAATTAGGCCAAGACAACAAACAGGTGTTAAATCTTGGAGAAAAGCATGGGGGTCTCTCAGAATGGATAGCTTTACTCACTGAGTAGAATCCCAGGACTTCGTCCCCAGCACAGTGGATGGAAACTCTTCCACATCTGGTTCTTGATATCTTTCCTGATTATAAACAGAAATTTGTTTGCCCTGTTGGCCCAGCCTATACCTGTGATGGGCAAAACTAAGATGTTTTACATTTCTCAGGTTCCTTTGCAAGATCAAACCTGAAGGCTAGGCTGAGTTGACAGTTGGGTGTCTCTAGCAATCTGGCCCGGGGCTGCAGAGGGTGGTACCAGTCATGAAGATGGCAACCTGGAGCTACGAAACAAACTGAATGTCCCAAGCACAGAGTCCCAAGATCTTTCGAAGAAAGTCTAGAGAGAGTTTATGATATAATTTTAAGCTTTCGTTCGTTAAGTTTCGTTCAGGCAACATCTGCCTGAGGTTAGTACCTCTATAGTATTTGCTTAGCTTTCCAATTAACTCCATTCCCAGGCAAGAGAAATCCAGCCAGCCTATCTTAGTCTGTTGGGGTTGCTTAACAAAATGCCGCAGACTGAGCATTATAAACAACAGATATTTATTTATCACAGTTTCGGAGGCTGGAAGTCTGGGATCTGAGTGACAGCACGGTAGGGTGAGGGCTGTTTTCCAGGTCAAAGACTTGCTGTGTCCTCACGTGGAGGTGGAAGGTGCTCCCCAAAGGTCCCACCTCCTAATACCACCATATGTGAAGGTTAGGATTCCTAAGTGAATTTTGGGAGAACCACATGACAAGCATTAATTTTCAAAGTTTCCAGTATATGGGAATAAATCAGAGTGGGCTTATATATTAGCTCTCTAGGGCTTCCGTAACAAAGTATCACAATCTGAGTGTCTTAAGCAACCTGTTTTCTTACATCCAGGAGACTAGAAGTTGGGGATCAAAATATTGCCAGGGTTGGTTCTGTGGGGGTGGGGAGGGGGGGGTAATTTTTTTCTCTATCCTTATTGGTTCTTTCGGTTGGCCTATTAAGTTGACATAAAACAGATTAACAGTAGAAAAACAAATTTAATTATGTATGTACGGGAGCTCCATAAGAATATGAAACCCACAGGCAATCAACCAATTGCCTGTATGCCAGCCTGAGCTAAGGAGAAGGGAGTAGAGGCCTGAGACTTCAAAGGGGAAGAAGACAATTGACAGGAAGATGGGAGCAACAAACGTGTGGTAGACAAATGTTGCCATACTGTAAAGAGACAAAGGACACAGAGAGGAATTTGATCTCCAGGCCCTGGGAGTCTACCCCAGCTTATTATGCTTGACCCATCCTCTTTGGAGTTACCTCTGGTGATAGTCTCTTCTTGGACCGGGACTTCTATCCATGCTTTCAGGCAGTTAAGGGGGAAGGAAAGGCTCTTCCTGAGTCTTTTGGGCCTTGAGAGACTTCAGCTCAAAGTAACCCACATGCCAAAGTGGCACATCTTTGGGAGGCTTGCTCTGAACCCCTTCAGTTCCTTCCGAGGGCCATGAGGAAGGATCTGTTCCATGCTTCTCCCTAGTATCTGATGTTCGCTCATCTAGGGAAAATGGAAGTTCCATGGCCAGGATTCTCACCTGATACGCACTGTGTATGTGCGACGAGGTAACACTTAGCCTACTGTGCAGGCGTACACTTGTATACCTGTCTGCGATAAGCCATTACTGCCTGTGCTGCTATGTAAAGAGCTCTGCCCAGTGCTAGAGTGGAGCCTGAAGCAGAAGCTGAAAGCCTGCGGAGCAGAGCAGAGCCTGGAGCAGGGCAGAGGGAAGCAGCAGAGTAGAGACTGAGACTGGCTTGCTGGGGCAGAGGTGGACATGATTCTAGTGCTTGACCTGCCACCAGGAGAATAAAGCTTGGTGTGAGCCCCTTTTCACCCGCAACGTTCTGTTGTTTTTCTGTCTTACCACACCCAGAGTGAACTTGCCCCGGGCTGAAATCCTCAGGCGAGATAGCTGGCAGTCTTGTAAAAGCATCACCCCAATCTCTTCACCTTCACTGGCATTCTCCCTCTGTGCCTATCTGTCTGTGTTCACATTTTCTTTCTTTATGAGGCCACTGGTCATATTAGATTAGGGTTCCACTTTACTCCCGTATGACCTCATTCTAACTAATCACAGCTGCAACGTCCCTGTGTCCCAGTAAGGTCACATTCTGAGGTACCTGGAGTCAAGACTTCAACCTGTGAATTTGGGGAGGACACAGTTCAACCTGTAACAGGCTTTTTCATAACAAAACTCCCGAGAACTCCCAAGGCTGCATTTCACAGGCTCTAATGACACACACCCAGCCCTGATCTAATCAATCACTGTGAGGCCAGGGCAGAGACACATCTTTTCCTAGAACCACAGGTGAAGCCCACACAACCCCAGACAACCCAAACCACAGGGCCCGAGAGTGGGGGAGGGGAAGTCTCTAGGGAGATGGAGGCGCCCCGAGAAGCAGCATGAATGGATGCTGGACCCACGAAACCAGTAGACATTTACTACACAAGGAAAACCGAGCAAGCCAGATCCCATGGCCCAGGACCTAGGCAGTAGCTGAGGCTCCAGAAATAGGCAACTTGAAAGATGGGCTTGACTCTATCCCATTAAAAAGAAATCATTTTGTGTTGTCAAAAAGGGAAGTTGAGCGGCCAAACTGTTTTCGGTCTGTACCAGGCATCAGCTCTCTGTAGCTTTGTGTTTTGCATTCGTTGCTTTTCATATTGGAAGATTAAAACAATAGCTCTGGTTATCACCTCACATATTATTGATTAAAATCCTTGCCCGAAGACCTTCCACCTCACTTTTCAGTGTAGTGTGATTTACTTTTATTTTTACTCCCTGTAACACATGATTAATGCTGATCTCTGGAGTCCCGGTGAGATGAAGCTGAGTGTCAGGTACGATTTGTCAGCTTGGAAGTATAGATTATTTTATGTTTCTCGAACTTTGTGGCCAAGGGAACACAGCTCTTGATTGTTAAATCCATCCACACTTTCCCCTGGGCTATGAAATGCCAGAAACATTAAATAGCCCACTTAATACATAACCTCATTCTGTATGCTTGACTATTTTGTTTTTAATTTTTCTTCCCTTTCCCGGCTGCTCTCATGAAATGGGATCAAAGAAAAAAATTATCCTCACTGGATTTTGTTAAAATATTAATAGGTTAGGGTTGACTGGCTAAATTGAATATCTTTGCTGATCTCACTTGCATGTTTAACTTGTGCTTAGGAAAATATGTTTCCTAGGTGATAACCTTTTATGTACCAGCCTGACTTCATTGAAATGCATAGAGATAAAAATATGTCATGCTCAGCGGCTATGCTATTCTTGTGTGGCACTGTGATTATTCAGATGGTAATTGACCCCCACCTGTAGACAGCTCCTATTCTGTAGTCAATCATTTCATTTGATGTTAAAATATGTGAAAGTACAATTATATAATTTACATTACAAATCATGCTGAATGCCAGGGGTCTCTGAACCGCTGACAAATGTAAAGGAATTGGGGGTTGCGGGAGAGAACCGTGGTCAATAAATGAAGTGAATTACACCAGGCGAAGGGTTCAACTTTTCTTATTTGTGTCCGCAACAAGAGCTTTTGTGCGAGTGTCATTGAAAGAGTAGCTATGGCCTTCTCTCTTTGCTGTAAATGGCAGCATTTTAGATGCCTTTCTAAGGATGTCTCCCCCTTTTCTGGCAAAGAATCACTCCTCCCATTAGGTAAAGAAATGAGGGCTTGCCCAGGCCTGAAGGGAAAGCAGATCTATTAAAGGGAAGACAGGGTGTCTGGGCTGGGAGGGTATGCAGAACCCAACACAGGCACGACTGTAGACTTGAAAATTAAGCTTTCAAAATCCAGATCTTGGCCATCACACTTGACGCTTGTATTAACATTATTAAGAGTAATGGCTATTATTTAATATGTGCCTAGCACTGGGTTAATCATTTTAGGTACATTCACAAGGTAGCCCTTACAACACAGCCATTTCACTATCGTCCTATATTCCTAATCACCTAGCATAATTGTTAAGAGCACAGAGTCTGGAGACATACCTGGGTTCAATCCCTGCTCTACCATCTGTTGGCTGTGTGATCTAGGATAAGTTACCTTCTGCTTGCCTCAGTTTCCTCATTTGTAAGTGAAGTAAACAACAGTACCTGCCTGATAGTTGTTCCAAGAATTAAAAGTTAAAATGCAAAGCATTTAGAACATCTGATATGTAGCGAGACTATATGTAAAATGTTAAATAAAATGTCCTTTTTTCTTAAATAAGGATTGTCTTTTATACCTCCTTATGCATGTAATCACAGTGATTCTGGGTTCTGCCCAGGGCCATTTAGTTAGAAGGTGGAAAAGGGGGTGGGGGCAGAGCCTGGGCCAGTGACCACTTTGTTCATCTGGATCAGACACCAGATGCTTTCTGTGGCCATGCAGGACTGGGGAGGTGCATAGGACATGGTCTCTGCCTTAGTGGGGCTTATGGGAAAGCAGGTGGGTCATGATGGGAGAGGGAAGCCTTGGTGAGGGTGATCCAGTAGGGAATTCACCAGCCACAGGCTTTCCAATGGAGGTGGATTATCCCCCTATGTGAAGCGGAGGACTGACTCCAGTCCTGCTCCAGAGCTTGCCAATACGTGAGCCTTTAAGAACTCTTGTAGGCCAGGGGAGGAGGCATGATTATTTCTCCTGTGGATACATAACAATTCCTGCATTGCAACATCGAAACTAGATTCTTGCTCTCCTTTGCCACGTTCCAAGGCAGTGGGGCTGGGCCATCCCCAAGGCCTCTGACTTCCAGAGTGGGGAAAATACTGGTCCAAGCATCTGGAAGAAAAACCTCCACTCCCCCCAGAGTGATTTGGGGCACCTGGAGCTGGGTTGGTTTCTGATGTGGACACCTAATCTGTGACATGTGCTGGGACTCCTGCCCTGTCCCTGCTGGCTAAGTGCAGGTTTGCGCCAGGGCCTCTCAGCTGGCGTGAGCTGGCTTCTGAGTGACATCGCCTGGCAGTCTGCAGGACAAGTGCATTTCAGACTACATCACCTGGAGCAGATGCCGACATCAGACAGTCACCTTCATGATTTTTATAGCCCATTCTCCTATATTCTTAATTACCTAGCATAATTGTTAAAGGTACAGAGTCTGGAGACAAATACCTGGGTTCAAATCCCTGCTCTACCATCTGTTGGCTGTGTGATCTAGGATAAGTTAACCTCTGCTTGCCTCAGTTTCCTCATTTGTAAACAATATTACCTGCCTGATAGTTGTTACAAGAATGAAAAGTTAAAATGCAAAGCATTTAGAACATCTGATATGTAGTGGGACTATATGTAAAATGTTAAATAAAATTTCCTTTTTTCTTAACTAAGGATTGTCTTTTTTACCTCAATATGTATGCAAGCTAAATTTATTTCTAACAAATGTAAAAATATATATAGCTACTAAATATTGTTTTAAATTTTGTTCATGGACTCCCAGTGGACCGGGCACTGCTCTCTGGGATCCCCCAAAGAGTCAAGTTCAGACCCCTTGGCCTGGCATTCAAAGTCTCTTACAAATTGTTTCCCATTCACCTTTCCATTGTCTCCCACTAACAACTCACCATATGCCTTGTGTTCCATTGACTTATGTATTTAAAAATCACAAAGTTGTTTTGCTATTGTGTCAAGAGTCAGTACAGCTCAGTGGTTGAGTACACAGGTCTAGGGTCTAGACTGACAGGGGTTTGAATGCCAGCCCTGTGCCATTTTGGTTGAGTAGTATCAATTGTTTATCCTGTGTCTCAGCTTTCTCTTCTGTAAAATGGGGATAATACTAGAATCTACCACATTAGAGAGACTAGGAGAATTAAATGAGTTAGTTCATGGAAGTATTTAGTATAGGGCTTGGCCAAGGTAAGTGCTCCTTAAATGGGAGCTAAACCAGTCATTGGTATTTTGGTCACATTTATATGTCAAATAAAAGCCCTTAAGCCTGCTTAATGGACCAAAGAATAAAGCAGTCACTTCCCTGCTAGGATCTGGGCAGCCGTTTGAGGAGCAACAGGTCCCTTCTCCCGGACTGGGGACTGCTCAGCAGAGAGCTGGGGATGGTGGGAAGCTGACCTGGGAATGAGGGGGCCGCTCCTCCATTCCTCCATTCGGTGGGAAATCCCACCAACAGAAATTGCCCCCCACAACCCTGGCTGCTCTGTAACAAGCCAGACACTCTGGCCAGGGAAAATTTCCCAAGCACTTTCCAGAGGCTCATTTTGAAAGTGAATTGAGACATTATCTTTAATTAAAGTGGCAATCTGGCCCCATGAGTTTCCCTTCCCTAGATGCTCAAGTGCTGGCCTCTGTTTTGTCCCCTCTCTGCCTTCTTTTCCTCCTTTTAATTTCAAGCCCATCAGAAGGCCAGTTTACTAAATTGGTTTTAATGGAAATTTAGCCAACATGAATAATAATGAAATGTAAAATTATTCCTTAGCTAATGAACAGCCAGCGGCTTTGGGGTTAATCGTTTGCTTCTGGTGTCAGCTTATTTATATTGAGACCCAAGTGTAATGGGATTCCAAACTAAAACTGTTTCATCTTCTTGATTATCACTTACCTTAGGGTTTATTCGTTATCATTAGTCATTGTTTACTAATCGCTCCCGCTTTGAACCTACTTGTGAATTAATTAATTACCTACTAAAGAGTGTTTTTTTTCTTTGAAAGATACAGAGCTTGTCTTGTTTTAACTTAGCATTGTGCTTTTATCCCAAAGCTCTCCGTACACACAGAAATACCTTCTTCAATGATTTTATACCAACTGATCATCTTGATCAGTGGGGAATTTAAGGGCTTCTCATGGTCTCTGGAAGTTCCCACAGATCTCCTCAGCTGCTTGCAGAGGACTCATGGGCAGGCAGCAGAGAGACGGTCCACTTCTAGAAACTCAGCTTCCTCCCTTTGGACTCAGCGTCTCCATTTCAAAAGGTGGGGACGGTCAGATCACTAGATGAATGCCTTCTAAGACCGTGGAAGCTCTTCAGGTGTTATTTCTGGGGGATATCGGTGGACTGGGGGTCAGCTATTCATTTGGAGAACTGTTGATCCAAGCAGTTCTCTCTTTTACAGGAAGGTTTTCTGAGTGAGGTTTTGTTTGGAAAAACAAAAAAAAGAGGGAAGTGCAGGATATACTATTTTTTTTTAAAGAAAGTCTAGACTATGGGCCAGATTCATGGTTCCCAAATTTGGCCACATCAAAATCACTCAGGCAATGATTTCTTGGATATAACACCAAAAACACAGATAGAAAAAGAAAAAAAATAGGTAAATAGGTAAATTGGACTATCAAACTTAAAAACTTCTGTGCATTATGAGACACCAACAACAGAATGAAAAGAAAACCCACAGAATGGCTTATAAATCACATATCCGATAAGGGATTTATAGTCTGTTCTTAATTTTTTTCATTTAGAAAGACCAGGATATTGGAGGGAAAAAGCCTATTTTATTTCTCAGGAACAAGGATGGAAAAAATAAAAAATGAGAAGAGAACAAGGAAGTAAAAATAGAGCCCAAGGTCAGCTTGACATTTGTAGATTGGCTTATGGGATAGGCTGCATTTCTGGGTAAGTGGAGCATAATAGGGGCATAAAATTACCTGAGTTTGGGGCTGCAGATGTGGTATGCGGGGAGGAGCAACTCCATCTTGGGCCTAGAAATTTATTTAGACAGAACCCTTGCTCATCCTGAGACGCAGTGAAGGGTAAATTGTGACTGTCACGGGGACATTGCAGCACTGGGGTAGACTGGTTGGAAGTCTTCCTTAGCTGGGGACCTGTGAGCTCTGGTGGCCCAACACAGGCAGCCTTTTTGCACAATGTGCTGCTTCACAGCACGGCTGGCCTTGAATCTGTTTAACAGTGTGGAGTTGAAGGGCCCAAAGATTCCTGAGTAGACTTACCAGATACCCATGACCTAGCACCCAGCATACTTTCACAAAGGGTGATCTTCCTCAGCTCTTTCCTTTGGGCTCTGATTCAGGAGAGGCCTTGGGGAAATAGGTGATCTGTATGTTCCACAGCCCAGCTGATTGTAGGATTTGTCTAGTGAAGTCAAGTATTTCCTGCCTTTCCTTCCTCCCTATAAATTGCAGATGAGAAAATAAAATCTCAAAGGTACAAAATAATATTTTCAGGTGTGTAAAAATAGTTCTAGAGCCCACCTGCCTTTAAAAAAATAATGTATCCTCTTCTTGAAAGACTTTGAGGAAGATCATACATAGATAACCATTCCTTTGTCGTCCACAACCTTGACAGTTGGACAGTTCTTCCTCTGGTCTCACCTTCAGGATAAGCATTGTTGTTCTCCTTTGGCAACAATTTTCTAGTCACCCCACCCATGAATCCTCTATAAAAACACCCCCACCATTAGTTCACAGAGAAGAGTAACAATGTGTGCCTGGGAACAAATCTCTCCTAAAATTACAAAAGAAAAACATCAGCCTCTAAATATATCATCCATGATGAGCCTTCTATTTTTGATCCATTGTTGTATGGGTTGAGATCCAGAGCTGTTAGTGGGCTAAGCTTTGGTGAAATTAGACTGTAGATATTAAAAGCAATTAATGTTCTTCTCTGTAGAGTCATTTATTTGTTTTTAAGTTTCACAATGCAATTACTTAAGAGGCCTTCAGAAGAAATCCTGAGAATCATTTTCAATCAGCAGAATGTAAACATTGCCTTTTGTGATTTGGCAAATAAACAATGTGTAGAAATAACTCCCTTATATGTCTCTGTGTACTATTCATTAAGGGCTAATTGCTGTAGTCTCTAAATGATATATGGCAAACTGTTCCACCTCTGTGCCAGTTTGTTTAAAATCTGAAAAGCTTTATTATTAACACTATTTAATTATGAGAATGTCAGCCATAGAGAATTCCAAACCCACACTTTCCCTTCATCATTACTAACAGGGCAAAAATGAAACACTTTCAACAATGAAGGGTTCATATTTCAAGCTTATACAGTAGCTGCTAAAAGGCTATACTCAGAAAATCAATTTTATTAAAGTCCTTGGAGCACTAAAGGACTTGCATGCAACTAAGCAATTTTAAAAACATGTCCAGGTGCCCCGACTTTTTGATTCATGTGTTTAGTGGGATTATTTTTGACTATTTTCAATATTGTCTCCATACAGGGGGGTCAGAAGTGATTTGGGGAAGGGGAAAGCAAGGTGAAGGGAATAGGTCCTCACAATCTCTCCCTGCCTCAATGTCCAGCCCACATGGGGATCTATGGAATAGGCAATCCCAGGGAGAGACCAGTAACAACGTGCAAGATTGGGAATGGGGGAGGAAGGTCAGTGGGGAAAGGAGGGCAGTGGCTTTCCTCTTTTACTTTATCCTAGTTAAAAAATTTTTTTAACTCAGGAAAATAATGGTTAAATATGGGTCTAAGCCCCAGATGCACATCTTTGGCCCTGAAGCCTGAATGAAACCTCCCCAGCTATTTAAGTTCTAACCCTATCAGCACTACCAGCATCAGGCTTTGGACAAATTCCTCACTTGGCAATTCATTTCGTGCCTTCCTACCGTAGTCTACACCATTCACTTTTACCTCTCATCTCCTGGTGACTTGTGTGTCTTATCTCCTCAAACAGGCTTGAGTGTTGCGAGGGCAGATATCATCAGTCCCCATCAGTTCCTCTCTTGGAACCATGAAACCAAACAACTCTATTCCTGCACTGGTGCTTTCATCTCCAATCGCTACACATCTAGTTGTCTGTGTTTCTTCTCCCCAAACTTTCTGCAAACTCTTTGGTAGGATGTGGCTTATGTCACCAGTGTCAAGGAGGGTGCTTGGCACGTGGCAGGTGCTCGTCCTGTGCTGCTTGAACCTGCTGTTTACTAATCATCAATGGATCCACCTCTGTGGTTGCCATATAGCCTGGCCCAGGCCTTTGTGTTTAGCAGGTACACAATGATTTCCTTTCTACATTATTATTATAGTATTTTAATTGTTATTATTTTCAGACTAATTGGTGGGATAACGTGGGAACTAAAGGATAGGCTCCTAAATCAGACAGCCTGGGGCTGAATCCTGGTGCTTCGAACCGTGTCATCTCACCGAGGTGGGTTATTGACTACTTTAAGGCAAATTGAGACTTGTGCTTTCTAGTTACTCTCTGGTTTAGAATAAAGGTAGAGAACCTGGGCTTGTCATCACACAGGCCTCCATTTGAATAGGGATTTTGTTCTGTATGACCTGTATAACCTTGAGCTCCCTACCTAACCCTTCTAGGTCTTGGATTCTTTAAATGTAAAATATACAGAATAATGTCTATTCCACAGGGTTGTTCTAAGGATTAAATGAGATGATGCATTGCAGCATTAGTGCTGATTGGGAATATAATAAGCTCTATAAATGGAGGCTTTTGATGACAAGAAACAGCACACCATGGCTATTGTTTGGTTGGGGGTGGGGGGCAGGGTTAAAGCTTCACTGTAAAAGTATAGTGGAGAAGCCAGGATATTTGAGTTTAGTCCCAAGTCTCAGTGGCTGTAGGCAAGGCCTTCCCCATCTCAGTTTTATTATCTTTGAAATAAGTACAGTCATATTTGCCCCATTTGTATCCCATTGTTGCTGTGAGGCTAAAATAACATATCAACAGCCCTGTACATAATGACTCTGCTTCTATCTAAAATAAGTATTTGTTGAGGGCTTGGTGCTGGCCCAGCCCCAGACTCGGTGGTGAAGACACGACTGATCTAACCCTTCCACGATAAGGTAAGGCTGACCTTAGCCTAATAAACACTTAACATTTATTGAGCACTTGCCATAGAGCTGGCCCTATTCCCAGCACTTTGTAGGTTAACTCATTGAATCCTCGTAACAAACCAGTAGGACAGTAGTTATTTCCCTCCCAATTCACAGATGAGGACATTGAGAATCAGAGAGGGGAGGTGATTTGCACAAGAGCTGAGATTCAAACCCAGGCCAGCCTTGCTCTTTGCTGTGTTCAAGCTGCTCTGAGTTAAGCTGACTCCCTTCTCCAGGTGTTTGGTTTCTCTGATGCTCCTTGGACCCTGGAAGGCCTTGGGGACAGAAAGAAAGGGTGGAAAAGAGATTTTAGCAGTAAGGGTAGGGGAGGCCAAGGGGAGAGGGCTCTATTTTAATAAAAACAGAAAAGTATTCAAACCATTAATATTTTGTCAGATCATTAATATTTTCATAGACAGGTCTCCTCGTGTGGCTGTTTACAAAGATCCTCCCTAGTTCAAGGTCAGATAAAAATCTATCATCTAGTCTATTTCTTGTATTATTTTAGTTTTACATTTATATTTTTTAGTTAAACTGGATTTTATTTGGGCACAGAAAGTGAGGTAAGGCTCTAACCCTGTGCTTTCCAAATAGTTAATCAATTTCCTTGGCACAATTTCATGAAATCATTATTAATTTCCCAACTTACTGCAAATACCTCCTTTATCAAACAAATGAATATGTAAATTTGAGTTTGCTTCTGAACTTTCTCTTAATCTGTAGATATCTGTCAACTCATGGTGCAATACCACAATGGCTGTTGCTGGTTGATTAAAATAAATCCATATCCAATGGCTGCACATTAATAATATTCAAAACTGAGAACTTTGGACACAAGGTCAAAGACAACATGGATCCATTACCATTAGGACTCCACATGTTGGCCAACTTTCTATCAGAATTGAGCAGTGGTATATCAAAGCTCTGACTGAAAACATTGTGTTTGCCAATTAGTCATTTGATTTATTGTGCAAATGGTTGGTGGACGTCTTGGCAACTGTCACAGAACACTTGTAAAAGATAAGGACAATCACGTTGGTCAGGTGAAGTGCTAAGGATATGGTGAGTTTTCCTTTTCTCCTATAGCCTACAGAAGCATTTAGAGATGATTTTCCACATTCACCCAATACTACCCCATGATACAGATTTGGGCAGAAGAACACTCTTCAGTATGGGGAAGAATCGGCTTGGTGCACGGAAATGTCCAGTAAGACATTCTCGGGCTTTCTGTCTCACATTTGTGCTGTGTCCATCCTTCCTGGGGCAGGTGTGCACTGGGGAGCAGTGGAATCCCCTGAGTGTGGAGCCAGAGGAAGTAGTCTACGTGAAGGTTAACTTTCTGAATGACTTTGGATAAAGTATCTAATCTCTCTAACCCTCCATTTCTTGTTCGGTTAAGTGGAGGTAATTGTTCTTGCCATCTAATAAGCTGTGAAGATCAAATGAGATGATACATGTGAAAACATGATACTTCGTGGCCTTTAAACAATTAAACAAATGAGAGTCATGAGTACTTCACCTGGATCATGATTCTTTTTTATGGATGCATTGTTGAAGACCAGATATTTTTCTTTTCTTATTGATTTGGAAAAAAGTAACATTATTCAGTAGTCTCTAAAAGTTTGAACAAGAGTTACAGAATCCTCCAAACTCCAAAAATGAGGAATGTGTCTGACAGAGGCTACTCACTGGACAGCTCTAAGGCTAGTACCATTTGTGTTACAGGATTTTTTTCTACTGAAAAGAAAAGAGGGCACTAGAGATGCTGTACTTTACAGAAATGCCTGTTCTATTTAAAAAAGAAATGTTTGGGACATTTGATAAATTCTTAAGGGTAAGCATGCAGAAATGTAATGCCTAATTAGCAGCTGCTTCTTGAATTTCCATGAAAATCCATGTAGGCATTGAATGCTTGTTTGCCACACCAGATTTGAGGTTATAGAATTTCACATTAAATTCTTCAAAATCCCTGAATCCATTAGCCCTTGCAACCTGGCCCTCCTACAGTTGCCCCATCTTGGAAAATAACTCCATTTTCCCAATCATTTTAGCCAGTTCCTGCTAACTCTACCTTTGATATATATCTGGACTTTTACTTCTCACCATCTCCATGCTCCCAACCTGGCCCAAGCCACCAATATCTCTTGCTTGGATGACGGCAATGGCCTCCTATCTGTTCTCCTTCCTTCCATTCTTGCCACAATCTTTTATAACACTGAGAGTCTGAATGATTCTGTCAAAATCTGAGTCTTATCATGTCATTCCTCTATTGAAAGCCCTCCAATAGCTTCTCCTCTTACTTGGAGGAAAACTCAAATCTTTACAATGGCCTGCAAAACCATAAATGATCTTCTGCCCCATCCCTGATCTGATCTCCCATTTACTCCCTCACTTATTCTGCTCCAGAGACATGCTCCTTTTTGTTGTTACTGTCTCAAGACTTTTGTGCTTTGCTGTGCCCACTGCCTAGGCTGTTCTTCCATCAGAAGAAGACATAGGCTGCGTGGTCTACACCCTTGCTTCTTTCCAGTCTCGCTCAAATGTCACCCAATCAATGAGGTCATCTCTGACCACCACTTATAATACAGCAAATCCACCCCCTTGCCTTTGCTAGCCTCTCTACCTTGTTTTATTTTCCTTTCTTGAGCTTATCACTGCCTGATATATATCTGTGCAGGCACACTGTAGGTGCTTATAAATATGTGTTGTATGAATGAGTGAATGCATGAATGAAGCTTGGCCAATTGCTACGAAATTAGCGTCTGTCCAATGGTCTTCTTTTTTCTGGGGTGGAAGGACATCCTTGGAGCCTCATATAGGAGGGGCCTGCTGTGTTCCCCAAGACTCCAAGCAGCATTGAGGGAAAGTAGAACTTTGCCCAAAACTCTGAGGTCCAGACCCCGGTGACGGGCCTGGCAGGACGGGAAAGATTGAGGGTGTTGTCAGCATTGCAGGCATTTGGACACGAATCTTGAAAAAGAAACAGAACCACTTCACAAGGGAGACCAAAAGCCAAGCAGGCTTCCATCATAAACTGCCAAGTTTGCTGTCCTAGGTTCATGGAGGATTTGTCTGGACTGATTTCCTCCAGGGGAACAGTAATGTGTGTCAGCAATTGCTCTTTCAAGCTGAAACATTATCTTTATCACAGGGCACTCAGGGGCTTGCTCTGAGGGCTGTAGGGAGGGAGAGGGGCGATAACCAAGCCAAACGGCTTCAGAGGCCTTGGTCCTGGGGCAGGGATGGGGTGGGAATGGGCCCAAGGTTCCCCCGCCCTCCATCTGGAGGGACCCCAGCCCGGGCAGTTCACTTGAGGCTCAAGAACACCCCTGAGTTGGAACTCAGGAAAGAAAGCCAAGCCACAGAGGGCCGGTTTTATGCTTTTAGTTCTGAGATAGCGATCGTGGGGGAAAATTCCCTGCGTTTGTGAAATCATAAATTTTTTAAAGTCTCTTGGCTCCACTTTTAAATTTAGTGCCTGAATAAAATGTTGGCTCGAGCCCCATATTCGATTATTAAAAATCATACTCAGGCCTGGGAGACGAGTATTTACACATCTGCCTGCTCATCTGAAGACCCACATATCAAAATGTGGCTCACATCGGAGTGCGGTTTCGTGGGAAGAGAGGCGCTGGAGAACTGAGTGCCACATTTTCTAAATGAGGGTGTTGGACTAGGAAGTCTTTGAAAGTCCTTCTTGTTCTAACATTCGTAAGTACTCTCGGCTACACGTTCACCAATTTGGTTGTTTTCTCCCCTGATTTTTAAAACAAATACATGACTGCATCTGTGTGTGTGTGTGTATGGTGTGTGTAAATTAATAAAAGAAAGTTCTGGAAGGATACAAACTAAATTGATAACAGTGTCTACTGCTTGAGAGGGAACCAGGGTAGGAGGCAGTGGGGTCAAAGGAGACTTTAACCTTTTATGTAATGTTTAATTTTTTCTAAGCATATATGGTTGCATATTAATGAATTATTAATCCAGAAGCTATATAGAAGTATAAAAATGATAAAAATTAATCCTATTACTTCCACCCCAGAGATGACTCAGTTGGTACTTTGGCATTTTTATTTTAGGAAAAGTTTCGTAATTACCAGGTTCACTCACAGAAGGTGTTCACGTCAGGATTACATGACATAGTTTTTAAAGACAGGTGATAGCTTTGGTTTCATTGCCAAAAGGGATGATATATCCTCTTCCCTAAATAAAAATCAACAATAAAATATCCTGAGGAGTGAGAGGTGAAAAACATCCGTTTTGGCTCACTTAAAAAACATCTGTACATTTTATTTTTGGTGGATTATGGATCATAAGAGTCCCAGGCATGGTAAGTATTTACCAAGTGACGGGGGGAAAGCCAATACAAAAGGAGGTGGAAGATGGTGAGGGAAGGGAAAGCTTCTAAATTCTCTTTTAAAGGAAGCTTAGTAAAAAGACAGCTTCCTCTGAATGGCTCTATGAGACCTACAAAAATACCATCAAAACACCTGCAGTTCAGGTATGGCTGACATGGCAAAATAGCTTCCTTAGAAAGAGAGGACCCTACACACAGCTAATCTGTATTTTGGAGATTGTTTTTCTATGAACTTTAAGTAGACTTGACCAACAGCAACTAAGTGTGCACGCACACACACACACAGTCTTTAAAAGCATCAAAATGGGAAAGCCAGCACCATTAACTGGAAAAAGCATCTTTTAATATTCAATGATTCTTAAAACAACGCCCTGAAGATGAATTCACAGTACCATGGTGATTTACAATATTAAATAAAATAACAGAAGCCTAAAAGATACAGCACTGTCATTTCTGTAAAGAGAAAGGGAGACTGAATGCCTCAGCTTCCATTTTAGAAATGAACAGGCTGTTCTGAGTTGAGAAGAGGAGACACAGCAGCAACAGGAGCAAGGATTCCATCGTTAGCAGGAACTGAAGAAAAGAGCTCTTAGCTGGACCCCTAGCCAAGGCCTGCTGACACCCCCACACGGCAAAGCTGGGGGGCAGTGTCCAGACACCGGCTCTGCTCCCTGCTCTATCCAGCCTGCAACCCTGGGGCTCGGGGGGCCATGCTGTCGAGGAGCCCCCCAATGTATGTGTAAGGAGTTGGGTAACAGAGAGGGTAGGGCTTTGGGGTGGGGGTGTAGGGCCTATATTCTTAAGGGAATATCTCTGTTTCTTTGATGTAAGCTATGAATCTGTCATTTTAATCATCTCCATAGCAACATGACCCTCATAAACATAATTTTCCTGCTAGAAAATTAAAAGCTGGGTCACAAATGGGAAGGACCCGATTCAAACAGTGAATTCTTCTTCCTGCAAATGGATTCATCATGGCTCAGAGTGAGCAGGAATGTCAAGGGTATCCCGTTCAACCTGTAGCTGATGTTTGAATCTCCTCACTGACATCCCTCCTATACAACCCCAGGGGAGGGGAACTCACTACCTCCTCACATCTGAGTGCCGGCAACTTTTCCTCATATTGAGTTAAAATCTGGCTCTGAAAAGCCTTCATCCAGTGGTCGAGGCTGTGGGGTCTCCATGACAACAGGCTGTCACATCTCCCTGGGGACCCCATCTGGGTTTCTTCAACTATTCCTCATGTGTGTTTCTCTCGGTCCCTTTCCTGTGAGCTCACTGCCCTTCCCCCCATCCTCCTGCTGACCTTAGTTGAGAAGCCTGGAACCTTGTCTGGCTTTGGGATAAGGGGTCCTTGTGATCCAGTTGTTCGAGGCAAAGGTCCAATTCAGGGAATAGATTGCATTAATCAGGACTGCTTCTGTAGCAAGTGACAGCCACACAGCTCAAATGGGCATGTGCCACAATAGGGAGTTGATGGGCTCATGTCACTGGGAAGTCCAGCAGTGGGTCCTCAGGGCTTGATCTGTGGCTTCTCTAGCGTCCTTAAGTCTCTTTATCTCCATCTATCCTCTCTACTTCTCAGGGTAGCAAGATGGTGCCAGGAGCTCCAGAGCTCTGAGCCTGGGGGAAGAGAGGGCTCTCGTCCCTGATGGTTGGGCCAAAGTTCTAGGCCCGACTGTCACTGGTTTGAGTTGGTTCATGTGCTCATCCTTGTAAAGATCGCTGAGGCCAGAAGTATGGTGGCCAGGCATGAGTTAAATCCCACTCCCTAGTGTTGGACTCAGTTTCTCCCCAAACACATGAACCAAGAATGGGATTTGTCATTGGGAAATCCTGGCAATGAGGATTTGGGGCATCCTGGTAACTAGAAGGAAGGAGAATAGAAGCTGGGCGTGTGAATGTCCATTACCCCAACTGAGGACACATGCCTCCTGTTCAGGGGACATGGATGGACACCATGGAAAGATTTTGAAGGAGTTAAGGAATAACTGTGCTGAATCATCTGTGTGGGTCAGAAATGTCCTCTATAAGCACAGAAACAGTCAGCTTCTCCCCTGGGCTTTTGATAAAAGCTTTTCCTCACAAGCTTTAGCACCATCATTCACAACTTTCAGGTTGTTGTCACATTGTTCAGGAGGAAAGTTGATTTTTACACTTAAATTAGGTTGCTTAAAAAAACCCAACACGAACTACTCTTCCTTTCCTTCCCTCCCACCCCCACTTTGTTCAAGGACAATATTCCTTATCTGGGACCCACCAGAGCCTTTCAGTGCTAAATGTACATCATGGGGGCAGAAAATGTGTCCGAGTGGCAATACCCGTGGGCCCTAAAGAGCATTGGCATGAGGATGTGGGTCTTGCTGGGGCTCCAGCGTGTGCTCGGATATGAAATAAAAAGAGCTCAACTGGTCAGAAAAGTGGAACCCTACTGGAGTGGCTTCTACCCCACATGGACAAGGTTTGGAAACAAGAATGAGATTGTCTAATCCCCAAAGACCTACTACCAGAGCCAGACTTGTGGACACGCCAAACTTGCATTCTTTCAACATTGTGATTAAAATACTAAAAGATCACAAGGAAAATACAGGGGAAATAGTTCAGTTGATGCAATGACAAAACATTAGCACCCTAAATCTATAGCATTCTCTTACAAATTTGTTTGGCCATGACAAATACCCCAGTAGACAAATAGGCAAAAGACTTAACTAGGAAATTCATACCTGAATAAATACAGATGAAGAGTCAATGTTCATAGCAATCAAGGAATTTAAAACAATAAGAGGCAACATTTTTGGTCTATCTAAAAGGTAAAGACATTTAAAGTGATAACGATCAGGGTTGGGGTCATGTGGGCACATACTCCTGTGCCCTGCTGAGGAGGGTATGAAGTGGCCCAACTTTTTTGGAGGGCGCTTTGGCAGTTTCTACTAAAAGCTTCAAAAATATGCATGCCCGCAGAACCCAAGGATGGACTAACAGTTACCAAAGGGAAAGGGATTGGGGAGGATGGGTGGGAAGGGAGGGGTAAGGGGGAAGAAGGGACATTACGATTAGCACATATAATGCAGGGGGGGGCATGGGGAAGGCAGTATGACACAGAAAAGACAAGTAGTGATTCTATAGCATCTTACTACTCTGATGGACAGTGACTGTAATGGGGTATGTGGTAAGGACTTGATAATAAGGGAAGTCTAGTAACCATAATATTGTTCATGTAATTGCACATTAATGATAGCAAAAGAAAAAAAAAGAAAAAAAAAATGCATGCCTCATGACCCAACGAGTCCACATTTAGGAATTATCCTGAAGCAATTACCATAAACATTAATAAAGATTTATATATAAAAGTAATTACTGAAGCCTAATTTGCCATAGCAAAAAGTTGGTAAACCTAAAAGAGCCATGAAAATCATATTTTGGAAGAATTTGATGATTTGGGAAATGTTTACAATATACCTGAAATTAGTAAGCAAATTATGAAATAGTGTGTATATCAGGTGTAATATATATACATACATGTGTATGTGTGTGTGTGTGTGTGTGTGTGTGTGTGTGTGTATCTGGAAGAAAGACTAGAAGGATGATCTCCAGAGTTTATTATCTATGGTTATCTCTAGGTTTGGGATAATGGGGGACTTTTTTGTATGTACTTTTCTGTATTTTATGTCATTAAAAAGCAATAATGTTGACAATGGCTACTATTTATCCAGGACTTACCACATGCCAGGCATTGTGATAAACTCTTTTTGCTGATGAAATTACCACACAGCTACCTTATGAGATAGTGGGTATTATAATTGTACCTACTTTACAGATGAGGAGACTAAAGGACCTGCCCACACAAAGCCCACGGCCCTCTTTTAGTCCACGTTCTGGATACCCAGGATCCTAGAGTTCGCTGCCAAAAGGGCTCAGTTATGGGTGGACCTACAGAGCCAGGGAGGAAAGTGAGAGAGATTTCCACCTGCCATGGAGGTCCTCCTTTGTTAGTTCATGTTCACATGCTGTGGGTTCTGAGCCTTCTACCTCTGTTCTTTTTCATCCTTAAAGAAAGAAGCAGAGCATACTGGGGGAAGCCCTGTGTAGAATTCTAATTCTTGTTTGGCTCTGTGACCTTAGGCAAGTCCCTTCCCTGCTCTGGGCCTCAGGTTCCCGCTGGGGTTAGACTTGCTGCTCTGATGCTCCATGAAACTACTCACTAAAGAACTCAGGAGAATTGCTAGGAGCTGGGATAAGCTAGTCCTCCTTCTTCAGGCCCCAGAGCAGGATATCTAGGCCTCACACCCAAGGAGCCCTCTGAGACACAAATTACAAAATCCAAGCATTCATTTGCTCATTCATGTCACAAATTCCTTGTGCCACTTTCATGTATGGCATGTGTCCTCATTCAGTCCTTTTCAGGGGCTACCCTGGGTGGGTATTAAATGGCTCATTATTGACTGTTTGATTTCTGGGAAGAAGTACATTTCTATGTGGCTTCATCAGCCGTGAGATGAGAGGAATCAGAGACAATTACAGTGTTGTTGGGGGCCTTTGTGAATGCTCCCGGCGAGTTTAGCTTCAGAATCAGCTCTTGTTTAATTTGTCATCATCCTCCAGCCAGCTGAGCATAAGCGAGGCCCGCGGGCAGCACCCAGAGTAAGCTGGCATTCACTGTCTACATACTCAACCAAGTGCTCCATCATTATTCAGCCCCTGCACGTCCGTGCGGTTGCTGCTGCCGGCGTACTTTGTGCGTAAGTGCTGGGCGGTAGGGAGAAGAAGCCTGAGAGAAAGACCCTGTGAATAAGCATGACTCTGTGCAGGCGACAGGAAGCCCAGCGCTTAAGCTCTCCCAGAGCAGCGCTGGCATTTAGACTACAGTGTGAACACCACTTGGGGCCCCCAAGCCCCAGGGATGATCCCCGCCCACATCTGGATCTCACCCCCTACTCCACCCTCCAGCACCCACAGCCCCGACACCCTGCCCTTCTCGGGACTGAAGGGACGTACCAGTCTTATTCCCACCCCACGCTCTTTGCCATTGCTGTCTTCGGCCTGGAATGCTCTTTTCCCAGGTCTTCGCATGGCTGGCTCCCCTTGGAGGAGACATTTGGGTGTCACCAAACAGCCAGACACCTACTTTGTCTCACTCACCACTGAGAATCCCCAAGAACCCATAGCAATACTTGGTCCAGAGCAGGTCTGCAGTAAATTGTTGATACATGAGTAATTCTTCCAGGAGACATCCCTGAGGTCTCCCTGGAGGAAGGGGTATGTAAGCTGGGCCCAGAACACTAGGCAGCTCACTGGGCTCCCTTCTTCTAGCCTATTTCACATTTTTTTCCACCTGGACGCACACTCGTTCCCGGGATGGCCTCATGCGTGTGTGTACTGGGTTTCAGCTGCTATCTTTGCTCTGGCCTCTCACCGCAACGCTGTTCCACCGTCCCTCCTTCTCCCCTCTCTTTGTCCATCCTCTGCTGCCCTATTTCTGGTGCCTAATTACAGTCCTGCTATGGAGACAATGACGATGCCATCGTTCTCAAAAGATGATTGTGTCTGCTCGCTCTTTTGTCCAGAGCGGAAAGACGGCCAAATTGTCCGGGTCATAAAAATGAGTGCGGTGCTAGATAGAAACCATTTGGAAAAGCACTTGGAGGGAGGCTGGCTGTCTCCAGGCTCCGGGGGCTCACCCAAATGGCACACCTAGCTTCTGATCTGCTCTGGGCAGGCTATCTTATTAAATTAATTTTTAGATCTGAATTCTTTTTTTAAAGAAGCTTTTAAAACAGGTTTTGTTTTGTTCTGTTTTTGGTTTGAATGACAGGAACTGCAGTTTTTCCAGCCAGGAGCAAATTTAGACACTAAATAGTTTGGGTGGGAAATGTGCTCTTGAGTTCAGCCCCAGTTTAGGTCTTGGCAAACAGAGCTGTTGCCTTCATCAGACATAACAGGCAAAGGGCCAGAGGCTTACACTTTTCAAGGCCCTTCGAAAATGCTTGATACCTAGGGGAAAAAGTCACTGGCTCCAAAAGGAGAAAAAAGCACTACCCACTGAAAATTAATAAAGTTATCAACAAAACTAGAAAATTCTTTCCTGTCTCGTATAGAACAAAAAAAATCTTAGATGGGCTGTGACTGCATTTTAATATATTTGATATGGCATAGAAAGGGACATCGAATGGAGACAAGTTCAGCCTGTGAAGATTCTTTGAAGACCTCGTTGCTAAACAGAGTCACCGATCTCTGGTCTCTGGCCTCGCTAGAAGCCCCTTGAGTGCTCTGAAGAGCATGCTTTTATGGTGGGTGTATGGGAGAGGCTTTTCTTCCTCCATCGTACATCAGAGAGTTTAAACTTCACTGGCACGATGAAGATTTAAGAATTAAAATGATAAAAACTTATAAAATCTTTCCAACAGGATGGTAATTGCAGTAGTAATCCCCTTTGTTATAGAAGCTACTGTATTATGGGTGACCTTGACTTCTATTATGTACTGTTACCTTTAGCTCAGAATCTATAACTCGGGGGACTATTAATTATCTTGCTGTAAGTGCCGGCCAGACTGGGGGCCTTTTTGGAGAAGTAAATGCCACACCGCTAGGAAGTGGAGCTCCTGAGCTGGCCACTTGACGGTTGTTATCTGTGATTAGGGTTCAGCAGCCCGTGGTCAAAGCCAGGTTACTCCCATGCCCCCTCAAACTTTTCTCATCGCTGTGACCTCTGTCTGTGATTTACCCCAGCTTGCAAAACAAGTTTACGTATACAATTTAAGCATTCCTCCTTTCTCCATTGAACACATCCTGGGGTGTGCTCTGCTGCTGCAAGTTGCATAAAATATAAAACACTGTTTTCAAATACTTTCTCCCTTGGGGCATTTTTTCCAGTTTACATTTGTCCTGTGGAATTATGCATTCCCCTTGTCTATCACGTTATCATCAGGAGAATGTTAATTAAGCCTATATCCAGTTCAATAAATGTAGCATATGCTGTGTTGGGGGGTGACACGAAGAAGGTGGATTTTAAAATGAGCTAGAAATCAGGTAAAAGAAGGGCATTTCATTTGCCATTTTTTACTCAAAAGGGTGAGGCCGAGCCAATGTTCTGACTACTCGGCATCCGTTGGAAATTTTATCCCTCGATTTCAATCTTCACTTACAGCCAAGGAACTATTCCGAGAAGTTCTCAGCAGTCTTGACTAACCCCAAAGCAAAATTTCCATTTTCCCCCTAATGTCCTAATTGAATTTAGGGGTCGGTTATGTTTTGCATAGGCATTTACCCCACATCAATGGCATACATTCAAAAAGAGTCTTATGGCGTGGATCAGATAAATATGGGCTGCAAATGTGCTGATTTACCCCAGCTTGTAAAACAAAACAATTTACGTATACAATTTAAGCATTCTTTCTAGTTTTTCACAAACCACATCCCTTGGGTGTATAATTGAGATTTCCTTGCCACCCAGAAGATAGCAAGATAGTCTGCTGGGCTTTGTTGCTCTTCGGCGGGAGGGCGGCTGGAGTTGTGAGCTGCTTCTTAGAAAGGAGCTGTGGCCGCCTTGGATCCGTGGCTGTCAGATGCTGGACCTGGCCGCCGACACTAGGGAGCAGACCGACACAAGGATTCTGGATGCAGGGGGAAGTGGTGTCTGCTTCCTTCTCTGTGTAGGCTCTGCATTTTGCCGCAGAGTGGCAGAGAAATGAGGGCTGAAGTGAGGAGAGGCAGAGGGGACACGTTTCATGCTCAGAGGCCCCTGACAGCTTAAGCCCACCTGTCCTACACTGGATACCAGTATAAAATGAAGGAGCAGTGGTTAAGGGTGAGGAGGGGATGTTTTCCACCTTGGTTCTCCCGTGGTTGAGCCTTGGAGGCGTGGATGTAGATCCTTCCATAGAGGAGGCTGTGGCCTGCCCAAGGACTGGAAGTCTACTTCCGTAATCGAGAGACCTGGGCATGTTTTCCCCAATGGATGTCGGAATAATCATAGTGAGCAGGCTCAGTCTAATTGTCTGTCTGTAGGGAAATTAACAAAAGTAAGTAATAAATAAATAACAAAGATAAAAATCAGACAGTGGAATATTAAAAGGAATGGAAGAGCTTGCCAAGGGGGAGAGGCAAGTTGTAGAATTTTACAACCACACCAACGGATACCATGCACGGCTTATGGGTGTCTACATAGCATGAGTACAGAAATGAGGGCAGGAAGGAAACAACATTCAGTCCAGGGTCTGGAGGAGGAGGGATGAGGAAGGGTGAGATGGGGAAGGGGAAACAAAAAGACTTCAGTTTTCTATATGCCTTGCTTTATTTTTATTAAAACAATCTGAAGCGAATATGACATTCAAAAAATATTTTTTCTTTCTGGGTTGTGGTAGCTTGTTTTGTTTTTATTATTCTCTGTACTTTTTTTTTGCATTTAAAGCAATGTTTTTTTTTTTTAAAGAAAAATTAGAAACATGAGTGTTTAAACCACAGACAGAAGGGCCACTTTCAACAGGGCTCAGGCCTTGAGTCCATAAGCCCCTGAGCCAGAACAGAGCTCAAAAGTTTAGGAGCCAGTCACCTTTATAATTTTAAATTGCACCATTTGGGTGTAATTGAGTCTTTTTTCTCCCTCCCTCCACCCCAGCCCCTCTCCTTTTAGTCAAATTAAACTTATTGATTAAAACCCATTAGTATGTAATGGATTGTTAATTTGACTCTTTTTACAAATCATATTTATCTGCACCAATAAAATATTTGGATTTAAAATTCATATGTCACATTTATGGTGATGTTGATTGAGGGCCAAGCAATCCGAAGTGAAAGCAGACACCTTGTCCTTTATTCACACAAGGGAAAATGCACAATTAGCTACATGAACTCTTCCAAAGGTGGGAAGATTGAATATAAGGAAAATTAGAGAAAAGGAGAGAAATGCCCTCCCCAACCATTTTTTTCTGCCAACTTGAGGAAAATTCCATATAATGCTTGCATACCCCTCAACAATAGACCAGAACTGGGGCACCCCAGTGTGGCATTCATTAATTTAATAATGTGGTTGCAAAGTCTCTGCTAACAATAATCAGATTTTTAGTAAACATCAATTAAACTATGGCCTCTTGGAATCATTTTTCCTTTTGAGGAAAATAAAGCCCGCGGAAAGATCAATTCTTTGCCTCCTTGCACTGGTAGAGGGCACTTAGCAGGTAGTTGCTTAAAAGGAAAACATGAATATATTTTCCAAGTATTTAAAATATATATTAACTGAATGTTGCCTGTGATATGACTGTGGGAATGCTGGACAAAATGCTGAAAACTGCTACCATTTATTGAGTGCCTATTTTCTGTTTGACTCCTGGAGTGATAAAAATATTTCATGACAAATGCAGCACGAGCATCAACCAACTGGAGTGGATGTCAGCCGAAAACAGAACAGCTGATGAGTCTTCTTGGGGACCAGCTGAGTTTCTGTCCCACTTGTTTCTTAAACAAGACATACTAGAACTCAGTTCAATTTAATACTCAATTGCAGGAGCTTTATTTGCCTAGGCTGTGTTTAATTGTCTTCCTCCTTCCCTCCCTCCTTCTTTCCTTCCCTCCTTCCTTCCTTCCTTTCTTCCTTCCTTCCTTCCTTCCCTCCTTCCCTCCTTCCTTTCCTTCTTCCAAAGACTTCTGTTTTTATATTTGTACCAAGTCTTAATGCATATGGTTTTTCTGTTTTGCTTTGGTTTTTATTTTTATAAGCCATCCTAAACCTTTTGAGAAGCAGGTGGGCTACACACTTTAAATAAATAAAAAATAAATATGTGCTGACCCTGATCATGACCAATCGCATTACAGAGAACCAAGGTACCACCAGAATTCCTTTGTTGTCTAGGGGTTGTACTCTCAATATTTTATAAAGCCAACAGGTCATTGTCTGGGATTCAGAATTCTTTTTGTTACTTCAAGGGTTTTGGGGTGATACTTGCTGTAATGAGAGCCAATCTGTAAAAATACAATTTCTGTTTTACAAGGTGGCAACAAAAAAGGGTTTGCACAGCCAGGGATGGGCTGTGACAGTATTTGGTGCATGGCCTTTGCAGGCAAAGAGTTTGGTTGGTTATCATTAGTGATGGAGCATGATTGCTACAACTTTTTTGACAGCCAGCTTTGGTAGAAACTATACGCAGCCTATTGTCAAGTCATTTTACTGAGCTCAGGAAATTTCCCTTTGTCACTAACAGCCATGTGTCAGAAGCAAGATGCTTTGAAGGTGAACTGTGTTTTTTTTTTCCAGTTATATTCTAAAAACGCATGTACTTTCATCAGTAGGAAATGACCTAATTTTGGAAGCAGTAGCCTTTATTAAAAAACAACAACAAACTATTAACATCCAAGTTTTCATACTGAATGCCATTGTAATTTTTTTTCTCTGAGAAACCCAATGCCTTCATGAGCAGTCATTATTCTAGATAACTATACGGTGAGTGAGGATATAGAGAGGAAGTGGGAAGTTTCACTGCACTCAGCAGAAATTTGGTGTCAGAAGCAGAAATAGCCCTTTGTAAGTGCCTGGCTAATAGTTATGTCCTTCTCCCTTTTCTGCCCAGGGTCTAGGGGATAGATTTTTACAGGAATATATTATGGCTCTGGACTGAACTGTAAAATCTTAAGAGGACAGAGAATAGATTCCATTTGTTTATTCCTCACTGCAGAACCTAACAGAATAAGTATTTGTTGATTACGTGGTGAATCTCGCAGTGAGAACTATCCTTAAAATCTGGACCAAGTTACTTCAAACTCTGGCAATGATGTTTTATCATCTCTGGACTGAGTATAATAATATTTTGAGGATTATCAAAACGTTGGATAATTCTTGTGCTATTTGGCTGTTGGGGGGACTGAGGAACAAGGCAAAAACACTTATAAAATACATAACAATGATTTATACAGTAAGTTATACTCCCTCAGGCAAAGATGTTATATAAACCACAAAGTATTTGGGCGCTGCAACATTTAAGACATCTTAAGATGCTTAAATACCATGAGATCTATAAATATTTTTAATAGTTAAATGAATGTAATTTTGAAAGTTACCTAATATTTTATGAGGTTTGAGGTTGGAACTTGTTTTTCTTTTTTTGTATTTGAATATGCTTCATTCAGGTTGACGCAAGCAAGTTAGTATGGGTGTTCAATGGAATATCATAAAGGATTTAACTTAATTCCACCATAATGAATTAATTCTCTCAGTGACACTGTTTTCATTATAGATTTAATGACATCACCTTGGCCAAGATTCAGGAATTCAGAACTCTAAGTTACCCTGAATTATCTAAAAATGAAAATGGAAAGATGATTCTGCTTTGTATCTATGTGTCCTCCAACTGTGGATAAGAGTACATGGGAAGTGTCTATTATTTTGAGCAGTTGAGTTAAAAATAAAACTCCTAACCCCAGTGAGCAAATTGGATTCCACATTCTCTTAAATTATCTTTAGGGGCATGCATTTTGCAAAACATGAAACCAAGAAGAAGAAAAAAGCCCTTGTGTGTCTCTTCATTTGCTTATGTCACGATTATTTGTTGTAAACATAAAAGGATAAATATGCAATCTCAAATCATAATGCAGAAACAGGTTTTCACCATCTCAGGAAAGGGGGCAGTGAGTGTAAAAATATTTATGCTGCATTTTTGAGGACTGTGTTTGATTTCCTTTTGGATTTGTTTATTTTGTGGAATTAGAGGGATGGTGCCTCCTATTTTTACAGGCTTGTATTGTTACCCCAGGAATGTTCTGGCAGATGCAAAATTAGAAACAAATTTCATGTGTTCTCCAGTGCCCTTCAGGCCTTAAAGGACAGGAACAAAGTATGGTGGTTTGTCATCAGAACTGCAGGAAGCCACAAGGAAACAGAGCTTAGGAACCAAATTGTTCAAAATGGGAAAGAAATGAAAACTGTACAGCAGATGCTCCCAGCCTGGAAGTGCATGCCTTGGGAAGAAGGCGCCACCAGTAATGCTAATGGGTCTTGGACAATGGCTGTTTGCACTGAGACATGAGACAGAGTCCCGTTTCCCTCTGATTCTGTTCCACAGACATCTTTCCAGGATGTGAAATTGATAATTGTAGACACAAAGATATACTTGGCCTAATTTGCCAGCCTATTGCAGTCACGGGTGTCACCCCGAATGTCTGCATGTGTACAGATGGTCCCTGCCAGTTTCAATAAAATTGGGAAACAAAAAAATCAGTTTTTTTTTCCCTTCAGATTATTGAAAGGGGCTGGTTGTCAGTGCCCTGGGTGTTGAAATGAGAAATGGTATGCTGATTTTTTCGAGGTGTTCTTTATGCTTATAGACCAGGAAGACCATCAAACTCAGCTATTTGGGCTACATGGGAAAACGGAGCCAATCAGTAAAGGTGTCAAGTCTGAATTAATGAATGCTTTAGCAGAGCAGATAATAGTTTCTGATTTCCATTTGTAAACAGAACTTCTGCTTTAATCAGTTAAGTATTTATTTATTAGCTCAGTGAATTCCAAATGTCACTTCTTTTATGATGCTGTGTCATATCCAAGTATCACTTGTACTATCATTTACCTGTTTTTCTTACTTTTTTTAATTACATGAATTCATTTTAAAAGGAAAGTTTTATCACTTCCATAAATGGAAAAACACACAAAAACCACCACGACCACTTACCTGACCATCAATACAAAGTAACCATCAAAATAATCATTTCTTGCTTGTGGCTCTCTGAGCCCCAGGCCTTCTCTTTTTTCGTTAGAAAGGGAAATTATCCTGGTTCAGAAAGGTGTTAAAGATGTACTAGTGCCAGAGGAGAATATCTCTGTGATAATCAGAAGGATGTAAAGAGCAGTAAAAGAAGCACTAAGTGATTTGACTTTACTCAAAGTGCTCACAGCAGCTCCATCCTCTCGGCTAGAACCACAAACCAGTCTTGCCTGATGGATAAGGACATACTTGCCCATCAGAATTGATTGTATATTCTATATTATTTTTATAGATATGTGCTGAATTTTGTAGTATGTACTCTTAAGATCTATGGGAATTTAGAAAATGGTAAGGTAACTAACAGCTATCATTTACTGAGTACTTATTATAAGCAGGTCTTGTGCTAACCATTTCTCATGTGCTCTCATATCCTTACTGTAAATCTGATTACAGAGGTATCCCACTTTACAGATGTGGAAACTGAGGCTAAGAGGAGTTAACTGGCTCAAAGTCACACAGGGGACAACCCAATTCAGGTTGCCTACAATGTCGAAAGTCTTAATGTCTATATTTTACAACAAATAAGGCTTATTTATATTTGGTACTGTGTTTGTGGGTAAATATTCTGCTCCCTTCTAGAAAAACACCTGCCTTCTGCTCTGGTTAGCTATCACCACAACAAAGGTTGCCTAACAAGCCATGCCAAAACTCAGTGGCTTGAAACAATGATCATATATTATTGCTCAGCCAACTATCTTGTGGGCCTACTGGAGAGACTCTGCTGAGACAGGTCTGCTCCACATGTCTCTCATCCTCCTTCTGGGACCAGAAGGCTAGCCACCATGTGATCCCTGAATGATGACAGAGAAGCAAAAGAGCAAGCCTGTCTTTGCAAGCATAATCACACAGGCACATATCAAGCCTTGGGTCACATAATGGTTGTGAATATCCCATTGGCTAAAGCAAGTCACAGAGCCAAGCCCAAAGTCAAAGGATAGTGAAATATGCAACAAATACAGGATGAAGGGCACGGACATGTGGAGGGGTGATGACTCAGGCCAATAATGCAGACTCCACTCCTTAGTGCATCCTTGGCTTGTGTATCCTTATAACTTTATTGGTTGCTTGTTTATCTTATTAGATACAGGAGCATCTCAATCCAACAATATCAGATGACAAAAAGGAGGGATGCCACAGTTCACAAGTATCTAACGCAGCTCTCTCGGTTTTTGTCAGGAAGAAACTGAAGTCCAAGTCTGAATCATTTGGTCAAAGAACGAATGGGTGTCAAAGGGTGGAGTAGGCCTAGATTTCCTACTCCATCTAACATGGTTCCCACTTTACAAAATCAATAAGGTCAGAATCATTGAAATTTTCCTGATATTTTTTTCAAGTACCCAAGGAAAGTTAATGAGCTCCACAGAACAAGATGGCTTATTTGAGCTGAAAGAGCAGCATGATAAAAATGTTTAAAGAAGTTACTATAGAGATATTTTGGATTCATCCCTTCATTGTAACTAAAGTTGGATGTTACACAAGAGCTTACATTTAAGCTCTTGATTTCAGGGATAGATTTGTACTGCTTTCAAGTATTTTAACAGCAAAAATATTAGCGAAGTCATTTATATCAGGGCATTTCAAATATGCTACACTGAGGACATGGAAACATTTTCACTTTAGGCCTTGATGGTATTTCTGTTTTCTTTCATTTTGGTAGGACTCACCCTTTCCAAAGTTAGAAGAGTAAACAGCATGTGTATGAGGAAAGAGACCCTGTCTTTTCCCAAGTACTGAGCCCTGATTTGGCAGAGAAAGACCTTGGACTGAGAGTCTGAGCTTGAAATGTGTCACGAGACAAACCCTCTATACAGTACAGGGCTGTTTGTCCCAAGTCTGGACAGTGGGGTCCTTTGCCTGATCGTTCCACTGCACTAATTGTACCATTTTACACATGCTCGAGTTGTGAGCTGTAAGTCTGTGCAGCATAAAGCAATCAGGGATCCTGCTGGAAGAGTTGGACCACAGTTCAGGGCAGAACCAGAGAACTTCCAGAGCTGGATGGATCTAAGAGATCATCTGGTCTGCAATCCTCATCTGCAGGTGGGAATCGAGGCCCAGAGAGATGAAGTGTTTTGCCCAAGGTAGCATGGCTTACAAATGTTTGAGCTGAAGGTTGATCTGGTGATGTAATTTATAGAGACGTGTTCTTCTTCCCATAGGGAAAGCTCCTGGGCTTTCTGCTGAGTTTCTGCTGATTTCATCTCTATCATCCCGATTAATTTACTAGAGTCTTTAGGAGTGACACAAGGATTCCTAGTGGCACTGTGGGTTACTCCCAGGGCACTTAGTCCCATGCCTGTTGCAGGAAGAACTTAATAAATGTGAGCTGTAACCAGTCCTTACATATACATTACATTGTATGGTTTTAAGAAACATTTTACAAATTAGGATTGTGTACCCTTGATTTAGTAATTCCACATTCCCTGGGAATGACTTGAAAAGAAAAAATAGTAAAAATGTATTTAAATATATTAAAACACAAAGATGTTCTTGATGGTGATTTTTATGACAGCACAAGGTTTGTACAAAGCAGAAGTCCAACAATAGGAGACTGTGTTAGCAAATGATGGTTTTGTGCACACATTTCAACGTTATAAAAATTCTTATGTGATGACATTAAATAAAAAATAAGATACAAAACTGTATATACCCTATGGCCACATAAAAATGCATTTTTTCCCTTCAAAAAACCCAACCTCTAATCATGAATGTTAAAAAGATAGAAAAATCCCACATCATTGGTTGTCCTGGACTGGGTAAATTATAGGTAAGGGTTTTAAAAAGCTATGTGGGAGGTTCTTTATTTTGTCTAATGAGCATTTTTTATAGAACCAGGCTCTTGTTTCAAAATAAAAATCATACCAACATTTATTATCTTCTTTGATCACCCTAGCAGCCCAGATAAAGCACACTTTTCCATCCCTCATTATATACACAATGCAGTGGAGGCGCAGTGATTTTTTTTTTAAACTGAATCCTTCTAGCGAGTGTTGGAGCAGAAATTGATGCTAGATTTCCAGGCTTCTGCACCGGTGTTCTTACACAGCCCCTTAGCCTGATTGGCATTTGCCCTTCAGTTTCTAACGGTACAGCATGCTCTCTGGCAACGATGAAGTACCAGCACTTAGTTCCATGATACTGCCTGAGTGATCGGACTCCATCCTGTTTTCTTGTTTCTTTACATGCTATAAAAATGTGCATTTCTTAGTAGCAACACATTTAGCTGTCTCAGCTGGGGAACTTACTAGAAAAGTTATTTTTAAGATACTCTTCTTAAAACCTAGAGCAGACACAGAGTCTTAGAAACCCTCCGAGACAGCTATTATTAGTCCCATTGTAAAGATGAGGAAGCTGAGGCCTCATCTCTTAGGAGCTCTTCCAGGGTTACTCAGTTAGTGAAATCCAACACCAGTAATTCCCAAATCCACACCCTTGACCACTTTGCCAGGGTCTCCCAAACTTACTTGACAATCAGAAATCTATGAGGTCATATAAAAATATAGATTCCCAGGTCTCTCCCCTGTCAATTATGATTTGGTAGTTCTAGGGTGGGGCCTGGGAATCTGGATTTTTAGTGCATGCCTCATGTGATTCTCTTGATAATACCACTGTCTTATTTTGAGACACCAAACCCAGAGCCTGCCCAGCAAACACAAACCTCTACTTCTGTCCTCTTTTCTCGTGCTTACATCTGAACTCAGGCCATACCTTTAAAGAGTAAAGTTAGCTAAACACAGCACAGAATTGGTGTTCTGGGGGAAAGCATGGTTGCTGTCTTCTCACCAAAAGAAGATGGGAGGTTGAAAATGCACTGTGATTGGGCATTCTGGGGAATACAAGCGCAAAAAACAAAAAAAGTGAATCAAACCTTAGATTCGTAATTGCCATTGGGAATCATCGAAGTTCTACTCAAATATATCAAAGTTTCAGAATGTTCCTTGACCCTGATGTCTTATTGTTGCAGGTACCTTTGATTTTTTAAATTCTCATCTTGTTACCAGGATTATGATAAACAACTTGTTCGAGACAACACAGTGTGATGAAAACGTGCTGACTGAGACTCAGGGGATCTGGGGGCTAAATGGCTGTGCGAGCTGCAGAAAAGTGTTCCTTATTCCTGGGCCTCAGTTTTCCAGGCTGTGAAATGGGAGGTAAGTGGATGGGGTATCTGCTATCTCTGACCAGCATGAATTAAACAAATAAACAAAATGAAACAGGCAAATGAATAAAACCAATAAAACAAAAATCTGCATCGTGCCCAGTCCAGAAACTTCCTAGTGGGTTAGTGCTGCTATATTTTCCTGAGAAGGTATTCAACCAATGTTCTTTGGCCCCCCTTCTGTGCCAGGCAATTGGCTAGGAACTAGGGATAAAAAAATGAGCCCTTGCTAATCACTGGGAACAAAATAAAATCAAACAAAATATTCTGACCTTAAAGTATTTACAGTCAGTGGGGCAGAAAGATAATTAATGAATCACATAAGTAATGGATATATATGATAATCTATAACCTTATCTCTCTCTATTATATATATATAACATATAAGTAATATAATATTAGTATATTATGGCATAATATTGGAATAGGTATACATACCATGAAGAAGATGGATGTGTCCCATGAGCTGATAGGTTAGGAGAGCTTCCTGGAGGAGGTGATAATGGAGCTGAGAGTGGAAAGGAAAGTAGGAACTTTTGACTTGTTGTACCTTAGAACATACAGGTTGGCAGTCTGGGTTTCAAATGAACGGGAAATCCAAAAGAAAATAACTCAGAAGTGAAATAATCTTTGCTCACAATCAGTAAACTTGCTCCAATTCCAGGAAACCTGACAGTCATACCAGCTTGAGCCACCTTGTTCCAGCTTATAAGAACTAACTGCTAAATTTTCTGGAATTTTGCAAGTTGGTTGTTAACTACAGCCATTATTACAAGTTAAACTAAACCTTCCAATTAATTAAATCATATTAAAAACAAAGGTAATACATGTTTAAAATTAATTACTTTCTAATTATTTTTACTATATGGATGCTTTTGAGATTCTTTACATCTATTTTGTCTGTATGGTGGAAGTGCTACATACACGTGTGCTATTGCAACTGCTCGTCTCTTCCCAGCTTCTCATTCACTGAAGTCATACTGTCAACTTGAAATCCACCATGGTGGGAGTATTTATACTGCAGAAATCAGCCAGCCCTAGAATTCACGCCTTCCTTTTTCTCCACCCTGGACAGCCAGTCAGTTGTTAAACCAGTGCACCTCTGCCTGGAGCTGTCCTTCCCAGCCGCTCATTTCAGGTGGCCACTGAGTCATTCAGTCAAGTCAGTGAGTTGGCTGCTATGGGAGAAGCCAAGTGGAGTGCCAGCTTAGCCCTTGAGAACCGCTCAGTCCCATCCAGTTAAGAAGACAGAATTTAACCTGGGTGAGGAAGAGCACAGGATTGAGATCACGGCCATGCTTCCAGGGCTTTTGAGAAATGGCCATCTGACCCAGATGGAGCTGGCACCCCTGGGCACTTCACCGGACTGCAGGTGACTCTGCAAGAGAGGGGAGCGAGTGAGTCGGTGTTTTCTTTGTGCTGGAAAGGGCGAGAGTCAGAAAGTGGGGAAGTAGTAAATCTGTAAGGGGCAGAATAGAAGAGGTCTGTGGCAATCTTACCTTAGGGAGGCTTAATATCTACTATTTAAAGAAATATAGTAATTTATGCTCATGTTTTAAACAATTCTAAACCAGGATTTATGAGAAGTGAACGTAGAGGCATCTCCTTCTCTGTCCGCTCCCCAGCTGTGGTTTCCCATGTTGCCTTCCAGACATATCTATGCAGATGCCACATTCCTCTTTCTCTTTCCCTCCAGCTCCGCGTGTTGTTCAGTAACTTGCTTTTTGTTGTTTTCGTTCACCTAATGATGTCGCCAGGCTCTGCAGAAAGCAGGCCAGCTTAATATTTAGAGCATCGTTCTGGAGTCAGATGTTTTGGCTCACCAACTTATCAGCAGTATAACTTCGGACAAGTTTCTCCCCTGTGATTCTATTTCCTGCTGTGTAAAATGGGAACAGCGTAAAAGTACCTGTCTCATAGGGCTTTGTGAGCATTCTGTTAATGAATATCCATTGAACATTAGACAGGAGGCGGCTTGTGTTATCTTTCTGTAGCAGACCATTTCTCTCACTTATTTTTTTTTGTCATCTACCATTCCATTTTCTAGTTTGCTGAAATATATCTAAGCAGTCTCCTTTATATTTAATTTATTTCCAGTTTCTTGCTACTATAAACAATGCTGCAGTATACTCACACAAATATCTGTGCACAATTGTGAGTTTAAGCCATGAGAAAAAAAAATTCCTGGAAGTGAAATAACTGGGTCAAAATCTGATAGCTGTTCCCAAAGTTACTCCAAATAGTTTGCGACAAATATATGTTCGCCAAGCACAACGTGAGAATCCCCATTGTATTTCAAAGGTGATAACTGTGGGTATTTTCTAACCTTTCATATTTGCCAATGCAGTGAGTGAGAAGTGGTACCTTATTGTTTACTTTACATTTTCTAAATTACTAATAAGTTTAATCATCTATTCATATTTGTATTATCCATTAGTATTTCTTTAAAAAATGAAACATTTACATATTTTCTCTTTTCTTTATATTTTTGAAGTTAATCTGGTGTTTTTTTTTGCTGCATAAAGTATTTTTATATAGTCAAATATATTGGTCTTCAATTTAATAGTTTCTGGGTGGTATATCACATATAGAATAGCCTTCTACTGCCCTTCTATTAAAACAAAATTATTTAGGTTTCTTTTCACTTCTTGTATGGCTTTTAATTTTGTATCTAGATATTTGAGACATTTGTAATAGTTGCAAAAAGTGCATCAATCATTAATTTCATTTTTTCCAAATATTTAGCCAGTTTCTCAGCACCATTTATTGAATGAACCAGTTTCTCCATCAGTTTGAAATGCCACTTTTATTACATATAAGATCCCCATACATATTTAGCTTGACTTTTTAAAATTCTCTTTCAGTAATTTGTCTACCTAGCTCTGCAGCCGGACCATACTGTTTTATTTACTCCAGCTTTATAATATGTGTTCATACTGAGATACGCTAGTTCACTTCACTATTTTTTATTTTCAGAATTTTCCTGGCTCTTTTAAGATTGTTTTTCCATGTGAAGCTTGATATCCTTTTGTCAAGTTGCTCCAAAACATGTCTATGAAATCTTCAATTAATAATCACCTTCTTGACGGAGGTGTTAATCAACTTGGTAAAGGGGATTCCTTTCACAATGTATACATAGATCATCACACAGTTGACTTTAAATATCACAATTTTATTTGCTAATTATACCTCAGTAAAGCTGGAAAAAAATCACATTCTTCTTTGAAAAGCTCTTTCTGATCAATTTTCTCTTTTATTCCTTATAGTAATGCTAGTAATCCCAGGACCCCATTACGGGTGAGAAACCTGAGGTTCAGAGATGTGATGATACTTGACCACAGTTGCCCTGCTAATGCCCTAAGATGCAAACCCAAAGTTTTCTGACTCTAAATCCCATGATCTTTTCATCCTCTCCAGAAAAATATAAATGAAGGAATTAGTTAAGAAAAGTGAGGGGAATTAAAATACAGGCATCTTTATCTGATAAAGCCTGAAAAGGAATCAGCCAACCTGAACACATTTGGAGCTGGTATATGTTGGTTGTACAATGTGTTATGTCAAATGAAGCCACCCGTGCACCTACATTGTGTAATCCTGACCTTCATTGGGTTAGTCCCCACAAGCAACTACAGAGCAGTTGTAACAGAAGGTGCTACAGAACTTTCTGTTAATATTATGTATTAGGTACAACCACACTGCTGCTTTGGGCTGCTTACTTAGGAATGGAGAAAAAAACAATGCTGAGACTTTGATCTCATATTTTAAATCTGGCTGCTAGAAATAGAATTTCAGCTTAAATATACTAATGATTTTTTTTTCACTATGCAAATTATATTGGTTCCTTAGCAACAGAACAAATAAGTGTTTCTCTTTTAATTCTGCGTATGTTAGTTTAGAGAAGCCACACAACAAGTTAATTAGAGAGTGGTTGGGGGTGATTTGTAAATGTCATATTAACATGCTGCTTGTTTTTGTAGCACCCAAAGACTTTAAAATATACAGATGCCATTTCCGACATGGTTGGTATATATATATTTTTTGTCTCTAGAACGTTTTCCTTACTAATATTTGGAATAAAGATTTAGAAGTGATAGGTGATAACTTGGGTTGCAATATCTAATTACAGATGTGCTCTGTTTTGAGAAAGACAGATCTATAAAAGTCTAACACGAAAATACAGATAAATCAGAGCATTACTGGAACCCCAGTGTACCAGAGGTAGTCCTTAAAACCCTTCTTTTTTACTGGAAGAGCACTGGGGCTGAGAACAGGCAAATGAATGACCCAAGAGTACAGTTGGCTGAGCTTCTACTCAAACCCGGGGCTCCTTATTCTGGCCGCCAGACAGCTCTCATTCTGACTTGCCCCTACATCTCTTAAATAACCAACTCTTCATAGTTTACTGGTAAGGCTGAGTTTATAGTGGTCTGTATTTTATTCACCTCAGACTTGTTTCTTCCCAAATTACCCTTGGTCTCTTCCTCCCCCACTATGGATGACTGGCCTGTATTATTACATCTGATTCATGAACTGTTTTCAGGGACAGGGAGAGGGACAGTGGGGGGTGGTGGGGGAGGAACTCTATACTATCCAGGATAAATTCTGAGGTAGAAAAGCTGCGAAGGGCTTTGAGGAAAAAACAATGTAAATTAATTCATTGAAATAGCAATTTGTCTTCTCTTTTTAATTATTTCAATTGTGCAATTTGTTAAGTTTCCAACATGTTTACATCTGTTGAAACCGCCACTCTTACTTTATTAAAAAATGTAAGGCAAAGACTATCTTCATATTTTACATCACCGAGCAGAACAAGGAAGAACAGTTAAATGGACAATGGTACAGACTTTGTATAGGGAGACAGAAGCAAATTTTGTGTTGGTGAGGAATGAATTGAGCTGCAAGTACTGGAAAACCTAATCCACGGTGGCTTAAACCATAGGACCAGCCGTTGTGCACGGTACATCACAGTGTCAGCACTGGTTCAGAAGGTAAGTGATGTCAGGGTCACAGCTCTGGTCACAGTTGGTGCCACTGCCCTGGCCTCATGACCTTTTATGACCCATCCAAAGGCAGGAAACACAGGGAAAAGCAGGAGGGGACAGGTGTCCTTATTCATCTCTATTCTTTTATCAGGAAAGAAAAATCTTTCACAGAAGCCTCCAAGGGGTGTTCTGTTACATCTCACTGGCCACAGCAAAGCCAACATTAGCCACAGAGATGGCTAAGAAGACTTCTTTGCTGTGACGCATGCTGTGGGCATGCTGCTGATGGGCAGCCAGCTGTGACTGCCACGAACAAGTCTGCTGGCACAATGCCCAGCCCCTGTCCCCTTGGCACTCACCCTTCTGCACATGCGACTTGTGGTACACTGTGAGTGGCTGAGGGCTTTAGTGGCAGGCCCTTAGTGCTGGGGACTCATACGCCTGGGTGCAAATAGGACATGGAGGACAGATCGCGCATGGAGGATTCATACGTCAGCTTCCCAGTGGCATATTTCACATCATATCCCAGGGGTGCCCAGCAGGGTCATGACGCAGCTACCCGCAGAGGTAACGTGTCTGTCAGTGCAACTCATTTCTCAACCCTGAATTGGCTGCCTTGCCTTCTCTATCTCACCTCTCCACCCCACATTGGTTATTTCCTGGGATCATCTTCCCAACAGATCACCTGTAGTCCTGTCTTGCTTTAGAATTAGCTTCCGGGGGGAATCCAGCTGAAGATATTAGCTGTGCGACTCTCTTTGACTTCAGTTATTCTAACTGTGGAAGGGAGATAATAATCTTCACTCAGGTAGACCTGTTGTGAGGGTCAGTGACAAAACACATGTGAAAACATGATACAAACTGCAAACGTGAAATTGACACAGGGGTAATGGGTGCTGGGAAACACAATGTGCTTTTTCACCCAAGCCATTAGTTCAGATTCCATTTCTGTAATTTTGCCCATACTTGCCAAGGATCAAATCTTTGGGCAGAGAGCCCTTCCCTTGACAGGTAAAGGAAGTGTTATTGCTAGAGTGGTACTTTCCCTCAATCTTGGCTAAGGGCTTTGCTTTTACAGCTGTTGCTGCACTAGGATTCCAATTAGCTATTATTCTTTAGAGATGGGGGGTGAGGATAAAATGGTCTGCACTGTTGCATTATCGGTTTCAATATTCAGTGTATCAACAAAGATAGACAGCTAATTCTTTGTCACAGGTACTCAGCCGGAAACCTCCTGAGACTGCCTAGAAAAACTTTACCCCCTGGTTTCATTTTCTTTGCAAGGAAAAAAAAGGTACCTCGAAGTATTAGATACAATCACATTAATGAAACTAGGTTTTTAAAAATAAGAAGCAAAGTCATCAATTTCCATGTGGTTGAAACTCTCATCTAATAAGGCTTGAGGTTTCTTCCCTATTGCTGTTGTTTGCTGTTTTTCTTGACCTCCAAGCTGGGAAACTATGGGCCTTGTTCTTCTAACTCCTATCACTTCCTAGGTGCTTTTCTCCTGGCTCTCCCTTGACCTCCTGCAGCGGTCCTGCGCTGGTTGGCGCCACTCTTCCTTCTTCTGATCATGGCACCCATGTTGGGTGTATCTCAGCTGCCCCTCCAGATTCACCCTTCCATTTTTTGCCCTGCTCTGGGTCCCTGGATATTGAGTTCTACGGACTGCGCCGCCAGGCTCCCTTGCTCTCCGGCTTTCCATTGGGAAGTGTTAGTGGGAGCTCAGTGGCATGGGTGTTTAGGCCCCCAGCACACTTCCTGCTGGACTACTGTTTGGCAGAGCTTGCTCCCCAGCTCCTATAGGGCACACCCCTCCAATAGCCTTCTCTGGTTTTACCAATAGCGCCCCCTCCTGGTGACTTCCCACATGAGGGTGATAAGGGCCTTCTGTGGTTGCTGGTCTCTGGGTCTGTCACCACACCTCCTTGGATCCCTTGGTCTGCACCTCTGTAAATGATGCTGTATTCAGCTCTCTACAGTCACCCCTTCAGGGGCCCTTTGCTTCCTGATGGTTGAGATAGCACCCCAATTTCCTTGAGAGGTCAACTTTGTACCACTGGGTAGAGTTAGTGGGCACTGTAACCAAGAAGACCTGCCTCTCTTCAGCCAAGATGAGGATGGGTATGGAGGGACACGTGGCTCAAGCAAGTTCACATGGATGCTTTTTCCCCGGGACTCAGACCAAGGGCAGGGCAACCACATGCCTGAAGTTCATTGTTCTGCCAGCATAACCGAAGAGGCCAAAGAGCAACTCCCGTAGCTCAGAATGCCAGACCTGCTCCAGTTGATGACTTTTCCAGGCCTGGTTCTGCAGCCCTCTCTTCCATCTTCTAAGCCTCCTCCAAAACTTCTAATTGATTCCTTTTGGGCACTCAAGTGAACCACTGTAGTTTCTGTTGCTTACCATCAGAGAATCTTCACTGTAGGTCTTTCCCCAAGCATTCACTTGGCCTTGCCTGGAGTCCCTTTCTTTGTCCCTTGTTAGGGAAAGGGATCCTTCTGCCTGCCTTCAGTTACTGCCTTTGCTAGTTACTGCTCTTTGATAGCTTCCTCCCTATTATTCACACGTGCACTCATATCCTATGGTAGTGACTTCTCCTGATGTTTTCCAGGTGATGCCCCCCTGCTTGTGGTGGCTGATCCTTGCCTGTGATTCCTGTTTGTCGGTACAGACAGGATCCTTAGACCTGAGCTCTAACAACAAAAAAAAACACCAACCAATACTTTGAGACTGTGCCCCAGATTATTTGAAACTTGTAGCCCTTAAATATAAAGCAAGATGAGGAAATAGGATCATCATGACACAGTTTGAATATAGACACAAATGCTATGTTTGTAATGTAAAGGTGTGGTTGGCTTTTAGAAAGCTATTTTTTAAATATGGGCTCATCCCAGCCTGGTGGTGGTAGCTCTCTGACATAAGTTCTTTTGATAACTGGGTGACCTCATAAAAAGAAAAAACTCTACCCACAGCAACCGGCAGGGGCAAATAGGTCCCATTATGGCTATTGCAGCATCTCCCTTGGCCAGCTGAGAAAAGGCACCCGTTTTCTTTGTGACATCTTCTGGTTGTTGGAACAATGCCCACCCTCCCACCTCCTGCCCCTGACTGCAAACTGGCCTCCTTGCCTTGAGTGGTGACAAGCTATAATTTTTTACTGTCCCTCTTTGTCTAAGGACTACCACTTTCCTCTCTCCTGGGTATGGGGAGAGGTGACTTGTTTAACTCATATATTTTTTGTGTTTGTGCTCTGTGTATAAAGGTGCACGTGAGGACAAAGAACCTGCTTCACATTCTGCCTCTGGGAGTGGTGGATACTTATTTAATTAGACTAGCCCACCACCTCATTTCTTCTACTCTCTCACAGAATTCCCTCCTTGGAAGACTGAGGTCATAGCTTAAAGGAAGAAAGTTCATGGGTCATTTCGTCCGTCCTCTCTGGGGAGGCACATTGAATTGTGTCTCCCCAAAAATACGCCCAAATCCTAATCCCTGGTACCTTTGAAGGTGATTTCATTTGGAAATCAGGTGTTTGCAGATGTAATTAAGGATTCTGAGGTGAGATCATCCAGGATTTAAGGTGGGCCTTAACTCCTGAGGCTGGTGTCCTTAGAGGAGAAGGAGGAGAAGGTCATGTGCAAGAAGGTGGAGGCAAAGATTGGAGATGTGCTACCACAAGTCAAGGGATGCCAGGAGCCATGAGAGGTAAAGAAGTCTCCTCCCCTAGAGCCTTCAGAAACACGGTCCTGCCAGCCTCTTGATTCTAGACTTATGGCTTTCGTGAAGCTTTGCATTGTTTTAAGCCACCAAGTCTGTGGCTATTTGTTACAGTAGCTGTAGGACACTAATACATACTCCCATTTACCGAGGCTCAGAGAGGAAAATACTTGGCCGAATTCTCTTAGGGATTAAAGGCAATAGGTCAAGGTTTAGAATACAATTATCCTGACTCACAATATTTATTTTTCTACATTGCTCATTTCATGAAGCCTTTCTCCCTCAGTCAGAATGAGATGTGTACTTGTGCTAATGTCCAGCATTTACCATGTCCCCCTCTCCCTCCCTCCCCTCCCCCGTCCTTGAGTGCAGAGGAGAAGCTGATGGTTGGGTCACTGGTCAGGCATTCAGTCCATTAACCAGTCTCATATATCAGCCCCCTTCTGTGCCAGGGACAGTGTTCCATGCAGTAGGGGACACAAAGGTAGACCTGTTATGCATCTCACATTCGAGGAATTGATGGTCTAATCAAGTTGGGGCAGAGTAGGAAATAGTGTGTTTGTGGAACTGTAATTCAGGTAAAATCATACACATTTAATTTATGCAATTGTGCCAATCTAGTTTGTGGGTTGTAAGGAGAAGGAGAGAGACGACAGCATGAGGCTGGTATGACTCTAGGCTGTTCCACTCAGGGTATGTGTTCTCTGAAAGTAAGCAGTGATGGGGACGTGGATCTCTCTTCCTTCAACTGTCCTCAGTCCTTCATGTCACTCACTCATGGTTTAATGGATTTGTCTGAGTAAGATGCTGGAGTTGAAAGATGCATATTTTTCCTACATCCTGTGCCCTCAGTGCAAATCATCTAGTCATCATATACTACTCAACCAAGGAAATGACAGCCTGTTTCTTCACTAGAAGAAAATCTGGCTTTATTGGCTGTGTTGGAACACATCATGTTCAAGGTGGTGGCTAGTTTCATAAGAGACTTTCAAGCATGAACTGACTTCATGCCCTAAGACCTAGTAAGATGAGATGCCACTATATAAACCCATTCCAGCATGGATTTAAGTTATCCATGGTTAGGTTATCCATTATATACATCATTAGCCTTCTGGGCCAGGGAACCCATCTTCTTTACATTCCATTGCCTTATCTTTATGGCTGTCCTCCTCAACCATTACACTCAACCTTGGATCACTTCTGTCTCCTGCCATCCACTCTCCCTCACCATGTCATGGGCCCTTTCAGGACAAGCTCCACATCTGGATCATCTTGTTTCGCCCACAGGGCCTGCCCAGCGTGGAGCATCCAGGAGGTGATTAATAAGTGTCTGTGTGATGACAAATGCTTATACTTAAATCCATGTATCATAGCATCTGGCTCAGTCTTGCCTATTTTTGAAGGATGTGATGTTATAACAACAGTTACAAGACAGCCCACAGATTCGGAGAAAACATTTATGACATCTCAAACAAATAGAGGATTGGTATTGAGACTAATGCAGAGAAACAAGTACCCAGTAGAAAAATGGGCAAAGGTTATGGACAGGTAAATCAAAGCAGAGGAAAAGATATTCCACTTCACTAGTAATGAGGGAACTGGAATCAAAATAACAATGAGATACCATGTGCATATGTATCCAATGGCCAACCTTTTAGACATCTGTTAATATCACCTTTTGGTACAGTGTGGGACATAGGCAGTACCATATATGGCAGGAAGGAATGTAACTCAGTAGAGCCACTTTAGGAGACAATTTCCTCTAATAATTTTAAGAGCCCATCCCCATGACCCAGCCATTCTACTTTTCAGATCCCACCCAGATAAGCACACTTGTCTCTGTGCCCAGGGAGGCATATACTAAGATGTTCAATACAGCAGTGTTTATAAAGAGTAAATCTAGAGAGGAAATTGAAAACAAGCATCTAAGTGTCAATCAATAGAGAAGGGGCCAAACACATTGTGAGATATTCACACTTTGGATTACTGGTTAGCAGTTAAGAGGAATGGGCTATACTTCTATTTATGGACATGCACAGCTTTCCTAGGAAGTCAACACCATTTATAAAAGAAACAGGAAGCCAGTGCTATCTCCACATATCTGTATGAGCTTGTACATGTTTATGTAATGAAAAGAAAAGGCTTAGAAGGCAACACATCAAACTGATCAAAGTGCCTACCTCTGGAGAAGAACATAAAGATTTTTTTGGGGAGGGGACGGAAGGGAATGGACCAAGGGCAAAGACTGGCTGGCTCAATGTCATACCTGTTTCTTCTTCTTTCTGCCAACCCAGCTAGATGGTAGTTCCCAGATTCCCTTGCAGTTAAGTGTAGCCATGTGACTAAATTCTGGCCAATGGAAAGTGGGCAAAGAATGCCTTCTACTTTCCCAATGGGCAGCCCTCCATGCCCTTTCCTTCCTCTACAACCTGGAAGCTATGTTTCAAGATGGCAGAGCCACAGAAAGAAGGAGCTGAGTTCCTGTATCTCTCTGCCTGGGAGACAGCTTCGCCCATATCAGGAACACTGGATTGGACTTCAGGAAAGCGAGAAATCAACTTCTGTTAAGTGTTTATCTGTGCTAGGTGTTTACCCAAACTAATGCTGGGATTGTCATGCTAACTGAAGTGTTTTTACTTTTTTAATAAGAACAATGCATTCGTGTATCACTTGAGCATTATACAGACATTTTTCAAAGAAAGATGGAATGAGACAAAGCCTGTTTGAAAACGTGACAACGTGCTCAGGAATCTATGTGTGTGATAGTGGACGCTTTCCTGTGTCCCTGGACTCTGCTAGGTGCCATCCAGAAAGATCCACTCTTCATTCTTGTAGAAGGGCATGAGAAGAGCCAAGAATTGTAGGATTGAAGTCCTGCCCTAACTCCTGATTCCACCACCTGTGGGACTTTGAATAAATCACTTCACTTCCCTGGGTCTCAGTTTGCTTGCCCTGTGAAAAGGTCCAACCGCTTAGAGAAGGCTCCCCAGGAAGCAGACTCTGGCTCTGAGGTCTGCAAGAGAGTTGCCTGACCTGTGAGGCATGAGGAAGCAGGATCAGACAGAGGGGGGAGGTTGAATTGTGACATGACAAAAGACTTCAGCTGATGCCATGGGGAGCTGGGATGGACTCTCAGAGTTGTCCCAAATTGCAGCAAGTTGGCCAAGCCTTTGTAACTGCTGCTCAGTGCACCAGGGTTTGGATGAGGTTCCCGGGGATGGGACTTGACCTTGACCTTGACCATCAGCAGCCGACACTGCCAGCAACGGGGGGAAGGGCAGCTTCAGTCCTGAGTGGGGACGTGGCCAGTGCACCCCAGCGTCTACCACATATACCAACGCCTACGTCTCCTGGTTGGGGAGGGAACCAACCAAGACTTTGAATTTAGAAGAGCTTTGTCAATCATAAAGCGCATCCCCATATGAGGTGGTTTAAATTTGTGTCAGATACTCACTGGAAACAAATAGAAATACAAGTAAGTGAACATCAGCTGGATTTTACTTGTTTCTTGCTCCCTAAGGGTTGCGGGTACCAGAATCCTAGGGAAAACGGAACCACAAAACTTTAAGTTCAGAGAAGTCCCTAAGCAAAGGCAGGTCCAAGTCAACCTCATCTGGTAACTTTTCTGTGTGTTTCCATTTAGTAATGATGAATGAGGGGATGATGTGAAATTGTTAGTACCTCTCTGATGGTCTGAAATTAACAGAGTCCTGGCATATGTCAGAAAGGTGAGAGCCACGGTCATTTCAGGGTGGGGTTGAGGTCAATGTACTCTGGATGATCATCCATGCTGTGATCCCCATCTGTTTGATTACATTAAACCCTAAAAGTAAAACCACTGCTGTTTGAATTTAAAGCTGCAGCTGCCACGTAACTTTGGAGATGTGACTACTTTAGCCAAGAAGCCGCAGGTGCTAGAAAAACGATGCCAGGGGAAGCACTTATCTATATCTTCATGATGCTGTGAAGTGCTTCATGGATGTGAAGTTTGACTCCAGAGTTCTTATTTCCTGCTTGTGGAATCTGGCAACCTGTAATGGGGGTTAGTTTGCCTGGGGAGTGGGGAGAGAGGGGCTTCTCATTGACTCTAGAAGTGGTTTTCTCCAAAAAGAGACCTGAGGTTTTTTTGGGGGTGGGGTGGGGTTGGATGTGATCCTTTGGGATATGGGATGAAAATATTATAACTTCCACTTACTTTTTATCTTTTTAAAAATGAATACTTTGTATATTTTATAATGTATATATTTATGCTATCACACATGCATATAAATTTATTAAACAAACACACCTCTATTTGGAGTGCACCTTTGAGAAATTTTTGCTGATCGTAATAAGCACCCTCTGGTCTAGAGAAATGAACCATTTAGGAGATCACCGGTCCCTTTTTAAGAATCTGATGGCAAGTAAGGATGTCCTCTCCCCAGAACTCTGCATGTGTGTACATGGTTCTGCAAACAGTTCTAGGGGTTCAGAAAGCTGCTGAAGCCCACCTGTGGATCCCAGGGAAAGAATTCTCGTTTTCTCATGTCCTCCTTCAGGGATTATTCCGGAATGTCTTTAGACCACTCTAGCATCTAGGCACTCCGCAGGCCTCTCAGTTCAGGAGTCTGATATCCTTATGGGTTCCTTCTCTTGAAGACTTTGTGAGCCAAAAGTAATGAATCCAGAAAAATGTGTCCTTTCCTCTCCAGTGAGCACAAAAATGAGTTTTTTCATCTCTGATTGTTCACATTTGTGTATGTACACATATAGACACACACATGCATGTGATGCAGATTTGTTACATAATTTTCATTATAAAGTACAATAGTGCAGAAAATTTGGGAATCTAAAAATGCAAAGAAGAGAAATTAAGATAGCCATAATCTCATGTCCCAGAAATAGCCATGGTTCTCACTTTTGCACATGACCTTATAATCTATTTTTCTATGCATGTTCATACTTATGAAAAGATTATTTTTAACAGCTTCATTGAGGTATAACTGATATGCCATATACTGCACATATTTAATCTGTACAATTTGAGGAGTTCAGACATATGCACATGCTCATGAAAACGTTACTACATTTGAGGTGATCTTCCTTCCAAAGATTGCTAGTGTGCCTTTTCGGTTTGTTTTTCCTTTTGTCTTGTTTTGTGGGAAAAACGTTTAACATGAGATCTGCCTTCCTAACTAATGTTTAGGTGCACAACACAGTATTGTTAACTATGGGCAGATTTTTCTTGAACAGGAATGAGACATATAAATCACACCTTCGCATATCTAGCCCAAATTAAATAAGCACACCCATAAATACTGAGGTTCCCAGGATCTTGAGCTCAAGGGCAGAACATGGGTCTCTTTGCTCTTCGGGTGCCTTTGATTTACTCTCCAACATTCTGTGAACTTCTCCTTCTCTTGTTTGTTCCCTCTATTCCTTTTTTGGTGTTCCCCTTTACTTTCTAATTCATTCACTTTTCCACATTGTCCTCTGCTGAGGGCATCTCCCTCAAATCAGTCCCTGAGCTTGGTGTAGCAAAACTAACTCCTCCCTGTCCTGGCCAAGGTCACAGTGTCCTCCCCAAGTGACATCAATCTGACATCTTTCTTTTTTTGTCCCAATCACTCTCCATCATTCACATCCCACCTGTAGGCATTCATTTTTCTCTTTGTAACTTACACTTCGAGAAACGTCTACATACTCTGGTGCCCCCTTGGACGGTCAGTATTCCATAAACTGTCAGCTCCACAAGACAGGCCTCTCTCTGCTGAATTTATGGCTTGGCAAAGCCATTTCATAAAAAATGATTAATGATAATTAACATTTTAACTTCAAGCCATTTAATGGCACCCGACAAAGGGGTCAAGTGAAACTCATGGGTGTCATATGTCAAATGTCACTGTTACAGGATGGGCCTGAGCAGTAGCTGAGAATTAGATGAAGAGAGTGCGTGAGTAACGGTAGACAGAGCCCGCGTGCCCCTTGCCCACAATCAAAGGGATACCATCTGCATCCCAGGTTAAACATAGCCGTGCTTCAGTTCAAATGTAAATTTGAGGATTCAGTTTTGTGACAAACGTATTAATGCCTTACTTCCTTGTGCTTCATGTCTGATCCACAGCATGCTGTATGTTAAGGCAAGTCCACTGGATGTGCAGCATGAAGAGCCTTCGTTTCCTGAATGTCCCACCCTTACTCTCCCTACAACTTGTTCCTCACACTCAGAAGTCTCTAATCTCCTCAATATCAATTCAAATTCTTGTCCTCATTTCATTTCCTTACCTCAGTCCAGGCTCCTCTTTGCTTCTGCCCCACATATTCCTTCCTCTCTTTTCTTGCTCTCTAAAGGTTCGTAGGCCACCCTTCTGCAATGCCCCTCCTGGCTCCAGCCAGCTCTCAGGACCCTCCTTCCTGACAGTGACCTCACCCACTGCTCTGCCCCAACCCACAGGGGGCACCTAAACACCAACCACCACCACCAAAAAACTGAGCAGAAAGTGAGACCAAAGGCCAATGTATCCCAGAAATGGAAAGTTAGGGTTTTTTCGTGAAATATGAGATGAATGATCAAGGACTAGACAGGATGGTGGACAGCATGGAGTAGATCTGGTTCCCTGGGAGAAGGGAGCTTGGTGTTGAGATAATAGCTAGGAATGAAAAGGAATGCACTTCCAGGTGAGGGAGGGGAGTCAGTTCCCCGAAAGAAGGCAAATGTGGTTGGTTGCAACACAATGCTTCGGTTGTGTGACAACTCAGAAGAAGTGACAACACATACCCAGCTTCCATCTTTGGGGAGTGGCCCTTTGCTGATAGAATTGGGACCTCACAGTGAGGTGACACATGAGATACTCAGGACTGTAGACTATATCCTGATCACAGCAGGGACATGAATGGCAGACTGAAGCTGTTTGTCCCTTCTGCAGGGAGCAAGTTGACACAGTGATAGCCAGCGTTTATTGAGCATGTGCGCCTGTTCCAGAGCTAAACACGTAACATCCATCAACTAGTTATTCCCCACCAGTACCGCATGAACTCAGTTCTAGTTTTATCCCGTTTTACTACGAAGAGGCTGAGGCTCAGAGAGATTAAGTCCATCGCTGACCATCACCTGGGTACTAGGTGCTGGGGCCAGAATATGAACTCAGCTTGCTCTGCCTCCTCTATCCACATTCTTAATCACACTACGAAGCTGCCTCCTGACCAGCTGGACATGTCATAGTGGCCACACAGTAAAGGAAGCATGGACATAAAGAGTGGGTAGTGATACAATGTGTCCTTTTCAAAAACATTTATTTAAAGGTGTAAAAGTGAGTCTATTTAAAGAAAAGTATCAAGAGAAATAGCACAAGTTTGGATATGGCCTGAATCTTGAAGGTGAAATGAGAACTGGGAGAGAGGCTAGTAAGCTCTGAAACGGATATGCCAGGCTTCAGTCAGTGTGCTAGTGGGTGTGTTTGAGGAGCAACAGGAAATAATGAAGAATTTTCTAAAGTACTGAAAAACATCTCCACCAGGAGGCCACTCACTGTCCCAGTGGTCAGCAGGTTTCTGACCTTGCCTCGAGTGTCAATGTCAATAGCTGTTGTCACCAGTCAATGGGCCTCCCTTTTGGTACTTAGAGATTCTCTTTATGCACTTAAAAGGCATCATTAGTACCAAGTGGCTATTAAAGCAGTCTTGCTGTGCAGAATGATTTTCTGAAGCAAATGCAGAGGAAACGTGTTGAGGGTTGAAGTCATTAGCTGCGACCACAGAAGGACTGACAGTGGGCAACTGGGCCATTAATCTTGATAAGGGGAAGTGTGAGCAATTCATAAAATCTGCTTGGTGAGGTTTCTCCCTAAATGGACACCCAAGGGAATGACCCCATGTCTTTTCTCTAGTTAAGAGGGACTCATGTGAGCTGTAACATGGTCGTGGCATAAAGAGCGAGGCAGGCAGGCTGCTGGGGGTGGGGACATAGTGGTTCCAGGCATCCCTGGGGAGGCAGGCCTAGGGCAGCACAGTTGGGGTTTAGTAGAAGGGAAGTTGCAGTGGGCAGTACGTATACTGTTTACCACAGCCAGGCATAATTCTAATACTTTACAGAGCAGCCCATTAATCCTCTCAAAAGTCCTCTGAGGCAGGTGCTATTCTTGTTCTCATTTTAGAGATGAGGAAATTGAGATCCAGACAGGTTATACCACTTACCTAAGGTTACACAGTAAATGGCAGAGCTGGGATTCAAACCCAGGTAGTCTGGGTTCCAAGGCTGTGCTTTTACCACTTTACTGAACAGTATGGTTTTTACTGGATTCACTCAGCCTCCTTCTGCTTTGCTTGAGCGATAGCATGGGCTTTAGGGTCATGTAAACTTGCATTTGAACCCCAACTTTGCCACTTCATGGCTGTTGGGCCTCAAACAAGGGACTGTGCTTTCTTAATAGTCAGTTTCTTCATTCATAGAGTGAAGAGTTGTTATGAAATTACCTGAAGGCACTTAACCATGGTGCAAATATATATCACTGCTCTCTTCTACATTGTGGTCTCAGGCACTGATTGCCAGGCCAAGAGACTGATGTGGGGTTGTAGATGGACAGTAGGCTGCCTGCCCCACCCAGAACCTTTGCAGCTGGGAGCCAGCCCACCCTCTTCCCAGTCACCTGCTTCCTGACTAGCCCTGTCCATATTGGGTTCTGGGTTAAAGACTGTTAGGGATTGAATGTTTGTGCCCCTCCAGAATTCATATATTGAAGTCCTAACCCCCAATGGGACTGTATTTGGAGACAGGCCTATGAGGTGGTGATGAAGATTTGATGATGTCATAAGGGTGGGGCCCTGATCCAATGGGTTAGTGTTATTGTAAGAGGAAGAGACATCTTAGCTCCCCAGCATGTGATGGCACCATGAGAAAGTGGCCGTCTGCAAGCCTGGAAAAGAGCCATCACCAGGAACTGAACTGGCCAGAACCTTGATCTGGACTTCCCACCCTCCAGAACTGTGAGAAAATAAATGTCTGTTTTTTAAGGAACCGGGTCTACCATATTTTGTTATGGCAGCCCAAGCTAACCAAGACAGAATCCCAAGTCTGCATGTTGAATGGGAGAATGAAGCCTGGAAGCACATTCAAAATGTGCCATCTCCAGTGATCTCACGTCTGGTAAAGATGACTACAGATTCTTTGTCACTCTTCCCAGTGAGTGATAGAATTCATTTCCCCTTCTCTTGACCATGGACAAGCTTTAGTAACTTGCTTGACTAATAGAATAAAATGAAAGTGACATTCTGGGACTTCTGAGGATAGGTTACCAGAAATCTTGCAGCTCCCATCTAGACTACTTGAAACGTAGTTGCCATGGTGTGAGGAACTTCCAGCTGCCCGTGGAGAGGGTGGAAACCTCTGTGGGGAATGGAACTCCAGCTCCATTTGATCTGTCTTTTATCATACCACAAGGATCAGAAGCAAACTATTCCCACCGAGCCCTGCCCAAATTGCTGCTCCATGAGTAAAATCAGTGACTGGTGTTTTGAACCATTAAGTTTGGTGGTGATTTTTCCTCTGAAATATATAACAGGAAAACCAAGAAACATTTCCAAAGGGCCTCTATCCCTGCCCTGCTGAGAACCATGTCTGATCTGTCCCAGGGTGAAATGGCACACATGCATAGCATATCCTGCATGTAGGAGTCTCCCTTCACAATTCCACTCTATGTTCAGGCAGCTGGGATACAGGATGGGCAGTGCTCAAGGAGGCATCCCTTGGTTGGACACTGGCCATGGAGGTCCAGGATTACATCCATCTTTGGACTCCTTCATTAACCATATGGTAAAATCTAAGTATACCTCATTTTACCACAGGGAAAACATGAAATCCATTAACTCAAGGGAGAAACCAGAGGCTTCTAGACTTTCAATCCCCAATCCCCATCCCTCAGCCCTACACACCTAGAAAATTCTGGGGCTGGAAAGAGAAACAGCCTGGTTGGAGTTCACTGGTTCTCATCCTGGGCTGCACAGTGGAATGACTTGGAAGCTTTAAAAAATACTGCTGAGATCCAGCAGTATTTACTTGGTTTTAAGTACAGCCTGTGTATTGGTACTAAGAAAATCAAAACAAAACAAAACACCTCCCTGGCTGATTTTATGCACCACCAGATTTGAGAACCACTGCTCTAGACTCATCATCATTACCATGGTTGGCATCATTGTTCTAGGGCAGGTTCTTTAAGACTTTAAATAAAGCCAGATTGGAATTTGGAGACAGTCCTAGGTAACGTGGGAAGACATCAGTCTCTGATAATCTCATAAACAATAATCACCCTCTACATTAATACAGACCAACTCACCAAAGAGTAGGATGTGTAACCACCAGTGAAGCAAGCTGGCTTTGGCATTAAATAATGCTGAATCTCAGAGCTACCCAAATCATTCTTTTTCAGCTCTCTTTCAATCCTGTGGTACCACAAAGGAGAAGCCTTCATTTAGTGCTTGTGAGATAATAGAAAATATACATAATGGTCTCTGCCACCAGTTCCTGGCACAGAGTTCCCCAAACCCTTCTAGTTTCCTAGGTGATAATGGCACTAGTTTCAGAATTGAGTTAAATGGCAGGATCCCCAGCTGGTGTCACAGAATATTGCTTGATATGCCCCCCACACCATATTTGGTGACCGGAAGTGTCAGAAATATTGTGAGTGTGGTAGAAATGTGAGAGTCAAGGAAAAACACAGGAAGATACACTGAAGATTTTCCAGCACAGAGCTAGCTGTACTTAACATCTCTGCCACTCTTGGCAAAAATAGGGGAGTTGGTTTACCACCAACCAAAATTCAAGTAACATTCATCTGTGTGTTCTCCTGGCACCTGAAAGGGAACTAGGGAAGTCATAAAAGAGCCATTTGGGTTCTGATGATCCCAATCTACCAGGTAAATGTTAATCTCAGAGACATTTGGTAACTTGCCCAAGAAATTGGGCTACTGTTTCTCCAGCTTTACATTTAATGAATAAAATCATGCTGATGCGGGGGGGGGGGGTCCTCTGCCATACAACAGGAGGGTACCCATTAGACCCAGTTCTTACTCTGATCTTAGAGTAAGGGCCAAACAATTTCCAGAGTGGGAGTGGGGGTGAGGAGGCACAGAGGGCAGGAGAAAGAATGAATCACAGAGAGGAGCAAGACTTTTTGGTTCAGGAGACACAGTTCAGAAGGTACATGGAAAAGAATTTGATTCAAAATAGAAAGAACTTTCCAATGCTGAGGCTAGAACTGGTTGTGTCAGGAGACAGTGAAAGGCCCATGCCTCCATCAGTTCTTTCTTTTATTTGCTTAAAATACAGTCTTTCCTTCCAGATGTTGGCTTTCCTGGAATGCATAGGGATTTTTGATTGTGTGCTTGTGTTTGGGGAGAAAATTCTCTTACCCACTGAGGTGCAGGGGACACCTAAGATGCTTCCAACCCTGGAATGCTAGTTTGTCCTCAGACTGCTGAGAGAGGCAAGTTAATCTACTAGACTGCCTCCTCCTTTCTAATAACAATAACACTGGGCCTCAGGGTGGTGGTGGTTTAGGGGAGGGGAAGCTGAAGCCTATGAGGAACTGAATGTGAATCCAGATTAAATCCTAGGGGAAATGTTTGCCCTGGTGACTGGGATTTGCTCTTGGCGAGCAGCAGGTATCCTAAACCCTCATGCTGAGTTTAGGGTCTGACCTTTGAGCTTCAGCCACCTCTACTCCAGGTTAGGAGCCCATCAGCCTACTGTGCTTGTTACAAAAGCAGATCTCCCAGCCTGCCTCCCAGTGCGGCCCTTTAGTTGTGGGCTGATTCTGATGGTGGAGATCCATGGGCTACATTTTGCCAAACCCTGACCAGGGGTGTTTCGGACAGTCATGTACTGGGGAAATGTGGGCAGTGGGAATGATGGGGGATGCCCTCAGCCAGGGTATGGGGTGGGTCCAGTAGCACCAGAAGTTCTTTCCCACTGGATATTCCTCAGAAGGAAGTAGGGCCACCTGGAGTTAAAGAAGTATGAGATAATAGATTCACAGACATTTAGAGTCTCAGAAACATAGGCTCTTATTCCTAATAGGAAAAAATAATCTTAACAGAATACATAAGTAGTAGAGTTTAACTTAGGTTAAGGATAAGTCATATGCAGAGTTTGACTTCTTTACTTTGCTAGCTGGGTAAGTGACACTGAGTTATCTAACCTCTCTGAGCTCCTGTTTCCTCTTTCGTTAGATGTGTACGCTAGTAAGTATAATATAATGTTCTCTAGGACTGTGGTGACATATAAATCAGTCAGTGCATTTAAAGAACATGGCATTGAGTCTGGCACATGGTAAGGGCTCCGGAAGCTCTTCCCATCACCACCAGGGTCATAGGATCTGAGAGACAAAAGTGATCATAGGGATCATCTGGTGAGTCCATCGCCCAGGTAGTAACTCCCGGTGGGAGTGGAATCAATAAAGGAGGAAGACACTGGGGTGCTGGTTCCCTTGGTTCAGCTTCTCCTCTCACCCTAACTCCCTGGTGGTTGCTCCCCAACAGAGGGAAGGGACACTAGGAAGAGTCATGTGTCCCACACAACAGAGGTTCAACTCCTACAGACTCTCCAAACCTGAGAGCCTCGCCTTTCTCCACTTACTGACACCCACTGTGCAGAGCTCCCAGGCCAGCTGCCTGTGGGCCCCTGCAGGCTCAGCAGAGGAGAACCGGGCTGCATCTTCCCTCCCCTTGCTCTGGTGTTTAATCAAAACAGTATTCAAAATATGATTCTGGGAGATTATATTGGGAGATTGGAAGGAGGCTCTCAGTGAGGGCAGAGATGGTGGGAACAGATTGCTCCTGGGGGCCTGAGGCTGAGATAATCCCGGGCTCAGACGTACCATTCTCAGGCCCTCCACTGTATTCCCTGAAAACACCATCAGCCCTCGGGCAGACCTGAGCACCAGGATGAGAACCAGATTGCCTCTGGATTTACGGCTGGGGAAACCAAGAGAGGGGAAGGGGCTTGTCCATGACCACACAGCAAAGTAGTGATGGAGTTGAGATGGTAAAGCTATTTTCTTGGACTCCAGGCTACTCTTTTCAGCCTTTTCCACACTCCACTCTCTCCAGCCAACTAGGCCTAGATCTTTTGGACAACCCTGGGCTGCAGGCTCCTGCTCTGGGATGGGGGAGTTGGGGAAAAGCTAGGCCTCCCAGACAAAAGCTGGAGAGACAACCTTCTGGGGTCCTGGGTGGTAGGCAGGCAGACCCGGGTGGGCCTCCTTTTTCAGGACTCACTGTTCTATAAAAGGTTAATGGCTGGAGGCCTGAGCAGGTAGGATTCTCCCCGCTCCTCCCCATCTCCTTCCCCTCTCTGGATCCCAGTCCTTGCTCAGACAAGTGACCTGGACTTCGGTGGATCCCTTCTCTCTGGCCCTCAGTTTCCTGTCTCCAAGTGCTGACTCAGTGCTATGCTAAGGGCCCCTCTCCCCTGCAGAAAATGGCTAGCCTCGGCCCCAGTGCTAACTGGAGATCCTGCTGCGCAAGCTTCTGCCGGCTCGGCAGCCTCAGGAAGATTCTACCGGGCCCCCCAGGAGCGGGTGGGGTCCAGAGTGCCTTGAAAGAAACCTTCAGCTAATGCTCTTTATTACCAGCGTTAATCCCGCAAAGCCGACTGGAAATAATGTTTATCTTTTCGCAGCTTAATTTCCTGGACCCTAAGCCGCGGGTCAGTGAGGGTGACTGGAGGGTCCCCGAGGGGGGGGGGGCTGGAGGTAGGAGCAGCTGTTGCCCTGAAACCGAACTCCAGCAGGGAGGGTGTCTCCCGGAGGAAGCAAGGGAGGGGAGGGTGAATAGGAAGGGGGCATTGGGCCCGGAGAGAAAAGCTGGGGTCCGTCTCCACCACGGATTCTGTGTGACCCTGAGCAAGTCCTCTGCTCTCCCATTTGGCCTCAGTTTCCTCATCTGAGGAAGACGTTTGCATTTTAGTAATTCATGATCTCGAAGCCCCTTTCGACTCCCATCAATCGTCTATAAAAAAAGAAAACAGGGTGGAACTGGGAGGTGGCGTTCCTCCTGTTCCCCGCAGTTTTTCCAACCTTCCCTTTCTCTCCGCAGCCTCCAAGAGCCTTAAAATCTCTGTCGAGGATGCGGACCCTTCCCTCCCGACTTCCGCGACTGGTCGCCTGGCACCGCGCGGGTTTGGAAGACCATCACCCAGCGGGGGCGGGCCGGGGAGCCCAGCAGTGAAGACTCAGCTCCGCCAGGATGCAGCCCGGAGGCGCACTCCCAGAGGCCCTTCCTCCTGCCTATCCGCCTCCATCAGCTCCCGCAGCTCTCCTCCAGGGTACTGTCCCAAGTTCACCTCCCTTTTACCGGTGAGATAGATAAAGGGTCAAAGCCGAAGCCACTAGGCCCGGGACTCTTAACTCCGGCAGTGCGCAGGAAATCTTTGTATCTTTCATCCCCTAGCTTGCTTGCCAAGGGGACACAGCCCCATTCCCCGCCCGTCAGCTCCCATTGGTTGGCCTGTACCGGAAGTGTTTGCTGACACTTGATTGAAGGGAAAGAAAGCCCCCTGTCGCTTCTTAGGGACCCCGCGAGCCGTCCGACTTAGCCACTCTGTCTGTCCTTCGGGAAGAGCGCAGCGCCCTAGCGGTTTGCCTAGGGACGGCCGGGCCTGTCCATAACGCCCTTCCTCCCAATAAACTTAGAACCCGAGTACGAACGCCGAAACAAATGCAGCTTCCAGACAAATATCCTGACAGCTCTGCCCCTCTCCCCTGCTCAGGATCACCCCTCCGCCTCCAAAGCTCAGGAACCAGCCGGGCGTCAGCTTTGGCACATCCAGCTGGTTGCACGCAGTGCTTGGTAGGCTGAGCTGCGGACGCCACGGCCTTGCCCATTACCTTGCTAGTTTCTCTTCCTGGGATGAAAGGGACTGAGGTCTGCAGGCCCCTCCTCCCGGGCCCCAGAACCCCTGGCCACATTCCATCCTCGCCTCCACCCGACTCCCCAAGCGCCTCTGGCACAGATAGGCCACACAGCTTGGATTCGGCTTGATTATTTTTAAAGGACACAAGGAGGGGGGAGGGGGAGACGACGTACGTGGTCCTTAGGCGCCAGGTCAGCAGTGGAGTTACAAAGTGAGGGTGAGTGGGGAAGGAGCGCTTCAGACCCTGAATCAAGGAGGAGGGAGAAAGACTTGGTAACCTGAGTCGGTGCACCAGCCGACTCGCCCAGCTTTCCCACTTGTCCTTCCCCAAGGTGTCCGGCCGCCACCAACTCCGCAGGATTTGACAAGATGTATGTCTGCCAGCCACTCCCAGCTCTGCGTGGGAGAAGGCCCGGTAGGAAGGGTTCTGTGTGTCTGTCTGTCTTTTAGGCGAAGTGAGAGTCCCGGTCCCTGGCAAGGTCTCCCAGTTTCATAGCACGGAGGTAAGTTGGAAAGAGGGGGCTTATTTCCAAGATTCTTCCACAAATCGCAGCCATTGCGCTAACCTGCTGAGAGAGGAAAGGTTGATTAAAACCCGAAGGCCCCCTGATGGTGAGTCCTAGGAAATCAGAGGTCAGCGGTGTCTCATCCAAAGGGAATCAAAAGTCTAGAGGCAATTTGCCTGCCACAGGTAACATTTGGACCAGTTATGTGTTAATTCAAGTAGCAGTGTAACCCAATTTTCTAAGCCACTAAACTAATCCTGAGAGAAATTACTACAAAGAGCAGAATCTGACAGTAATTGCTGGAGGCTGGAGGCTGGCGTCTGCATAATATTTGGGGAATGTCCCTTTGTGGGGTGAAATCCCCTTCCACCAGGCACAGCCAGAGAAGCAGCCAGGGGCAGGAGACATTGATTGGCAGTTACACCTGCTTGAGGGTGAGGCTTTGGAGGTAAGTACCCTCCAGGGAGGGCACTGACCCTCCACTGCAGTCCCCAGGGGTTTAGTGGGCCACACTGAGGAACTCCAGCTGGTCTTAAGCACTGGCCTTAAACCCATTGTATGTGCCTGGCCCATCCCCTCAGATTTCTTGGAAAGCCCTGGTGCCTGCCCAGCCCTAGCAAAATCTTGGGACAAGCACAGCAGGGGCCAGCTGGCCTCTGAAGGGTAGGCAGGGGACAAGGGTGCCTGTGCCAAAGGTCATGGTGATGCCCCTCTGACACATTTGGCAGAACACTGGCCACAAGTGCAGAGATCTAGTTTGTCTCTTCAGTGACTTTCCAAGTGATCCTAGGTAAGTTACTGTCTCTAAGCTTCTGTTTCAAGGAGGGCTGTAGAAGAGTTTCAGGGCCAGGTCTGAACCTGGGCATGCCCAAGAAGCACAGAGGATATGCTATGGCTGGGCATGCCCCGTGGGCAGGTGTCTTTTGGACAGACACTCTCAGTGCTGTTGGGGACCCACTACCTTCTGCTCCGGACAGGTACTTGCACTGCACTGCAGGCTCCCTCCGCCGTGGGCAGGGGGCACAGTTCAGCGGCAGCCCTTGCAGGTCAAATGTGGGGTTTCCAAAGGTTTTGGCTGTATGGGAAGACTCTTCACATGTGGAGTCTCTGGGAACCGTGGGTCGCTGGCCTGAGCCTGGAGGCTGTCTGGGAATCAGATGGCACTCAGAACTTCGTGGTCTGGAGGGAGCTGGAGTTGCCCCTTGGACAGCTCTGGCTGCTGCAGTGTGGGCCAGGGACCAGATGCGGGGTTTCTCGCTGCCTGGGTAGTGCATGGTCAACGTGGGGCTCCCTGGCTTGGCTTGGAGGAAGTCGGCTTCTTCTGACCCCAGGGGCTCATTGAATGAGAAGCAGGGTGCCACCAAGCTGCACTCCCGGCGCTCCAGCTGGCCCTCTGGAGCTGCACCACAAGGCTTCCCCAGTGACTGCGTGTCCTTATGGAACTCAGCCAGCCTGTCCGTAGCTGTGGCCACTGCCTCCTCTTCCTCTGCCTCCTCTTCCTCCTCATCCTCCAGGTCTTCGAGGTCACTCAGCTGAAGCCCCCGAACCTCCTGGCAAGCAGTAACATCTGCAGGAAATCAGAAGCGAGTGAGAAAAGTCCCAGGCCCCAAGGGAAATCCTCGGGAGTGCCCATCCCTGAGAAGCTTTTAGCAAGATGTGTCTGCACTCTGGGCATTCTCTGTAAATCATCCAGGTTGGCCACACCTCTCTTACACTTGCTCCAGGGCTGGGGACTGACCCTGGGAACTCAGGACTGACCCCAGTTCCCATCCCAGCCTCCACCCCTTGGAAGACTCCTTTCTGGTGCAAGGCCAAGCCAAGGAAACTGCTACTTTGCCCTGACTGCCCTAAGACCTGGATCTCAGTTTCTCAACTGTAAAAATGCAAGGAGACAGTTTTTACCTGATTTCAACACCCACAGGTAGCTTATGTGTATTATTTAATCCAGCAAACATCTACTAAGTGCCAACTATGCACAACACAGCGTTGAGGCACTTAGGTCTCAGGGAATACATAATTAGGTACTGGGCATTCAGTGACTACATTAGTGGAGCTGACATTCTTGAGGGGGTAGACACATGTCAAGGACCTTCTCATAGTGATAAGTATGGCAAAGGAAATAAAATAGGCTGACATGATAGAGAATAACTGGGAGGTTAAGTTAGCTTGGGAGGCCAAGGAAGGATTTTTTTCGAGGCAACACTTTAAAGTTGAGAAGAAGCCGGTTCTGCAGGGAATTCCAGGCAGAAGGGATTACACGAAGGTCCTGAGGCATGCAGGGGATCAAGTGCAAGGGAAAGCAAGGAAGTGCCTTCCGTAAAACCACTCCACGAGTCAGCTGGGAAAATCCAGCCAGGCTGCTTGGTAACTGGAAAACCTGTAAAGTGGGGTGGCAAGCATGTTTTGTACCTTTCCTGTCGCCGTTTAGGCAGCCCAGCGATTCCTCTGCTCCACCCTCCATCTTCCGCTCCTCCCCGCCTTTGTTCTTGGGCGCCCACGTCATCTTGTTCTCCTTCTTGAGGCGCCGGCGCGCGTTGGCGAACCAGGTGGACACCTGGGTGAGGGTCATCTTGGTGATGATGGCCAGCATGATCTTCTCGCCCTTGGTGGGGTAGGGGTTCTTGCGGTGCTCGTTGAGCCAGGCCTTGAGCGTGCTAGTGGTCTCCCGGGTGGCGTTCCTCCGGCGCCCAGTGCCGCTGAACTCCACTGCTCCGTACCTGAGGGGAGAACTTGGCTCACGGTCCTCGGGCTGACAACCTGGGGTGCAGCCTGGAGACAGTCCGAGGCCTGGAAGTGAGGTTCTGCTCCCCTCCCTCCTCGCTCATCCCTCTTCCCAGGCTCTGCCCTGGTGGGCTCCACCTTTGGCAGGGGAGGGTAAGGGACTTGTGATGCGATCACCAATGAGCCCCCTGCCTTACCGGTCATACTGGTACTGCCCCAGGGTCGGCTCAAAGGGGTAATAGGCTCCGGGTTGTGCCAGGCCTGGTGTAAAGTTTCCTGCAGCCTCTTTAAAGTCATACTGTGGATTCTGGTGGGGAGCAAGAAAGAATTAAGGACTACATTTGAGGGGGAGGTGGGACATGGTGCTGCTAAGGTTGTGAACTCTAGGGTCAAGTCTGGTTCAAATCCCAGTCAACTCGAATTGGCTGTGGCCTGTAATGGCCACAGTTGTCTAACCATTCTATGCCAGGGTTTCCCCCCACAGGTTATTGAAGGAGAGGGTTTGGCAGAAGGCCTGGTTTGGAATAGCAGTAGTTTGATATTAGCTGTTATTATTCCTGTTACTACCAGGGTCTCTCCCCCAACCCACCCTCCCCACCAGCTGGGAAACTTCCCTGCCTTAATGTCCTTCCAGAGCGATTCCCTGACCCTTTGTATCGGTGTGACTTTGGGTCCCTTTGTAACTTGCCTACATCACAGAATGAGTAGAGGTGCTCATGTTTTCTGAACAGTATGGAGTTCTGCAAAGTGTACAATGCTGTAAATGTTCTCCCCCCATATACAATCCTAACCATTTCCTTTCCTCGGAGTTGGGCGTTCTTCCTGTTTTTCTCTGGAGATGTCACACTGGATTTCACCCTCCGGCTGCCGCTTAGGCCCCCAGGCCAGGTGGGTTCTGGCGCACAGACCCGGGCTCCACCCGGTGTACTCACCAGCGCCCCGTACAGCGCAGGAGGCTCCGGGCTGTAGGGCAGGTAGCCGGGGTAGCTCTGGGCAGCTGCAGCAGCCGCGTAGGGGGCTCCATAGATGCCCAAGGCCGCGCCCAGCTCGGGTCGCGCACTGCCCAGTAGCCGACCATCATAGGGTGCGCAGCAGAGAGCTGCCGCTGGGGTGGCGCTTGAGGTCACATCTGGGACTGAGCGCGGGGCGGATTCGCAGCAAGTAGCGCTGGAACTTGCAGACACCAGAAACTACAGGGGCGAGACAGGAGGTCACAGACAGACGCCTCTGGCTGGCGGAAGCCAGAGGCGAAACTGCCGGATCGCTCCTTCATTTAACATTAACTAAATGCCACCACGCGCTAAGCATTCTGCCTAGTACTGGGACAGGAATTATCCGTACACAATTTCTCCAAATTGTCCTAAGCCTACGTCTTCAGGGGTCCGGGAGATGGGAATGTTCTGAAGCGCACATTACAGAAGGCGGTTCCCTTCGCAGGCCCCTTCTCCCACTCCCAATTACAAGATCCTACAAAGGCAAAGCTAGAACTGCGCTTTAGGGACCATTATCAAGTCTCACTCCTATGCCCGTTTTAGAGATAGGGAACGAGGACCAGAGAGAGTAGGAGACCTGTTCAAGATCACAAAGGAGGTCAGAGGTCAGGTTGGCACTAGATCCCGCACTCTAGAGAGACACTGGAGAACAGTGGTGGGTGTCCCCAGCATTTCCTCAGGAAACCCTTGTCACTGCACGACACCCACCCTGGTCTGGAAAATCGAAGGAGACATAAACAGAAAGCTTGGACTCACTCAGGGAAAGGGGAGGATTAGAACAGAGGTCAACAAACGAACAACAACAGAAAATGGTGAGAAGGACGGCGCTCTGGACTGGAGGTCCAGCCACCTCGGCTGTCTGTGCAATAAGGAGGCCTGTCTGGAAGATACCCGAGATCCCACCCACCTCGCTGAGTGCCCAAGTTTCAGGTCACAAGATTTTTCAGCTTGCCCTAGGGGGATGGGACATTCCCAGCCAGGGATTGGGGATGTCAAAGGGCTCTGTGGTACATAACCCTGGTCCCGCTCCCTCTGACTTCCCCAGGGACTCAAGCGAGAGGAGGGCGCTCAGCGGCAAGCGCGTGCACTGGGTACTCCCTCCACCTAGTCTGCCCCAATCTCCATGGAGGTGTCTCTTACCTGGGAAGCGCTGCCATAAGGGTGTCCAAAGTGCGGGAACGACATGGTGGCTGTCCCTAGCCCGCCTCCCTCTTCTCTTGCGAGTTCCCGCCACAGCCCCGCGGTTCCGCGCCTCCAGCCGTGCACCGCCTGGGTTCCTTACACCGCTGCGGGTGCCCAGAGCCGGGTCGTCCGCCCGCTTGGCGCGACTGGAGGCAGAGCGGAGGGCAGCCGGGCTGCCGAGCCCTGCGCCCCAGAAGGCGCCCCTCCCGCCCGCGTGGTGCGGAAGACAGAAGGGCCCATGGGTGGCCAGGGGAAGGGAGAGGATGCGGGTTCCCAAAGGCGCGCGGTGGCGAGGCAAGGTGAGGTGCGGAGCGTAGCTGCGCGGCTCCCGAGGTGTCCCAATCCAAGGTGGCAAGAGGTTCAGTGTGACGTCACGGTAATCCCGGGCTGCCAGGAGGGCCCCCGGGCCCTGGGGCCCCGGGCCACCAGGCGTGCCAAGCGCAGCCAGCCCGTGCGCGGGTGCGCACACTCACACTTGTTCCCGGAGGTTTGTGCCGCTGGCGAGGAACGTCAAGGACCTTGACCCTCTCTGCTCGGCTCTGGATCTTACCACTTTTTGCCTGAAAATCACGCGCGCGCGCGCACATACAATCTCTCCAAATTACCCGCGAGAAGTAAGAGAAACGCCTCCCTGTGCGCCGCGCAGGCCCGGGGCGCAACGCGCTTACCTCCTCCCCTGCGGCCCGCAGGAGGAGAAAAGCAAGCTGGGCGGCGAGAGAGGAGAGAATACAACAGAAGAGACAGGAGAAAAAAGAGGAGGAAAGTGGGGGAGAAAGGCAAGAGGGAGAAGGAGGAGGGAAGAGGAGAGAGATGAGTCTAAGTGAACAGAGGCATGCGGGGGAGGGGAGGGATCTAGCGTGGGCGGGCGTTGGGCGGAGGTTGAACATTGGCAGGTGGAGAGAGCAGAGGCTCGGAGGAGAAGCGTCGAGCCCGGCTCCTCCAGCCCGGCTCCCCAACCCCTCCGCTGCAGGAAAGTTTGTTGGCGTCACAGGTCCCGCGCTCTTGGGGCAGCGCTGGGCCGCGCCGGCGGTTCCCACAAGCCACCTGTCTTTGTACTTGGGGATCTGGCTTCCTGCCTCAGTCTCCCCAGGGCTTTCGCTAGATTCAGGCTCTTCAAGTTTGCCAGGGCCTTGATCCCTGGGCGTCTCTGTTGTCTCCTGGCCCTCGAGTAGTCCGAATAGCGCCCCCTCGAGGCCAGGGTTCAGGTCCCCTTGGACTCTACCTGGAAACGCCCCAAGTCCGACCCCTGGCATCTGCAGACGGCGGGCTAGGACCCCTGGGCCGCTCCTCCGAAGTCGAGGCTTGGCAGCTTCCTGGGCACAGCCTGCTGTGTCGGAGGGGTAGCGGGGGAGTCACAGGAAGGCGCGGGGCCGAGCTGCAGCAGCTGCGCTCCTCTGGGGGTGGCGCTGGCGAGCCGCGGTTCAGAGCGCAGGGAGGGTAGCCCATTCCCGCCTCTTGGCCGGGCCGCGGGTTTGGGCCTAAGGGTCTGACCACCCCCTCTGTCCCAGGGGTGCTCAAAGGGGCACTGATAGGCGGAGGAGCACGCTGGTGTCCGGGAAGGCTCTGCGTTCTCTAGGCCTAGTCCTCCTGACAAGCGGCCGCCGGTGTGCAATCACTGTAAGGTTCTGAACAGCAAAGGTTCAATCCCCAGGCTGGGAACCTCCCCGCCGAGGGCCTCCTACTCGCGACGTCTGGGGGCGCAAAGTAGCGGCCAGTCTGGCGGGGGGAGGTCTTCGGCGGATGCTGCTGGGATCCCTGTGGAAATTGGCCTTTCAGATTTGTAGCCCAGAAACCTCAGACAAGCCTCGCCTTTCACTCGCGGTGCACCGCACTTTACAGTTTACAAACGGCTCTCCCAGGACCTCGCCTCACTTTCCCAGAGGAATTGAGAAAGGGTAGGTGGGTGGGTGGGATGGTTGCTTCAAGGGCTGTTTAATTTTTTAGTTGAAACGCGAGAACGTGTGGCCCAGAGGTTAGGAGCAACCTGGGTTCCTCCTAGGAGAGGAGGGGCGAGGTCGGGGTCCTGCCCGGGATCCCGGACTTCAAGTTCTTCTCTGGCACCTCGCAGAAGAGACTGATAAGTCCGGAAGCCAACAACCTCTTTGGAACGACATCTACTGCTGCTTCTTTTTTTCTTCTTTACTGATTCTGCAGAATGTGCAAGGAGCTCAAATAACCACAGACTCCTCTGTACCAGATTATTAATTTGAGGACAAGCTCCGTTCTAAATACTAACAAACCCAGCGAGGTTTCCTAACTGCTACTGCTGAGTGTCGTTACCTTGGAGAAAACCCGGGACACTCCTAGCTGGAAAAATAATTATAGTTATCACGTGATTGATTTAGTGATAAAAATTCCCCATCAGAGATAGATTCCTTGATTTTTCCAAATGCGTTTTGGAACCATCCACACATTTGCAGCTTGGATACAGCTAAGCTACTTTTTTAAAGTAAGACTTGGAAGAGAATTCATTAAATTAGTCCCTTGGGGAAGATTACTGCTAATTAATTAATTGCAAACATTTCCAGAGGGAAGGTATGTCAATTGTAAAGTAATAAAATTAGATAGTTGAAATACTTACTCAGCAACTTTGATTGCCCATTCGTTCCTAAGCAGATTTTTTTTTTTATGACATAAAAATGGGGATGATGGTGGAGAAAAAGCATTAGTTCTGTCCCCTGGCGATCTGGTTGCAAAGGAGAAACTACTATATAGAATGTATTGATTTTTAGCTGATTTATAAGACCTCTGCAGAGTCAATGCTATGTGCAGGGCCTCCAGGCCTACCTCTTGTCTTTTGCTCTCTAGGATTAGAGAAAAGCAACAAGATTTTTCAGAGGAAAAAGAAGAGAGGAGGAACAGTGGTGAAGTAAATTGGGAGGCAGGGCTACGAAGATTCCTCAGCATTTTTTTTCTCATGTAGAAAAAGAAAACAAACAAGAGCAGGTTTTATGCTGAAGTCTCTTCTATTGTCTTCCAAGCGCTTTAGGGTACCAGAATGTCTTCCGGGGAGGAAGGCTGCCATTTGCAGGCATGGGAGACCTTGATTTAACATTTCTTTCCTAGGGAGAGGCTGCACCCACAGCAAAGCTACCCTGTGCCGCTGACATTTGATTGTCACCACCCCGAGCATATATAAAGTATCCCCAAAAATGGTTCTTAGGAAGTGTGCCTACTCCTCCTATTATTTTGGGATCCTCATAACAAAACAAAGCCAGAGGGCTAAACCAGTATCAACCTCTGGCAGAAACCCCAGGTCAAAAGAAGTTGTTTGTGGAAGAGTCTGATTCAGCCATGCTGCCATGGAATTGGCTCTCATCCTGACTCTTGACAGGCACCCACTCCCGCAACAGAGCTGTGAGCTTTGCTACCATGCTGGCTCTTTTCATTGCTTTGTTTAGCGCTGATTAATTTGGTTTTGGGGAAATGCCCAATTGTATACGTGTACATGAATTTTATTGAAGCAAGTAAGTAAACCTATCAAATACAGACCCTCTCCATCATATTTAAGGGAGTCATCCCACCTATTTTATACAAATAATATAGCTCCTTTTGTTATATTGTGCAACATGCCATGATAATTCCTCTAGTTGTTTATTAAAACAAATATGAAACAAAGTAAGCAAAGGCCTATTTGGAACAGGGAGAGTACTAACCTATATAGCTTATATGAAGAGCATCTTGCTTTGCCTTCCTTTAAATGCATTGAAAGTTCTGAGCAGGCAGAGACAGATTTGTGTCTTTGACAATAAATGTGAATGCAGGAACTATTACTATACCACACACACAAAAAAGGGAAAACAAATCATATTGCATTATTTTGGGTTAATATCCATCATTTCCTAATGATTTATAAAGGCAGCAGATTTTATTGCGGGGGTGGATAACCACTCAGAAATGGCCCAAATCAATTTCAGATGCTTCAAATCATAGATGGAATGTATGAGTATATGAGCATCACGACATAGATGAAAATGTGCTTAATTATATTTTTTAAGTATGAATTTTTTTTTTTTTAGTGACTGGTTTTGAATTGAGAAGCATGAACTTTCCTCAAATCTATGCATGAATGAACAAGTGCATCTGGACAGATGCATCTATAATTTATACTGATCAGTCACCGCAGGTCTCCCCTAGTAAAGCTGAAATGAACACTAATTGTTTTGACGGAAGTAGTGTGCATGGCATCTGATTGTGAAATGCGGTGAGCCCCTGCCTTGCCTGAATACATATTGTCAACAGCAACTCTGGCATCAAGAGGGGAAAATATAAAGGCAATAATTCCCAGCTGAGGGTGTTGATGTAGCTTGTCAAGAAGATGGCAAATGGAAAAACAGAATGAACTTCAGGATAAAGTAAAAAAAATGAGACTGGATGCAGAGATCCAAATATGTCAGCAAACCAGGTACAAACCTGATTAGAGTTAAAAATGAGCTTGTTAATAATAAAATCCTTTGCATTTGTAGCATGTTTGGGAGCTATCCTAAATATCTCTGCTTTATCTTATTTAAGGCTCAGGGTAAGGAAGTTGGAGAGGTCACAAGCAAATCCAAGATCACATAACCCAGTAGGTGACAGAGGAAGCATCAGAAGCCAGACCTCTTGACTCTGGCTCTTTCCACAAGACCATATTTCAAACACATATCAAGCCCGACACAGCCCAGAGATGTTGCTAATTCCAACTGGACTCAGAGAATTCACATTTAGTGCCGTGGGGGTGATGCAGTGTAGTTAAGCAGAGAAAATATCTACAATCTAAAGGGATGCCTCTGTAATCACACAAATCAGTGTCTCTATTACATGCTTTTATATCAACCTCTATTATGAGAGAGATTATGTAATAATTTTGTAGTTTTAGACATTTGATGTGGATCATTATCTAAAATGGAAAATGGCAAGTAGACCCAGCTATGACTGACAAGCATATAAAAGAATAAAAACAGGACCAAAAAAAAAAAAAAGCAGCTAAAATATCCAGCCAAGATTAAGTCTATAGGTCTACACTGGTTGAACAATTAATGGAATGTAGTTAGTGTCGTTAGTAACTATTCTCAGGAAGAGATACATACTTTTTAATCTGTAGTTTTGCATCAGTAGACTGATGGGGTCGGTGCATCAACTTCTCACTTACAAAACTGCTTTTATGTATAGAAATTCTTGATTATTTAAATTTCAGTGACATCTTTCTAATGAGAAGCTCAGAGCATCTCATGTGTTTTCAAGGAATTAAAATAGAAAGTAAACAACAGATGCATGGATTTGGGAACCAGGGAACGGGTTTTGAAGTCAAAGGTTTTGAGAAAGAAATGCAGTGAAGAAATAAAGACGTTAAAGGGGTAACTTAGAAGAACTCTCTGAGATAAGATGCCTTGCCCCATTTCCTCTTTATGACAGGGCCTAGGAGCGCTCTTGAGCATATATACTCAGGGAACAGAACCATGGCCTAGACAAATGGGAATGGGAGCTGTGGGGGTCCTGACTGACTACAGCTAAGGACTGTGTATTTCTGCAAATAGCTTTCTGATTGGAGCGCAGTTAACAGGCAGTTTATAAGGACGATATTCTGTCATTCTTCCCCCCAAAGAATTGCACTGTCATAGACTTAAGGCTTCAATTAAAATATAAACAGCTTCGAGTCATCTATATTTTTGTTTTTTCCCTCAGCATTCTCTTTTACCGTGGTTTCTCCTACTTTCAAAGCTGAGCATTTGAACTAGCCAGGAGACTTCTTTTTTGTGCCACCTGGGGCCCCACTGCTTTACGGAAGCGGGGACCGTTTGTGATGTCACGTGCTGACCCCAGTAATTTACCACAAATCTTCACAAATCAATAAAAATATGGGAAGTATATCATTTTTAAAGGGAAAGAAAAAGAGGAACACATGAGACATGCCCATTAGGGGCATAGCCATTCTAATACCTGCATGTCTGCTTGGATCTGCAATTAAAAACATTCTGATAATAAATCTCCTTGCAGTCTCTTTTAATGCTTTTAACTTTCCTGGAGGTTCAAATTGGCATCCCAAAAATGTGCCAGGACTTTCACAAGGTATTTTATAGACTCATAAATAAATACGGCAATTAATCTACGCTATATTTCTTTCATATTTGATGACAATTTATTACCGCATTCACCCGTTCAGTGCACAAAAACTCTAATGCACTTAAAATCGGATTTCAAACCAAACATTTTATGGGAAAATATAGTATTGATCATCCATTTAAAGATATCATGAAGATGATTCATAACCTGCTGTAAAAAAAGATCTCAGGAGGGTCTTACAAATGAGTGGGGTGGTGGAATAGTCTATTCATAAAACCAGAGCTATTGGATCTGTTCCTCTTGTTCTCTCCATCTATCTTGGAGGCGTCCAGCACTGATTACTTTTGCATGTTGCTGTTTTATAAGAAAAATCCCTTTCCATGACATTTTTCATAGTGACAGAGGTTCTGGAATTTCAGAGTATATTCTATTGCAATTTTCTGTTGAATTCTGTCAGCAGGAAAAGTTTCATGGGCAACAGAAATGATTCTGTTACTCTGGAGTCCAAACTATTGTATGGCCCCCATCACACGTGTTCGTTATCAGCAGACTGTGGTGGTTCTAAGCAATCTTGCACCCCTGATGTCCATGGTCCTAACCTACTATGAATGCTGGAATATATATTTTTTTGCACACGTTACAAGGTGCTAGTGAAGGTACAAGAGAATCTGAGGGTGCTGTCTCTTCTCTTCAAGTAGCATGCAGCCTATCTGGGAAGAATGATCCATATCATTCACTCAACAGACATTTACTAAGTGTCTACTAGATGCTGGGCATGGTTCTGGGAAGCAAGGATTTAACACTGAACAAAACAGGTGCCTGCCACCATGCATGCTGCATTCTAATGGGTTAAATATTTTGAAATTGTCTTGGAATCACCTATCCAGCACCAGAATAATTTGGGAAAGTAGCCTAATGCTTGCTGAATACTCACAAAACTCTGGGCATGAAATTAAGCCTTTTTCATGCTGTGCTTCGTTCATTCCTTCCCCAAGCACTTGTTAATGAGCACTGAGTTAGTAGCTGTGGATTTAGTGATCAGCAAGACAGTTAGAATCTCTGTCCTGTGGCGTTTATGGTTTCGCTATCATCCCTATAATGTCTACCTGAAACTAAATACAGTTTGTTTCATTTTACGGAAGTTGGAGCCTGAGAGAACTTAACTTGCGAAATAGAACTAGTACTGAAAATCTGGGGTTTGGGCTCAAGCTGCTGGCTTCAAAGTCTTGGGAAAATAACATGTTTCAGATTAAATGCTTAATTGTCAAGATGATGCAATTTCAAGAAAGAAACACTTCACCTAATATGCAGTTAATCCGAGGTGCTTTGCTCCTGTCCTGTCATGTGGCTGACTTCCTCTTCCCTTCTATGCCTACACAATACTAAATATTTGCCTAGAAATGAAGAAATTGGGGCAGCCAAAGAGATGTTTTGGTCCCTTTGACACTACAACCTTGGGTTCTCAGCTGATACTTTTCACATTTGCCTTTGACTGATGACCAGGACTATATATAATGTTGAAATGACTAGGAAAATCTATCTGTCATAAATATTGGTTGATGAGAATGGGGCGAGGAGCATAGCTGGGCTGGAATTTTAGGGCACTAGTGACTCAGTTGTTTTGAATCTACCCACATTACCTGTTACATGTATTACATATTCATCACTTGCTCTCTTTTCTTCTCCCAGCCACTCTGAAAGGTTAAATAGGTAGATTTCTCTTGCCCTCTTTTTGCAGATAAGCAACGGGTTCAGAGGGACTATGCCACTGGCTCAGGTCACAGAACAGGCATTGGAGACAACCTGGAAAACATTGGGTCTTTGAATTGTTGTGTGGTCCTCTTACAGGGCCCAGTAAGTTTTGCAAGAAAGCGTAAAGTCCTACCTTGGAGGTCCATACAAGCTTTGGAGGTAGCCCAACAGCTCTTCCCATCTCTGAGAAGGTAACATCTTATTCCTTCATTTTGTATTTGCAATTGGGTTTCCCTTGGCAGTTTTAAAGTCAGGCATGCTTTTGCTTTCTGGATGTTCAGGGTTGCTCTAACCATGAATTCAGAAAAGAAAGTTAGCAGTGTTCACAGCAATCACACAGGCATGATGCTAGTATGAGGCATTTAATCAACAGTAATAAATCTGCCAACAGAAACTTGGTGTGGGTCTCCTTGCCTGCATTTCTGAAACTGTCCTCCAAAGCTGGCACCTTTTGGGGTGGGGGTGGCCGACGTTTGCTCCAGGCACATGCTGCTTTGAGTCTGCGGAGATGGGAGAACTGGGCACAGCGTCTCTCTTGTGGCTGAGAGAACATGGACTCGACAGAGAGCATGAAATACACGAGCAGGATTAGACTGTCAGTGTAGACTGGAGGACATAAACCATTTCCTGTGTCCCTCTCCAGCTCAAGGACAGGGGCAGAGCAGAGGGCAAACCTGCAACTGTAATTATGAAATATAAATTTATACATATGTAAAGGGGAAGCCTGAGAGTGGATATTAACCACTAAAACCCCTTCTATATTATAAACACCACAGGGATATGGAAAAGCAGTGTGGGGATTAAGGGCATCTTTTTGCTTTGGGACTAATTTATTACTCTAGATTATGCAGTTAACAGGGGAAGGGAAAATTGATACTTGGTTGTTTCTCTGTAAAAGTTACACGTGAGTAATGGGAGTGTCCTGCCCTGGGCTGTAAACACTTGATAAGAGTAAGGCAGCCAAGAGCCAAAGGGAGCAAAGCAGTGGCTTGAGGGACAATGCTGGACTGCAGCCCAGCCCTGCCACCGATGGCCTCGGAGGCCTTGGGCAAGTCTCTTCCCCCCTGGGATCCTCACTGTACTTAACTGCAAAATGGAGAGCTTAAGCCAGTGATCTATAAAGGCCCCTTAGGCGTACATCTTTATAGGAGTCAGACTACATTTCCTTTTCCAGGACTCTAAAACCCTTCCGCTATCTATTAAGTGCAGACTCTCTGGAAAGTTCTATCATGGATGATGGATCAAAATCTTTTGCACAGTTTTAAAAAGCACACATGTCCAGACTCACCCTCTGAGGTTCTGAGGAAGACTACATTGGGACCTAGACATCTGCATTCAAGGAAAATATAAAATAAAAGTAGAAAATGCATATGGTCAAAAGCCAAGCGACCTGTGGGAGATATGACTGATTGTCTAACTGATACCCACTCCCTGCTTCTTCCTGGCTAAGCGCATCCTGATGTTGTCTGGGAGGCCATGTGCAGGCATAGACACCTGGCTTTCTAGCATCTTTTGCCCTGAGGAGAGAAGCATGCCATGTGCACAAATTCTGGCTAATAATACTTAGAGGAAATCTGTGTGGAGGGCTCTGGGAAAGCATGTGTTGTTCTGATAAGAGAATGAGGCAGGGGTGGCACTGCCCTGCTCCTCTGAGTTGTGAACATCAACATGAGGACTGAAGTGGAAGCATTCATTCATTCATTAGTTCAGCCAGTGTTAATTGAGCCCTCCCTGTGTACAGGGAGGATTCTAAGGTGCTGGGAGACAGCTGTGAACAAAGCAAAGTCCCCACTCTCACAGAGCTGACTTTCTAGAGCAGAAGACAGACAACAAACAAGGTACAATAAATGAAATACAGAGATGCTAGGTGAAGATAAATGCTACAGAGGAAAAAAAATAAACCAAAGATGGGGAATTTCTGTGGGCACAAGGCCCAGATAATGGCACTCAAGTAGCTCTGGTATCAGGGAGCCAAGAAACCTCTATCTCTGTCTGGACTTCTGGTTATGTCAGACAACTAAACTGGTTTTGTTTAAGTCTCTGTTAATTGGGTTTTCTATTATTTACAGCTGAATAAATTTCTGAGACAGTGTAGTGGGGGTGCAAAGAGACAAATAAGTCATCTGATTCTTTCATCCTTACTCTCCAGAGGCATGGACTCCTAACAGTTCCTTGGCTGCCTTCCAGAAATTTTCTATGTTAATAGAAGCCATGTAAGTATAAGCTATATATACAGTCTCCCAATCTCTCTCTCTCTACACATGCACATAATTAATGACCAGTATAGCATGGTGGCTGAGAGTCTAGATACAGTGAGCCTATATAGTCTAGCGTGATATATAGGCTGCCTACATAGTGGCTCCACTCCTTACTAGCCATGTTATCCTGAGCAAGTTTCCTAGTTCCTGTTTTCCAATTTCCCCATTGGTAAAATGGAGATGATAAGCCTACCATACAGGCTTCTTCTAACAGTTTAATAAATTACTATGTAAAGCACCTAGAACTGTTCCTGATACATTGTAAGCATTCAGAAGTGTTCACTATTTTATAGGAGTGTCATTCCAGTCTCTTAACAATTTACTTTTACATTTTCCAACATGTGCATAGAGAGCCCTCCTTTTTGACACCTGTGTAGTATTTCTCAGTATGGAGGGGATCAGTATATTTTTCTCTTAATGTCCTTGGCACATTTCAACAAGCACTCTTGATGGAGGACCATATTCTAAAAGGATCTGTGTCCGCACAGAAGCTGGCTAATAGCAAAAGGAGTCTCTGCTGAGGCTGGCCTTCTTCTCTTCTTAGTTAGCTTTCCCTGCCTGCAGCTCCCTGTCTCCCACTCTCCCTCAGTCCAGCCTGTACCCTCTCCCCTTTAGTCACATGCAGGGCCAGAAATGCTCACAGGGGAGCCTTGATGATACATTTTGGTCCAATATTTAAAAATGAGATTTTTACCGACTTTTCTACCATGAGGCTGCACTTCTTATTTTAGGAGAGACTAAAACAAAAGAAATGAATCCAGAGATCCTCCTCATACAGAGGCACATGATAGCTATTTTGGGCTAATTTGGTGGCATTAATCCTATGGGGGAAGAGGTATTTAGATAACAACTACCAATGGGGGCCATGAAATAAATCAGATACTAATAATACAAAACATTAAGTACAATGAGGAAGGATAAACATAAAGGGCAATGAGAGTAACTAATCTTAACTAATTGTGCCTTACAGCTATGAGGAGAAATCAAGAAATGGTCTGTCTCTGACAGGTAAGTTGGGTTTTTAATGAGAGAAGGAGGAGAGGGCACTCCCAGTAAGAGAGGAAATAGCACGTGCACAGCCATGGAGCGAGCTGTTTGGGGATCATAAGGGTAGGATAAATGGGAGGAGTGGATGGGGTGGGCCAAGAAGGCGGTCGGGGACAGATCAAGAAAGGTGTTGCATCTCACTGAGTTTCTGGTTAGCAGCTCTGCTTTCTAGCAATGTCATGTGTAACAATGCTGATGAAATAGCATCTCCTAGAAATCTAACCCTTGCCAAGATAACTACTCTTAGCTTCTTCCCTGTCCCACCCACCCAGTTGTACCGTTCTGGGGGGCTTTAAAAGAAAGTAGGTGAACTTGCTGAGTTTTGGGGAGAAATACAGAAAGGCAGGTCATGGGTGGTGCGAAGGCTGAAGATGTGTTTTTATCTTGAAGGTGGGTCGGTCAACACAGATAACAGTCAAGATCCTTTTGGTTGCTGCAACAGATGGACCCTAGCTCAGTTAAGTGGAACAAAAAGGTAAAAGGACAATCGGATGAAAGAAAGAGTTTGACATCCCACCTGGGGGGGTCACATCCAGAGATCTCAAGAAGAGGCTTGGGGGCTTTGTCTCCAGGGAGCTACCATTAATGTCTTGGCCTCCGACAGCTAGGCACCTTTTAGTAAGTGTCATATTCCTGAGTTGGGGGAGAGAACTGATTGGTCCATTTTAGGGCTCGTGTGGCTGGACCAATCAGCTACAGCCACAGAATGGGGCAAACTTGGGCACTGACGGTTGGGGCCACACAGCACTCCCCCACCAATCCCAAATGGTGGATTAAAGAGTACATCCTGGCGATCCCCAGGAATGAAGCGGAGCTGTCCTCCGTTCAGCGCTTGGAGCAGGGCAGTTAGAGCCACCTCTGCTGGATCCAGGCCTTAAGAAATTCGGACTTCATGATTTATGAAGGCAACAGGGAGCCAACGAATCCATTCAGCACACGTGAAATATTTCAAGTGAGGCACAAGGGACCTGGAGCAGGTCTTAGAAAAGATGGATTTACATCTGGCAATAAAATCCCAACTCTAGTAACCTTTGCACTTAGGCCTGGATTTTGTCTGGATCTTAAAGCTTTTGTAAGTGTTTAAGAGCATGAACTCTGTAAGGGTTGGAATTTCTCTTGCCTTCTTTCCTCCCAGGGCTTGGGCTGTCAGGATGAGGCTGGGAGGCCTACTGCCGTTCATTCTCCTAGCCCTGAAGCTCTTTGTCTTGAGAATGTGTCCTTTCTGTGCATGGGTGCACGTGGCTTCATGGCCTCTTGGGTGACGTACTTAAACTTGTCGAGCTTTGGCATCCTCACCTGTGAAATGAGGGTATTCCGACCAGTCTAATAGGAATGGGGATATTCTTACCAATCTCATAGGACTTTCATGAATGCAAAATCCAAAGCATATTTGAAAGCATTTTGTAAAGTAAAAAGCGAATGAATGTGACTATTTTGTGATCTTGCTGGAGGGAGGTTTGGGAGGTAGAAAGCGTGGCTTTGGGCCCTCGCTTTGGCTTGGGAAAGTTACCTTGCCTCTCTGAGCTTCAGTTTCCTTATCCGTGCAATGGGGACAATAGTGTCTGTCTCATGGTGTTTCTGCGAGGGTTGAATGGTAATGCATGAAAGTGATCTTGTACAGGTCTGAATACAGAATCAAGGCATAGCACGTAATGATCCTCTCCACCTTCCATGGAGTCAAATTAACATTCATAATGCATGCAGGTCTCTCCAGGGTCTAAGAGGCCTTCAGAGTCTCTATTTGTAGTAGATTTTTCTAGTGCTCACCTATATTCATCTCTCCTTTCTTTCCTGGGCACAGTGGTGAGAACACTTCTGAGACTCCTTGTAGTTAGTATGTTACTAGTGTGGATGACAGAAATATGATTAATGTGAGTCACTTCAAGGCTGAGGCAATGGAAGTCTCTGTGTGGGATGCCCACTATTTTCTTCCCTTGCCTCTATAAATGTGCAGGCTTCATGCTGGCATAGAAAAGCCACTGATCTCTGAGTCATGGTATGGAGGATGATTGGCTTTGAGATTCTCAGGTCTGTAGACTTGTACCTACCTTTGCAAAAAGTCAAGCCTCTGAGATTTGGGAGATGTTTGTGACTGCAGTGTGTTCTAACCTACCCCAACTAATATAGTATTCTATTGCTTTCTACCTCTGTGATCTCAGACAAGTAACTTCTCTGAGTCTTACTTTGTTTATTTATCATGTAAGATAAATAATAACCTCAATTTATAAGGTTGTTAAATGAAGTGATGTAGGTAAAATGCTTAGCCCAGGGTCTGGTGCAGAGAATATGCTGAATGAATGGTGGCAATAGCGTTGGTAATAATGGCAGTGGTGTGCTGGTGATGGTGATGGTGGTAGTGATGCTGATTCAGAAGCTGGATGTGATAACCGGATTCAGACCCTTCTATTTAAATAGAAGAACCCACTTCCCAGAGACCCACATAGTCTCCAACTCTGGGAAGTGGGTGAGAATCTTCTGCTGGTACAGGGTTTATTGTTCCATGTGACACCCATTAAGTGCCAATTTCTGTGGCTGTCTATGTAACTTCCTATTTTATATGCAATAGGATAAATACAATAAAATCTGCCCTATTTGGAAAGCTATTAAGCAGAAAGTTCAGCCAGCAATGGACACTTCTACTTTTGGTGTTGTTAGTTACATTTTTCATTTGATGAGAATGTGAACTCAGGCATCATGCTGAACCCTGCTCCTGTAGGGATGAGTGAGAATTGGTGTGTGTGCCCTCCAGGAGCTCAGAGTCCATACAGTGTTTACAATAATTACACAGAAAAAATGTAAGATGGCAATATATGTTTTATACCTCTACTCTCACTTTGCCCCAATACCAGATTGTACACAGTGTGATTCCAGGGAAAGAACTTGGGCTTCATGGACAGAGGGATGTGAGTCTGAATTCCATCCAGCATTGCCACTTTTTAGCTGTGTCTTTGGGTAAAATTATTGACCTCTGTTATCCTTTGATTCCTTATCTTTAAGGATGGTAATTACTATCATGTTACGAGAATAATTGTGATACATGTAACATACCATGGGCAGAGCTCAATGAATACCAGCAGTTCTTGCATTCCTTGAGATTCTACATGATTCTGTATTCCCAACACTTGGACCAAAGAATGTGCTTCCTATGTATGCATGTAATAACAGGCAGAGAAAATTATTTTCCATAGTAAGCTGCTTTTGGTGGAAACCACTTTTGATGGTAACAGAAGTATTATATATATATATTTTTATTAAAGTATCATTGATATAGTCTTATGCTCAGGTTTCACATGAGCAACATTGTGGTTACTACATTCTCCCCTATTACCAAGTCCCACCACATACCCCGTTACAGTCACTGTCCATCAGCGTAGAAAGATACTATAGAGTCATTACTTGTCTTCTCTGTGCTATATGAAGTACTACATATTTTGAAGCCACTTTGGTTCCCACAGAAACTTCCATTTCATTTAATTGATTTATTTTTAATTACTAAATTTCAGACCTTTGTCCTGGAATTATGTTACTCATATTTTTCAGTTCTTAGCCAGTTATTATCATTGTTTGAATGAGACCCCCCCCCTTTTCTTGATTCCCATTTTTCCTCTCTTCCTGCGATAAGCATATGGGTGATATATGTAAAATATGTAGTGTGGTTTTGTGTATGTGTTTTTAACTTATGTGAATTGGATTGTACTGAAAATTTTCTCTCTTTCCTACTTTTCTCATGAAGCATTCTCTTTCTGTGACTGGTCCACATTACTCTATATACCTTTAGCTTATTGTTAATCTTGGCTGTATAGTATTCCACGTAGTCACTTTTTATTAACCAGAATATTGGAGTCAGCAGAACACCTTTATTCCCCAGCCAAGAATACTGTACTAGAAATATTGTCTTCATTTTGTACTGAGTAAAGCAGTCATTAAATTATGACCTTATGATATGTTATTATAGCAATAACAATGGTACATGCTCACGTGCCCGCATTGAAAATCATAGTAGGAAATTATAGCAGGCAAGAACTAAAAGCAAGTTCCTTGATTTTATGTCTCTCTGTTATGCGTATGCATGCACATGTGCATGTACGCTTTGGCTATAGTGTACTTTCCTGTGTTTGAAATAAATATTCCAGTTTACATAATTGAAGTGAATTCCATGGTGCATGAAAATATAAACTCAGGGCTATGTTGTCGGTTAGGACAATTCATATCCCACAGCAAAGGCAGCCTTGAGTTTAGAGGCAGGTGGTTTATATTCAGGTTTGGATTCTGCTGCTTGCTAGCTCAGTGATTTCAGTCCAGCCATTTTAGCTCCTCTGCAAAGTGGAGAATAAAAAGTACAGGGCTGCCATGAGAATAGGAGAGAACAATTAGACATACTGGAGAAATGTGGCATTGTATCATTTTGTTTTTCTTTCTTTCTTTGTTTCAAATATGGAGTTTTAAAACTGAAATTAGCCTGCTCTGAGGGTGGCCCTTTCCCATTTTTTGCCTCACAAACCTTTTCAATTTAGCGCTCTAGGAAGACTACAAATGGCTAGATCTGGCTCACACCCCAGGTTTTTATTTTTGCCATTCCTGATTAGGCAGTGGGCTGGGTCCACTGGGGAAGAGCAGAGATGAACAGATGCCAGGTTTGCCATCAGAAAGCCTGAAGTCATGCAGGAGAGACAGACATAATTAACTCCAAAACAAGACAATGTATGATCTTGTGATAAATCATCAAAGTGCTATAGATACACAGAAAAACGGGGAATTGATTTTATTGATGTCATCACTTGGGTTTTTGGACCTGGCAGCATTTCAGAGAAGGCTTCAAGGTCAGAGAGATTTGGGGGTGCACATACAGTAAAGAACATCACAGGTAGAAAGAAGAATATAATCACGTTTAAGATGTGAGAAGTATGAAGCGTGTGTGAAGAATAGCTCAGTCTGGCTTAAATCCAGGTAGTGTACTGTATATAAACAAGCTACACTGAACATTATGAAAGGACGTCTGGAGTATTTTCTTCCATTGCTGCTGTTACTATTAGTACTATTCCTACTACTAATTGGTGTTTATTGAGCACTTAACACTGTTACAAGCATTTTAGATACATGATCTCCTTTGTTAATGCCTAGGTCCATCCCTAGACCAAGGAAATCAGAAGCAGGGTGGGCCTAGGATAAGGCCAAGGAGCTGCCTAGTCTGCAAAATTTATGGGGACACCCACTGTCAGGTGCCGATTCTAAGCTTGCAGGACTCTGAGAGTGATGCCTCCTTAAATACTGCATCCTGGGCGCCTCACTCTGCTCTCGTGTCCTCGATCTGCCCCCAAGGTGTTTCTAAAGATCAGCCAAAGTTAATACTTGTTACAATTATGAACTTGCATAATCTATTCATGGGCCACAGAGGGGACCTGGCTCCAGCCTACCTTCTTGTTCCTTTCTTGTTCTGCCTTCTTTCCTCCTCCTCAGCCACTCTATTTCTTCCCTGACAAACGGAAAGAACTTTTTAGCCCCAAGCCTCCAAATCCGTGTCCAGCAAACAAAGGGCCCTTTTGTTAAAAGGACACTCTTTCAAATGCAGAGTTTAGCATGTTTTTTTCTTGACCCTTCTCAGAGGGACTCCCTGCACCCCAGTGACTTATCAAGATTTCCTTCCAAATAACACTGGGCTTTCCGCAAGAAGGGTCTCCTTAAAAATTTCCCTTTTTATCTCACACCTCTTGATTGTTACATTTATATGAAAACAGGAATCACATTCATTCATTGTTGTAACACCCCATCAGAAAACTGCGTGGCACTTAGAAGTAGGCACTTTCAAAATGAGTGAATGAATGAATGGTCCTACATTCAGACTATTTTATCTTTTTCTTTTGAACCCAGTGCTTCAATTTCACCACTGCTCTCTCTCGGAACTGCTTGAGGGCCAGAAATCCACTTGGCACACAGTAGGAGCACAGGAAACATTTATTACAATGAGGCAAAGCACCTAGTGCCCCTGGAACTCATGCTCCCTCTCACTCAGTCTGTGAGCAGCTTCAAGAAGCTCCCAAAGAAAGGTGCTGACAATAGCTCATGGTTCCTAGCTGAGAAAAGCCTAGTGCTTGAAACAGGAGCCTGCTACTGACATGCGGCGCCGGGAAGGCAAGCCTTGTCTGGGAGGAGAAGAGAAAGGAGGTCTCGTCCACGCTCTCCAGGTGGCCTCACGGGGCGTAAGGTAGAGTTCAGCGAAGAAGGGTTGGAGGCGATTCCCTGGAGCTCAGTTTAACATCAGAGAGGTACTGGCTATCTCTCTTTGAGAACATATTTCTGTGAAAGAGGCCTCTATTCAGACCCGTGCAGCAGCCAAAATCTTTTTTTTATTAAAATGCTTTGTGCTCCAGGATAGGAGGGAGTTAAGCTGATCTGTCTCTGAGAATGTGTTTGCCTAGAGCGCACGATTAGACACTTTGTCTCCTTTAAAATAATACTAAGAGATGGCTTTATGTCTCTGCTCCTGCCCTATATTGCGCCTGTAGAAATGGGGCCAGGAGAGGAGACTGCTTGCTCTTTGGAAGGGCCTTCATGTACCACAAACTGAGGTCTTCCAGATCCCTGGCAGTTTGCAAACTGGAGAAAACCAACTGGCCTGATTTTAGGCATGTCATTGGTGAACTCACAGCGTTATCCAGCAGGATGGAGACTGTGCTATGGTGTTTACATCTCCTGTTACAAATGCTATCAAATACTTCACGGTAGCATTTCTCATGGATAAAATATTTTATCGAGATCATTCATTTATAAAGAAAATAGTGCCTATAATGGCATCGTTAGGTTTCCTGTTAATCAGCTTTCCTGTCTTTCACACTGTATTCAAGCCCATTAGTATTTGGAAGATAAAATATATACATTTGATTATCCCTTGGCACCTCCTAATTTAAAAAGGAAAAAGAAAGAAAAAAAAATCCCCTGACAACAAATCCTTTAAAGTGATTGCTTTTTTACGGGCCCGCGCACAGAGTTTTGCATTTCTCTGAGCATGTAAAGGCATCTCGTAATACATATTACGCTGGTATCCTCGGCAGGCTTGAGTCATAAATAACCACCCTCTTAAGTGGTGCGATATGTATTATTTTCCTCCTGTGAACTTGGGGCCTCACACACAGGATTCTCCAATTGCAAATAATAAGATGTGGGTGAGATCAGTATTCCTAATTCCAGAATAAACTAGAAGAAATGTTGTATTTAAAACTACATGAACACTGGGACTTAGAGCGATACACTAGTGAGCACAGAGCCACTTCTCTTTCTGCCCAAATTTGAAGGGCTGCTTAAGCCGTGCACTTCTTCACTTAAAAATCTCTTGCTTGGGTTGCCACAAAGAGCCTTTGTACATTATTCTGAAAAGCCGTAGGCACAGGGTTATGTGTTCTTACACATCTTATTTTAGGCATTAGCGGCAAAGTATACCAAAGGCAAATTTATGTTTAGAGCTATCAATAAAACATAACTGAGAGTCTGCTAAATTAGTAATCATGAAAACCCTACCCAGTTCTCTCACATGTCTCTCGCTCTCTTTTTTTAATATTATAAAGCAACTTTTTAAGTATTTGCCTTTGGTGTGAGGGTGGTCTCCTAAGACAACGCATACTTATACCTCAGAGGTACTGAAAGGCCTTATTTTTGGATCGGGCTATCAAGGGAGAGGTAAACTAAAATCTAATAATGGTTTTAAGTTAAATGCCTTCACGTACTGCCGAGGGCCTTTACAACCAAATGTCCGTCGTGAAAGGCATAATTTATCAGCAAGATGGAAAAGATAGTGTTTGTCAGCAGTTGTTATTAACTCAAATGAATAGAGCATTTTACCCAGGCCTCTAAAAGCTCTATTTCAATCTCATGGACACCAAGAAACTACACATGAAACCATTTAGCCAAGAGGGAAAATTACTCCCCATGTTACCACAATGACTGGATTTTCTAAAGAGAACGTAAACAGTGAGGCAGAAGGGAAGATGCCTGCCACGAGGCAGTGTTGGGGTGACATCCAGCCGACGAGAGAAAGCTCTTTCTTTATAATGGGTGTCACACTTGGAGGGAGGGCTTTTCTTGTCATGGGGTAACACAGCCATGTGGTTGCCCCAGAAGGCAGCATGCAGACAGGCATCTGGGCGTGGTTTCCTTTCAGTGCCTAAGTCATTTGGAAGGGACCAAAGGACTAGACAATTATCTCCCTCGGCTGCCAGGATCTGAGGGCTGGAAGACCTCTGAGATCAGCTGGCAGAGTGGTTTTCATTTTCTTTTAGCCTCGAACTCTTTTTTCCCCTCAAAATATTCTGCAGAACTCTGATTATAAAAGCGATAGGAACAGAATGCTTTGGTTAAGGTGGGGACGGGGAGCTCAGAATCCCACCCACTGAGCCCCAACCCTCCTCCTACAAGGACCCGTGCAGAGTGCCTAAGGCCTCAGCAGAATATAATTTTAAAACCACTATTTATTAGCTTCACTTTCCTCCAGTCACAGTGGAGGAAGCCAAAACTCAGAGAGGGGAAGTGACTTGTCCAAAGTCACACAGGCCTCTAAGGGTAAAGAAGTGACCAGTGATGTCAGTCCAGGGATTTGCATGCTGGAGTTACTAAGATGCAAAGTGGATAACCTGGTTCATAGGCCATGCCTTACCTGCAACATGGTTTGCCAGCATCGGAAGCTGTGTATACACATGTTCTGTCTTTCCCATCTCTAGTTTTATTCTTCCTGGCAGTAAGCAGGAATACTTATCATTAGGCAGATTTAAAGATGACAAATAACCCTGATGAGTATTTCCACCTCATCGTTTTTTAAAACATTCGATTCTTGCCATGTCTATTTCATCTTTGAGTTTACCATAATTCTATAGAGAAGCTAGGACATTGGCACTGTTTGGATATCTATTTATGGTCTTGCGGGTTCAGTGCCTCCCAACAGTTTTTCCACCCCCCACTTTAGCCACATGGCTCAAGCAGCCCAGTTCTTACAGAACCCCACCGCCCTGACCCCAGATGGTCAGCACTGAATAGAACTAATAGAACAAGGTAAGACCTGCAGAGCTGTAACTCAGCCAAATGCCTTCCTGAGGGGGATTCTCATCTGCAGTGAGAGAGAATGGATTCTACTGGCTCAGGGTAAGTCTGAGGAGGAGAGAGTAAATCCCTAGATCCAGCTGTCCAGCTGCAGACCAGCTTTAGCCGCAACTGGGTCCCTCACGTGTGTAGTTATTTCACCTTTCTCTCCATCGTGTGCAGTAAACAGGGCACTGCGGGTTAGAGGTGGAGGGCTTGGGCTATGGAATCGTGTAAATACGGTCCCTAACTTTTGACCTGGAACAAGCCGCTTCATTGCTCTGTATGTCTCAGTTTCTTCCACTGTAGAACGAGGAAGATCATAGTTCCTGTCTCTGAGAACTAGTTCAGCCAAACACTTGATTAGAACTCAATTTCTAGGACTTGATCCTGGAAAATCAACCTTCAACTCACTCAACCTCACAACTGAGAAAGGAATGTGTTGGTATGAGTGAGCAGGGAAGTGGCCAGGGGCTGCCGAAGAGTCACGGAAGATGAGGGCCAAAAGGTTGTTTCCCTTGATCCCGGCCCATTCCCCACGAAAAATGGCAAATGGAACCTCCTCCGCCAGGTAAATCCTGGGCAGCTGGTCTGCTCCATAGCCGGGGAATGGCAGGCCCTATTGGGTGCATGCTATGTTATCTTCTGCTTGCATGCATTTCTATACATTTTGGAGTCCTTTGGTGTTACAAAACCTTAATATTCTCTGAGTCTGTGAGCATTTTTTCATGAATAACATCATCACCGTCCTGTCGTGACAACCGTACTAGCATTGTTTGCTTTCCCTACTCTTTGCTACCTAGTTTGAGTTGGAGGTTTTAGCCTTTGCATCTAAGGGAGCCTGATATGTTTAGATGCTTCTAGATCCCTATTCCAACACCAAAGATTGAGTTCCCTCGCTGTTGCCCCACGTCTTTTGCTGAAATAGCACAATTGGGTTGATCTATAGGCAGAATTTAACTTGTTGTCTCAGATGTTTTCTTGGTGCCTCTAGGAGAGTAAGAGGTAAATAGCAATTCAAGGACAAGGACTCTGAAAGAGAGGGGAGAAAGATCAGGGAGTGCAGGGCAAAGGGGTATTGCCTCCAGCTCTGGGGGTTAGCAAAGGGTTCACAGAGAAGACGGTTTGCTCAGCAGAAGGGGAACATCAGTGACAGAGGTACTGGGCCAAGACAGTGCAGGTATTTTGGAGATGGTGGCTTTCCTCGCATGAGCACGTGTGAAACATCACTGAAGGTGCAGATTGGGGCCTGGCAGTCCCACTGATCATAACAGTGGATAGCATTTTTTGATCCTTCCCATTTGCTGGGTTTCTTTTATGTGCTTTACAGATATTCCTTCACTGGATGCTCACAATGCTCTTTGGAGAGATCCTGAATTATTCCCACTTCACATGAAAGTTCACATGTCAAGTGGCAGGGCTGGGTTTCAGGCTCCTGCCAGGCCACCTGACACTCAGAACCCCTACTTAATGGCTCCAAATGCGCAGTGCCATTCCTGGGGGAGACACTGGGGAAGTAGGACAAACGTGGTCTCGGCCCTTTTGGAGCTCATGTTGCAGTGTATGTGGTCAGGAATTTAGACTAAGCTCTTTCTCATACCACTGTTTCTATGAACAGTAGTGAAATATGGTAGAATTCTCACCCTCTGGTAATATGTGGCTTTTTAGTTCGTGTGAGCACATTTGTGGTCACATCTTCAGCAGGCATTTTCCTACCATCCCCCAACTTTCCCAACAGCCCCTGATTTTTGTGATTCTGGGCAGCTTGATAGCACCCCTGGCCCAAGGTGGAATGTGAATGAGACCAGGCTAAGCCAATCAGCATGATCCATCTACCAGCCCTAGCAGGGGGTGTGTGACTTCAGTAGGTCTGATCATATTGGTTTTAAGTTTTGTCTAGGAATGCTGAGACAAAAATTCCTTTCTTCACCTCCAAGACATGAACAAAGAAACAAGAAGCTCCCCAAGCTACTGAAAGCCATCTTGGGACTGGGAAAGGAAGTGCTGGGGTTGGAATCATTACTAACCAAATGGAGCAGAAGACTCAAGAAAGAGAAGTGGATTCTGGTGATATCCCTGGGTTCCTGGATCATGCCTCACCTGAAACCTCAGCAGACCCAGCTCTGGATTTTACAGTAACAGAAGCCACTTTGAATCAGGAGTCTATTGGAATCCATAGCTTACAGCTTAGGAGGCTGTGAGGGCCACCCAATTGGTATGGGAAAGACTGGCTACCCAGTGTTTGTGTGACTTCTATTCTCCAAGTCACAGTTTCTTTATCTGTAACGCGAGATCAGCCTGAAATAACAGTAATGATGAGGATGATGGTGATGATTGCTATATACCCAGCACTATTAGAGTGCCGTCTGTTTTGCTGAGGGTTTTTATATGCAGCATCTCATTTAGTTGGTCCAATAACCTCATGAAGTGGCTATATGAGGAAGCTGATGCTCAGAGATCAAATCACTTGCTAAAAGCCACACAGCACCATTAGGAAATAGCAGAGCTGAGATTTGATTCAGGCATCTAACACTGTGGGCCAATTTTTTTTCTTTAAAGAGGCCAATTTCTTCATTGCAAACCCCCTCTCATGGTCTGTGAGCTCCAGGAGGACGGGGACCACAGCTAGCTTATTCACACTTTGTTCTCCCAACACCAAGTGTAGTGCTTGGTCAAAAGTAGACATCCAAGGCATATTGTTTGAATCAATGAATGAATAAATGAATGAATGGCTAGATGAAGTCTAAGAGCCCATCCACCTCTAAAATCCTTTGAAATCTGTCTTATGCTTTTTGTCTAATGAGGGCTCCCAGCAGCATTTCTTGGATGAAGGGCAAACCCTTTTCTCCTCTGAACTAGTGTTTGTTCTACTGGTTGCCCCCTGCTAATGAGGGGACACAGCCCAAGGGGACTGTGTCTCTAGGCTAATTATTTTGTGGCTTCTCTGACCACACAATTCAAAATATTCAGGCTATTGTTGGTGTTTTACATCTTGCCACTGTTGCCCTTGTCAACTTCCAAGGGCGTAAAGCCATGGCCCACTGGGCTAGCCCTTCCAAGGTCAACTAGATGGCAAACACACACTTAATTGAGCTGGAATAATAATTTTTTTCTCCTCTGCTTGATGTACAGGTGACAATACTTAAAATATCACATGTCTTAATACTTTTAAATTCAGTTGTTTGCTAATCAGCAGCAGCTACTTAAATTGACCAATCTATCTTGCCCAGCTGGAGATCAAGGGATCAGCGCTTAATTTCATTCCCTGAATAAAGAATTTTTTTTATATCCACATGGAAATATCAGAACATGAAAGGTTAAATCAATATGGAGTTTTACATTGCTTAAAGGGCATTTGCATCAAAGCAGCCCTGAATGCAATTCACTTGTTTAATGAATTTTTTATGCTTATTTAATGAATTTCACAAAGGTTTGGTGTTTTTCATAAAATGGATAAGGACTTCCAGTTTTATGAAATAATAAAAATGGAACTGAAGTTATGAAATGAGCAATCTCATTAGTTAGGCATGATATATTCATATGAAAATGTACATGTCTCTGTATTATTGCCTGGGCACCATTATGCGAACAGTGGCTTGTTATAATAGCATAGCAAATATTCCTCTAGTTAAGATATCAAGAAGTGACAGAAGGAAATTGCATTTCCTCCCCATTTCTAATAATGACATAATTAATGCTCATTTAAAATAATTACCTGGGCATTGTCTCCCAAGAGTGCTGGGGCCTGACTCAATGGTAAATGCATCCTGAGATATTTTTGAACTTCAATAACTGAAACGATGTCCCTTGCTTTTTAATTCATTATTTGTCAAAGCAAGAGTGGTCCTCTGCCTTTCCATTTTAATCTCCTGGTGTACAAACAGAATACACTAGATTAAATTTATCAAATTGTCCTCATATAGAAGAAATATCTTGTGAGCTGATGGAGAGAGAGAAAGAGTGGGAGAGAGAGAAATATTGTGGTATCAGTTCTCCCTTCCTTGGCTTTTTTTGGGGCTGTACATTTCTTTGGATCTTGGGCTTCTCATTGATGTCCAGAGTTTGGTGAGCTGGTCAGGTACTGTGCTATTGATTCATCTTTGATGTTCAGAGGTTGGAAATTGTCCTGGTGAACAATTTTGGCTTTGAAATCCAGCTCTGTGCCTTACAACTATTCGACCTTGGACAAGTTACTTAACCTCTCTGATCTCAGCTGTAAAATAAGGATCATACTTGTTAGTCACTGCCTGATACAATAATGGGCAAGGCTAAGTAAGTTCAGACATGGGAAGTGCTTAGCTCTGTGTCTGGCATCCGCTGGACCCTCAGTAACTTCAGCTGTTGTCATAGATGAGAAGCTGTGTCTGGAGCGTGCTACATGCTCTGGTGTAGAATCCGAACAGAAGTCATGAATCAGTGCTAGGCAGGGCCTCACTGGGGAAACCCGAAACTGTTTCATCTCTCTTCCTTTGCCTGTTCAACAGGACAGGCAGCTGGAATCCTCCTCTGGCATTCAACATTGATATCAATCTCAGCAACATTAATAATACAGTGTGACTGAATTAATTCTGGCTCCTCTCATTTCAGAGAAGGGACAAATTCAGATGAACACTTTAGTGAGTATGTCTGGGGTACCCGCTGGCTGCTGGGAACTAGCAGAAGGGCCCTAAGAAAATGGGAAGGCAGAGCTCCCTGTTCTCAAGGAGTTTGTAATGTTGCTAGTGAAATTGGGAACAGCCAGGATACAATTTCTTTTTTTAACCAATAAAACTCCTTATATCTGTATAGCACTATGTAGCTTTCCAAAACCTTTTAACAATCACATAAGTAGTTGGACCTGCTGATCTCTTAGGACTCCTTCAACAGTAGATTGAAATAATTTCACTGGGTACAGAGAGGTCCTTAGCATTATGGTTAGCAAATTGGTCCCTGCAGTTAGAACTGAGTTTTAGCATCAGCTCTGCATAGTTCCAGCTGTGTGGCCTCCCATAGGTCACTTAACCTCTCTGAGCATCAATTTCCTTTCAAACAGAGATAAAAAGACCCACTAGCTTTGCTGGCATATAAGACACATTTTCTCCTTTTTTCTCCAACCCCCCAAAACTGCTCTGTATTCAGTGTGCCCATAATCCAGGTGGAAATGAAAGTTGAAGGTTGAAGAAAGTAATGGAAGATGCTACCCCCCAGTGGTAGAGTTAGGTAATTCAGAGCTTCACAGCAAAGATTAGAGTAACTAACCTTTTGGTAGTGGTGGTGCTTGGTAAATTTTTACTTAATTTAAAAAATAAAAAACAAAAAAGCCCAGGTTACATGACTGATTAGGGTTTGAGTTATTTCTGCTATTTTCCAGGCTCACTGATACATGCGTGTTTATAAATATGTGTATGCATATATACATATGTATGTGTATGTATATGTCCATATATACACACATACGTAATTTTTAAAACTCTGTTATTTCATACTCCTGGAAAAGCTAGTCAACTATTACTGAATATCCATAAATTATGACTTTCTACTCTATTCCAATATATATAGCCTACTGTATTTATAATAATGAAATATAAAACAGTAAAATTATAAACGAATATTCTTTCCCATATAAAATCACTTTAATATCACTTTTAATAAAAATACTCAATTTCTTCATCTTCCTCCAAATTTTTTTCTAATATTATGGTAAGTCTTAGTATATTATGGTGATAATAATAAACCTAATAATATTTCTTTAAACTCAGGTCTTATTCCCCAAGACCAGAGATCCTTCTAAGAGAAGACACTGTCTCCCATCTTCACAGGTTTGCCTGTTTTCCTCTGTATCCCCAGTTCTCTATCAGAATGCACACAGGATGCACCTAGAGACTTCTGTGACCTACACAAGCCCACAGCTCTAGCCAGGGGACCCCCTCATGAATGAGGGGAGGGCCCTGGCATCTGGGCAATGGAAACACTCCCCTGTCATCTGAGGGTCCCGCTTGGGAGAAACCCTGATTCTAAAGCAGTAGGTAAGGAACTCTGAAAGAACGTGGCACCATTTCTCAACAAAGACAATGAAGGGATAAAGACAACTTTTACTTAATGCCACCTACGTGTAAAACCTGCGTCCACCATATCTACTATCTATTACATGGAAGATGCCTAGATTCACAGGCAAACTCGCCTGTCCTAGCCCATGCCTCTACCTTCCACACTGACTTTCCAGGTTGGCTCAGACCAACCTTGCACTCTTCCTCAACTTCTCTCTATCTCTCCCCTCACCTACCCTCCCAACACACACACACACACACACACACACACACACACACACACGCACACACACGCACACACATACAGCAGCATATCCCGCCAGCTCTACCATGACACTCTATCTGGAAACGGACTCCATATCACCATCACACAGCCTGGATCATGCAGTGCCTCCTACCTGTCCTTCCCCTTCTCCCTCTGGCTCCCTCCACCTGCCCCTATTCAGAAGCCAGAGTGGTGCTTTTAAGATGTAAATTAAATAACCTTGTGCCTCCTTTCAAGATCCATCTTATTCTGAGAATAAAACCCTAAGTCCTCAGAGCAGTCTGGCTACCCACAGGTCCTCTTCCTCAAACTCCCAGGCACTCTCCCACCTCTGCCTGGCACTCTCTCATTATCTGTAGGTTTCGCTCCCTCCCTGAGAGGCCTTCCTTAGCTCCCTCTCTTAAGGGATGCCCACCACACTTTATTCCCTTAAACTACTTTATTTTTCTTGGCAGCACTTAGGGTCACTTGCCATGGCACCTGTTTAGGTGTTTCCTTGTTTATTGTCTGTCTGACTTCCTCACTAGAACATGGGGATTCAGTGTTACATCCTCACAGCCTAGGATAGTGTTTGCAGCAAATGATGGATGAAGATTTGTTGAATGAATGAATGTCTAGGCCCCAGGTTTATTTTATTCAATGTGTGAAACAATTTCCGTGTCTCCACCCCATCGTGGCTTAGGGATAAAGAGGGACTCATTTCTATCAGGCCTTCTGATTTTCTCTCCAGAGGTAGTACATGGTGTAGATTGAGCTAAACATATGCAGACCCCAGCCTTACAAAGGCTTTAAAGACAAAGGCAAAAACAGCACGGGAACTGTCTAAGCCTTGAGCTTTTCCCTCCCATTCCCTTGTCCTCTTTTGAGTAGCAAGTCATTTATAAAATTCAGCTCAATGAGGTTTCCATCTAACAGAGGCTTTCCTGAATATCTTATTTGCTGCGTGGATTAAGCACCTCTCTGTGCTTTATGCCATGGAAGGCTGGGAGGTAAAAAAAAGTGAATAAGATGAGCCCTGTGCCCTCCAGGTGCTGACAACTCCAGGGGGAGAGAGACAGACACACAAGTACTTATAAGCCAGAGCAGAAAGGAAAGCAAGTTAAGCAGAGCCGACAGCCCTGTGCTTGGGGCCGGGAGGGTCCATTACATCAGCTCTTGTTCGATCCAATTTATTACCACCACTATTACTAATCTAATAATAATAATAATAATAATAATAATTTCTAGTAATCCTGCCTTCTTTGATATCAAAGGGTTATTTTTCTACTGCCAAAGTTAATGATAAAAGAAAACAGCTCATAGACATTAAAAGCAGTTGTGCTTGCTGAGGGTGGAGAGGGGCTCGTGAGTATCTCTTTAAGGACCCACCCTCCCCCAGGACCCCCCAGCAGAGCATCATGGCATATACAGAAATCAAAGTCACATTGGTCTGTCTGTATCAGCCCTGCCATTTAATGTTTAACATCTGGAAGGGAAAATGTCCTGAAGCTTTTCAAAGTAAGTGAAGACATGCATTCCAGGTTTGTGGTGAAAATCACAGACAGGGCTGCCATCTCACACACTGTGGAGGCCCACACGACCCAGGCACTTGGTGGTAGCCAGGAGCCCCACACCACCCTGTGGTTTGCCTCTGTGTGGTTCCTAGGCTGCTTGAAATGGTGGCGGGGCGGGGAGGGGGCAGCATTTTCCAATCCCATTTTCTGTTGACTCCATTAGCTCTGAATGCACATCAACACATTTGTCAAACAAAACCCAGATCATTGGGCATAATGGATGCACCATTAGATATAAGGACAAATGTTGAAAATTACTATGGATATGGTAGAAGGCAGGCTTTTGTCCTTTACCGTGACCCATTAACAATGTCGGCCATGTTATATTTCAGGTGTTGCAAGTGAAAATGCCCATGGGGCAGTCAAGTAATGTGAGTAAAGTGGGCTAGGTGTTAGTACACGCATGCATTTTGTGAGACGTGGGGACTTGGCCAAGCAGGGGGCCCTGTCTCCACATCAGAGGAAGACCATTACTCAGTCCCAGCCAGCTCCTGCCAGGCAGGAATGTGGTGGGCCCAGGCAGGAATTTGGATTTTCATGTGATACGACAGTACAGTGAAACATGCCTGAGGGCCACTGGGGTTGCAGCTTGCAAACAGAGTTATATGTAAGTCAAAGCAATCTCTGATAGCTTGACTGTGGTCCTCGGCACCAAGAAACATATATAACATTTACATTTATGAGCATTCTGCCTTCTTAGGTTATGTGCAGGGAGGCCTCTGGAACACAAATAATCCTTCATACTTGTGCAGTATTTGACAGTGTGGCATAACACTTTCATGATGATTACAGGCCCCATTTTACAGATGAGAATGAGCATATTATCTGTGTGTTTAAGAGGTAGAGCAGGAACCCTAAACCTAAGTTCTTTCTCCAAGTATAACATGCTTTGGTTTCTTCCCTTGCTGTCTGAATATGCAATTGTGGTGCATTAAAGACGGCTGCAAATTTTGGACACTTCTGCTATCAGAGATTGGTCTATTTTCCTTGAATTTGCATCTGAGCTAGTGTGGAACTGCTCTGATGAATATCGCACAGTGGAAGTGACACTATGTCAGTGTCAGTTAAGAAGATTGGTGTTTCTGATTCCTTCTTGAAATCTTGAGTTGCCTTGTGAAAAGTCTCACTAGCCAGCTAGAGAGACTATGTGGAGAAACCCTGAGGCTTCACAGAGAGGGGGTGGGTCTGAATGAACCAGCCTTCCAATCACCCTGCCAAGGGGCCAGACATAAGGGTGAATCTTCTTAGGCCTTCCAGACCTTCCAGCTGGCAGCTGAATACTATGGAGGGACTCCAGTCAATGGCACATGGAACAAAAACATGTTCCACCTGAGCTCTCCCAGAATTGCTGATACATAAAACTACATTAACTAATATCTTGGTTGTAACTTTAAACCATTAAGTTCCGGGGAAGTATGTCATGCAGGTAACCAAAACTTACCTGCATAGCACATCTCTGAAGGCAGTACTACTTTATTTATTTACTTATTATTTATTCCTGATTTACATAGGTATATCAACATCAACATAATAAATCTGAAGAATGCACAAAAAGAAATGATCTGCTATCTAAAGACTGTCACCAGGAATATTTCTCCAGATCTTTTTTTTTTTGATGTATAATTGACATGTAATATCCTATTAGTTTCAGGTGTATATTATAGTGATTTGATAGTTTTATACATTATGAAATGCTTCCTATGATAAGTGTAGTTACCATCTGTCATCATACAAAGTTATTACAATATTATTGACTATATATTTCCTAAGCTGTACATGACATCCCCATGACTTATTTATTTTATAACTGGAAGTTTCTACCTTTTGATTCCTTCAGATCTTTTTCTATTTTTCTTTCCTTAACAAAATTGAGATCCTACTGGGCTTACTGCTGTGTAGTCTGCCTTTATCACTTAGTACATTGTAAGCATTTTCCCTCGTGATGCGACATTTCTCAACGTAATTTTTAATGGCTGCACAGAAAATTTGTGTTATGGATATACTAGGATTTATGTAACCAATTTCATACTGTTTGAATATTTAGTTTGTTTTCAAATTTCCTGCATTATAAATATTGTTGCAATCAATATCCTTGTCCATAACCACTAGTTCATATTACTGATTATATTTTAGGATGCATATTTGCAAATGAAATTATTAGGTATAAAGTTTATGTGAATTTTTCAGGCTTTTGAACATTGGGAAATTGCTCTGTGGACTAACAATATTTGAAATAGACAATTTTCCCAATATCTTTTCAAAAATTGAACATAATCATTATTTTAAAATCCCTCTTTTTTAGCTTTCATTTTTCTGGTACCATCAGACATTACCAATTGGTAATGATTCTATGAGGTATGTATAATTATTAGATCCATTTTACAAAGAATGAAACCAAGACCCAGAAAGGTTAAATTTTATGTCTGAAGTCACATACTGATTTGAATGCAGACTTCTCTGACTCTACACTCTTAACTCATCTAATTTGCTGCCTTTTAGTAATAAAAAGGTATTATTTTAAAAAAGTTGTGTTTCTCTGCTGTACAGTGAAACCAAACATTTTTCCATATCTATAAACCATGTGCATGACTCCCTTTGTGAAATGCCTGATAATGTCTTTTGACAATGTTTTTATCTTTTGTTCACACTCTTATCATTTATTTGAGGGGGCTCTTTACATAGTGAGGGCATTAACCTTTCAGGTAAGTTACTCAGGTTTTTCTTTTTCTTTTTTCTTTCATACATGCTGCTTCATTACCTATACATTTAAAATTTTAAAGATGTGTTCTAGTAAAGTGACAAAGTAGCAATATTCTCAGAGTTTGCAAAACTTCAGAGCTGGGAAGAACTTTTGGGGTTATTTCATGTTTATTTAATGTTCATATGAGAAAACAGAGACCTGGAGAATGAGGTGACTTCCGTGGGAAAAACAATCAGAACAATTTTCTCCAGGAAAAACTGCATGTTATATTATGCCCCTTTGTATATGGGTGGAGAAAAGAAACTTGAGCAACCAAAGAAATCAAAATCCCAGAAACAGAATTTAGTTTTATGTACCCTTTGTCAAGGGGTAAGTTCATTTAATGATTCAATTAAATCATCTCATAAAACACCAAAGCTGGACATTCTAGATCATTTGGTACAATGGAACTCTTTTAAAATCAAATCTTACAGGAAAGTCCAATATTAACTCTTGTTTGACTTCTGCCGAGATTCATGGGCAAATCCCGACTGGTTCAGGTCCGTGCACTTGGGTCTGAGGCGAAGCTTTCCCTTGATGTCCCCGTGCCCACAGAGGTTGTCTGCCTTCACCCTCAGTTCATGACTCTGCATGGGTGAAAGATATTAGGGGAGGAATGTCAACACTTGAGAGTGGCTGTGGGCTGAATCCCTTTCTTCCTGCTATCTAGTCCATGTCAGAAATGCCTTCATCTCCCTCCCACTGTGTAGGATGCTAATTTGTGAACAACTTCTACCTGAACCACCCTCTGACTTCTCCTTCCCTTCTTTAGTCTTTGGAATAGAAAAATGTACCCCCAAACCAGGAATCTTTTTCTGTTTCAGTATCAACTGGGGGAGTGGAAAATGGCCCATGTGAAGGGTCTGTAGGAAGAAATCAAACAAAACAGACAAAAAAATAGACTTTGAGATGAAACCTGCAGTAGACAAAGCAGATACAAACAGATTGTTATAGGGTATACTTTCATGCCCCCATCCTACCCCAACCCCCAACCTGCACTAGCTGTTGGTCCTCTACTTAGATTGTCATGTTTGCTGTGAGTAAAAACAATGTAACTTTTTTTTCACAATATGCGCACATTTTATTTGATTTTCTTGTACTAGTACACTGGTTAGAACTGCCAGTACAATGTTGAATGAAAGTGAGAATCTCTGTTGTTCTGATCTTATAGAGAGTACATTAAGTTTTTCAGCATTAAGCATAATCTGAGTTGTAGATTTTTTTCATAGATGCCCTTTCACAATACCCTTAAGAAGTGTCCTTTTATTCCTAGTTTGCTGAGAGTTTTTATTATGAATATGTGTTGAATCTTCTCAAGTACTTTCTCTGTCTATTGAAATGAACATACACTTTTTTTCCTTTAGTCTGCTAATATGCTGAATTACACTGATTTTCAAATGTTAAACCAATCTTGCATTCTTGGGATAAACCTTACTTGGTTATATTGTATTATCCTTTTTTATATATTCCTAACATTTTGTTGAGAATTTCTATGTTCATCTTCACTAGGGATGTTGTTACATAACTGTTTTGAAATGGCCTTAGTATCAGGATAACACTGACATCCCAATGTGAGCTGGGAAATATTCCTTTTTCTTTTATTTCCTGAAAGAGTTTGCATGGAATTGGTATTATTTGGAAGAATCAGCAAAGTCACTTGGGCCTGGAATTCTTTGGTGGGAAGATTTTAAATTATAAATTCAATTTATTTAATAGATATAGGGCTATTTAGGTATTGTTTTATCTTTTATCAATTTATTAAGTGACATTTTTAAGGAATTTTTCATTTCATTTGAATTGTCCAAAGTGTTAACAAGTTATTAAAATATCCCATTATCATTCTTTTAATGTCTGTAGGAACTGTAGTGATGTACACTTCTTCATTCCCAATATTAGTAATTTGTATTCTTTACTCTCTCTCCCCTCCCCTTCCAACAATTTTTCTTAGACTAGCTTAGTTGGAATTTATCACTTTTATTGATCTTTTCAAAGAACCACTTTTTGGTTTCATTAATTTTATTTTTTGTTTGCATATTTCTGTTTCACTGATGTTCACTTTTATCTTTATTTCCTTCTTTCTCTTTGGTTTGGGATTAATGTCTTATTTTTTCCCCTTTCTTCTTAAGGTATAAACTTTAGACCCCTCTGCTTTTCTAATATAAGCATATAAAGCCTCTAAACTCTGCATTATCTGCAGGCCACAAATTTTCATATGGTGTATGCTCATTATCACTTAATTCAAACCATTTTCTATTTTTTCTCCTAATTTCTTCTTTGACTCATAGGTTAGTTAGAATATGTGTTTCATTTCCATATATTTAGGGGTTTTCTAGATATTATTGATTTGTTCTTCCTTCCTGCTTTGTATCCAGGAAGTGCCTCCAAGTAGAAAGCTGGGGTGGGCTCACTTCCTATATTTCTCTTTGACACTGTTGCCAGATAAAATGCAGAAAACCTCAGATAGAAAATGAAAATTTTTTAGCATAAATATGTTTCAGTATTTCATGGGACATATTCATACTAAAGGTTATTCATTGTTTATCTAAAATTCATATTTAACTGGACATGATTATTTCTTTTACTAAATCTGGCAACAGTACTCAGGGATTACACAGTTCTACATTGCCTGCTGTCCAATGTCTGAAAACAATTGATTCATGTTTTGCTTTGCCTTTTTCCTCTCAGTTTTCTAGTTTGTAGTGGGAAGGAAAGGTTGATAGTAGTGTCTTGGTCATAAGCAGAAGTCTCATACCACCAAAACTTTCACAAGTTTTACTCCATGAAAAAAAGGTTTCTTTGTCAAATATGTCTGGGCAATGATACATTCTATACTTCCCTTTTAGAAACTCACTACACCCTTATTTAAAGTCCTAGAAAGTTCTGCTTAATAAAACATAAAAAAAATCAATACTTCCAACTGTATTTGACTACCAGGACCCTTTTGCTTTTCTTTTACATAAGATTGTAAAAGATACAATTTCACTGGCCACAAAGTCAGGTCCTACAAAAATGTAACTTTTAAAGACGTTTTGGATAACTTAATATAATTTATGTCTTGATCCCTCATCCACTTAATGACATACAACTTTATTTTTCCTAAAAGTGTTTTCTCTCATTTTTTAAAGTGCCTTGACTAGAGTATATTCACACAGAAATACATTCATAAAGTATAATTTAAGCATACGTAAAAAGTTTTTCTCTCTTCCTTTCCCCAGTCTGCCCAGTGACCATCATCCTTCCTGCATCCATTTTTATTTTTTCTTGTGTACCCCTCAAAATATATTTTTTGCACACTCAAATAAATATGAAATTATTTTCTCCTCCTTTTCCTCCTAATAAAATACAACACCTTGATCTTTTTTGCTTAATATATTTTGACAGTCTTTCTGGATTAGTGCATTGGATAATTACTCAGTTTTTTACAAATGCATAGCATTTCCTTGACATTTAGACTGTTTTGCTATTATGAACTATGCTGCAATGGATAGTTTTATGTTTATGTCATTTCTCCCCATGAATTTATATTCCTAGGATAAGTTCACAGAATAACAATTACTAGGTAAAGAGATATCCACATTAGCAATTCTGATGAATATTGCCAATTTACCCTCCATAAGTGTTGTAAAATTTATTTTCATACCAAGAATGCATGAAGCATGCCTATTACCCACTGCCCTTGACAACAGAATGTATTATAAAACTTGGGGATTTTTGCCAAACTGATAGGTGAATAACAGTAGTAACTCCATGCACTTTCAATAGAAATCACTTTTATTATCCTTCTCTATTTTTCTGTTGGATGGCTGGTCTTTTCTTGTCCGGTCTTGCAAAGGCATGCTACTTATATTTTGCCTCTTTTTGGGCCTTGCAGGTAAAATTTTATTTAATCCAATTTATCAGTCTTTTTTTGTGTGATATTTTGGTTTTGAGTCATAATTAAAAAGATCTTTGCCCTTCCGAGGTGATAAAGAAATGTCCCAATGTTTTCTTCCAGAACTTTTAGACTTAATTTAAAAAATTTAAATATTTGATCAAGTTTCAACTGTCCAGCTGTGAGATATGGAAACACTTTATTATTATTTTTCTTCCCATTAGTTGTATAGTTGTTTCAACTTTACATATCGCATAGCCCATTGCTTCCCTGATGATTCAAGGTATGGTGGCAACAGTTCATCAGCTCACACTATATTCAGCCAAGTAAGTAGCTGGTGGCCTCCTTCTTCTCAACCCAGGGCCAGATCCACAGGGATTCCCAGTGGGTCCCCTGCCCTCTCTGGGGATTCTCTTGCTCCCCCTGGATCGTGACTTGCACTGGGCTGGAGGATGGCCCTGGCTGACCTTGTTTGCTCTTAAACCTCTTGTTCATAACTTTTAAGGGCTGTCCTTCTTAAGAGTCAAAGCTCAAAAACCTTAGGTTTTGAGTGCTCAAGACCTTTTCTTTCAAATTATTGCTTTTGACTTGAGATTCCAATGCCGGTTTTGAACTGAAACACTGAGAATGTTCTCTGCCTCTCTCTTTCTGCACCCTGAGGGCAGTCACCTCGAATGCTGGGGTCACTGGGAGTGTGGGGGTGGGGAGCAGAAATGGCAGGAGATACTGATCAGGGAGGTCTAGGTCAATATTTCCAACTATGGCTGCATCATGCCACAGCACTGGCCATTGTGGTACTGTGGAAGTGCTGGTTAGAAGCTGAGATGTGTCGCTCCTTTGAACTATACTAAGCAGGACTCTGAAGGCCTCATTCTAGTCCTGGTCCTACCAGGCCATCCTGGGGAAACTGTGACTTCCCCTCTTGGAGCCTCAGTTTCCATATCTGTATTGCCTCCTTTCCCAAGCTCTGGGTGAGAATCCAAATACATCATAAAGGCAAAAGTGCTTTGCCAACCTAAAAGCGCAATACACAGGTAAGGCATGACTCTTATCTTTATTCTCATCAAAAACATTTATCCAGAGCCCCTCCCCTGCCGCCAACTCCGTGTTCAAAACACCACTCCAACGCATCTGTTCTAACATATAACAAATACCTCTTTGAGATGTTTTTAATTGCCTGTTAGCTTCCTTTCAGACCTGATTCATTTCTGATCTGAACAGCAACAAAGGGAGCTTTTATTGCTGAGGCTCATTTCTGGAAATTAAATTTCCATTTTCAACACTAATGCTACTGTAATTCGCAGTGGTTTCTGTCTCTTTTTATTGTGTCTGACAGCGACCAGCCTATCAGCGTTAAGTAGCTGAATAGGAGTATGTAAATGAACGACATAAAAAGACATTTTTGAAAAGCAAGGGGAAAGAAAAACATTTAAAGTAGGAAATTAGAGCAGTTATTGGATCCCACACCATGGTTAATGAGTGCGCAGAAAGCAAACAGTTTCTGGCTCTGGGACCGCAAGCGTTACAGCAAGGGCAACACTTCTCCTATTTTTGGAAGGAAATCAGTAATAGCCTCCACACATGGGAAGCCTTCAGTTTGCATTTTTTAATGCCTCCAGGGAGGACAGGGTTTCTGGTTTCAAATCTGTTAAATTTTTCTTTAAAAGACGGGTTTTGTTCAGAAACCAAAACAAAAATTAGCATATTGAGAATATATGCAGGTCACGCGTTTTGCCCTGGTGCTCAAAGGTTTCATCAACCGTGGCTTGCAAAACATTAGTGGGTTTCTGAGAAGCAGAGTGGGACTCGGTCACTTTTGCTTAATTAGGTAAAATCTCTTAAATGTCCCATACCCATTTTTATTAAGTATTATGTACATAAAATCTGGCTGAATGCCCATCAACACGGTGGAAGTGGTCTTTCCTGGGAGGTGAGTTTTGAGAGATCTAATTTTCTTCCTCGTGTTTATTTGCATTTTCTAAATTTTTTATAATAGAAGAATGTAGCTTTAGAAATAAAAAATAGGAGATACTTAAGACAGAGCAAAATGAATACTTGCAAATAGTTTCACTTTTCAATTTTGCTGCTAGTGCCCAGGTCTTAGATACAAGCGTAACTGAATTCGAATTAATAAAAATACTTATACTGAACACCTACTATATACAACACTATGTGTTCCTTCCGTCTCCAGTATTCATCTTTTCTTGTCTTTTTACACTGTGTCTCCTTCCATCCAAAGACTGAATGGCTCTGGAATTTGGTTTGAAGGTAACAGAGAATTAAGAAAAATATAAAAAGCCTTACCTCCCTCATATAAATACAGATGGTTACATACCTTATTTACAATATTCTATGTTGGAGATAGTTCTCCTAAGAACTTGTTTATTCAATGAAATTTTGGAGCATGATGGTTCTCTAGTCGTGATTCAGTCCCATCTTGCTGAACTTGGGCAAATCATTCTCTTAGTGGTGGGTAGGTACCGGCTGAGTTGTTGGGATGAGGTTCTGAGACCTGGAACCAGGAATGGAGGTGTCTAACCAGGGCAAAAGATGGAGGAGGGAGTCAGACTGAGTCATTAGGGACTGTCACCAAAAGACAATTTCTCCTCTTCCCCCTGCCCCTCCTCCTCCTCCTCTCTACTTCTTCTCCTTCTTGGTCATCATCATCGCAGAGCTAGGCCCCAGTCCTCAGTCTCCCCTACCCTTAGGTCTGGCCATGTGACTGAGTCTCAGACAGCCGAAGGAATGTGAGCAGAGACGGGATGTGAAATTTTTGGCCAAGGATGTGCGGAAGGAATGGGTCCCTCTGTGCTTTCTTTCCCTCCCCTCTGACGACCTGTTGATTACGACAAGATTCTCCCCTGCCCAGGAGCTGAGAGAGCCACAGGAGGACAGAGGTGAAGTCCCTGAATGCCGAAACGGAGGACGGCCGGAATGATCAGGAACATCTGCCCGAGGCTGTTACAGAAGGACAAATACAGGCTGACTGTATCTGAGACATCATGTTTCTGGCTCTGTTTGTTATCACAGCCTAGATTGCCTAACTGATGCAAGATCAAACCCCAACGCCAAGAGCTTGAGGCAGGTGCAGTGATATGGAGCCAAGAGCTGGGTGATACGGGCCCTATACTGACATACAGGTCAATGATAAAGGAGATGAGAACACATTGTGGGGGTTCTATGGCTGGTCTTTACTACTCTGTTGGATGCTGAGGGGCCAGGGGTTGCTTGGTACAATTATCTTTTCTGGACTTTGTTTCATCGTCTGTAAAATGGGGATGTTGGATAAGCTCAAGAATAGCCAAGTACACTTCATGTTGAAAGCCAACACTGATAGGCTGGAAAGGGCTGCTTAGAGCACTTAGAGTGTTAGAATGATTCTGAGGTTGGGCTGTGAATCTGCAGGAGAGTACCATAGGCAATCAATGATATAGGCACAGGAAAGGAGGGAAGAGATTTGCACACCAGTGCCTGTCATAACCTGCCGGATGTTCTCTGACATCCACAAACTGCATCACGGGCAGATCACTTCAGAGCTGGAGGAGCAAATGTGTCCAGCTGAGGGAGACCTCAGAGGCTGGACAGATAGGGGTCAATCCATCTCTACTGAAACCCTTAGGTTAGCTGTTTTAACTTCAAAGATACCAAGCTGTCTGCATTATGGATGCCTGGAAATTCTATACAGGTTTTCCTTTTTTTTTTTTTTCCTGTGCTACGTTATTGTGCTAAAAGAGCTCAGTGAAAAGAAATACTAATGAATTTGACCCTGGGAAAACATTCCAGTTGGGTTCTAAGTAGGCCATACTGATTCAGACAAAGAACTTTAAAAAAATGGAGTTGATGTGGTCAGAGGTCCTAGAGTGAGCAAATAATTTTGATACAATTTGGAAGATAAGCTATTCCACCAAAGTGGCCCAGAGAAAGGAAAGTAACTCATCTTTTCAAAACTTGGGAGGACTGTATCCTGCATTTAGGCCTGGTGACCAGAGAGCCAGGAGACCAGTTTCTGGTTCCAACTTTGTTGCCAATTTGCTATGTGACCTTAGACAAATGACATCCTCTCTCTGAGTCTCAGTTCCCTCATCTGCAACACAAGGGGTTTGGACTAGATGAGTGGCTTGTGAACTGTGTCCTTTGGATCAGAAAGATTCAGAGATAACGTTTGGGGGAGGAAAGGTGTTGCTGAGTGTGTTGGGTCTTGGAACTCCCCCTCTGCATTTCCACCAGAGCGAAGTGTATTTGTTCTGTGTGTGGACCGAAGTGGGGTGCTCTAGTCATCCCTTCCCACAACCCAGCCCTATTGAGGGGTTGACACCCTGGAGAGCTGAACACTGAGCTGCGGAGGGAGTGAGCTGGGCACTGATCCAGCCGTCTGAATGCAGTGCAGCTGCCTAAGTACTTTGCCTCCAGGTCCCTCCCCACTCCAGGTGCCCAGGCTCTGGCTCATCTTAGTGAAAGGGGCTCTCTCCTTCTGCCTTTGGCTTTTGGTAGGTTTGTCCCCACTCCCTCCCTCTGCTTGATATTAAAGCCCAAGTTTGGCTATGATTTTCTTAGTGTAATAGTAGTGGTAGCATTCACATATGAATCATACTAATGAATACAGTCCTGTGTTTACAAACCACTTCATGTTTTCTTTAATTGCAAATGTGATATGCAGTTATGTTCCATTAAGAATACTAACTTTGGACCCTGGCTGCCATGGTTTGAATCTTGGCTCTACCCTTGAATCTGTGAGCTGTGTGACCTTGGACAAGTTACTTAACCTGTCTGAATCTCAGTTTCCTCATTTGTAAAATGAGAATAATGTAGCACCCACTTCATAGGCTATTATGGGGATTACATTATTCAAAATGTGGAAAGTGCTTAGAATAGGGCCTGACAGGTACTAAGTGCTATATAAATGTTTGCTATTATTTTTTTTAAATAAAAACTTACTCAAGAAACAGATAACGGTATAAGGGGAAAAGCTGACATCTGCTCCCTTTCACCTATGCATTCTCAACAGGGGTGAAATCATTCCCAACTGGGCAAACATTGGTTCTTAGGGATCTAAAAATATTTAACTCTTTTATGTGTAGAGCACAGATGCACATAGAGTGCATTAACAAATACATAGTGGATCTGCTTAAAATTTCATGGGTGGGATGTTGAGGGGCAACAAAAAAAGACCGAGCAATATTGTTCTGATGCCTCTCCCAAGGTTAACTGGCTCTGTGTGTGTCCCTCTGGACCCTAAAAAGTTTATTGTGTAACCAAACTATTTCTGTGCTCTGCAATGTGTTTATCCTTTCCTAATTTACAGGCTCTCCTTCCCTGGCGTGGCAGCAGAACTGATCGCTGCACCTTCAGTTGATTCATCTTGAACAACCATGATTGAGACACCAGTTCTGCTGCTTGTGGGTCTTCAGGCAACTCCTGCAAATGTGTGTCCTTGAGCACAAGGGCAGATTCCTAGAAGTGCAACAGTGGGATGGGAGAGGCTGTGCTTTTAGGGTTTTCATAGCTTCTGTCAAGTTACTCAGGTGATCTTCACAAGAATCCTGAGCATGCTGTCTGGATGTGGAAGCCAGCTCAGAGAGGCTGGAGCAGGCCTGGTGGAGGGAAAGAAGCCCAGCCAGGCTTAGATTTCCAGTCTGCTGTGCCATGGGGGCTGGTAAGTTTCCGGTCACTTCTTCTTCCTTTGGGCTTTCACCTGTGGGGTGAGGCCTCCCTTGCCTGCTCAGGACTAGCTTTTGGGGGCACCTTCACTGCGCAGCTTTGCAGGCCCACCCTAGCCGTTGCTTGAGGAAGGCACTCCGTTCTCAGAGAGGTTCAGAAGAAATTGCAAGAGAGAGGTGGAATCACAAGCTCCTGCCCCTCCCGTTTATCCATCAGGTTCCCTTCATCCCAGAACCAGACGCTTGCTGTGTTCCTGGTTTTCTCCCATTGACTGCTTGACCCTGAATGCAGCCACTTACACCAAACGGCGCAGCCTAACCCCTGGCTCACAGCAACTCCTCTGAAAGGGCTCATGACACATTTTTACCTGGCCCAGCTTTCTACACAGGACTTCTCAACTCTGTAATGTGCATATGAATTGCTGGGGGGCTTGGTAAATTGCAAATTCTGATTCCACAGGTCTGGGGATCCTGTCTTTCTAACCAGCTCACTGACACCTGTGTTGCTGGGCTCAGAAGGCTGGGAGTGGCCAGGTTGATCTAAAACACGATGAAGTATGTCTGGTTGCAGATAGAGCCCTGCAGCGAGGCCCATCCCGACTTGTCCGTCCATCTGTTGCAGAGATTAGAGATTCCCAGGGGCTGCTGCTCTGATCTCTGGGCTTCTTCACTCTGAGTCTTAGACCCAGCACAGGTCCTCCTGAAGGGTCAGGCTTGGCCTTTTGCTGAGAATGTCCTTGTTCCTCTGGCTATTCTTTGTGGTCAGCTTTGTGTTTAACAGAGGAGGTGTGTGCAGTTCTGTAAGTGCAAGGAGAGGGACACTTGTACCTTATCTCAACACGCACGTGCGCACATCCCCCACCCCACCCCCACCTCTGCAGTGATTCCTCAGCTTCTCAGCTTTTGATGCCATTAGCAGGCGGCTCCTATGGGTTGAGTTTTCTTTCCTTGATATGCTTCTCCATGCACATGACTCTGTAAGAACTATTTCTTGTGATGAACATCTTAGTGTTCTAGATTCTCCTGGCTGTGTGGTGTGGGGTGGGGATGTCAATGGGATGAGATGGGAACATGGGCACCTGGGGGACTAAGAACAGTGACGACCTACTACGCATCAGGGAGCCTTCAAAGAGTTTGCCTCTGGTCATTCTCATAGCTTCCACAAAGCAGACAGTATTTTTAATATTGCTCATTGCACACAAGGGAACCAAGAGAAGTTAAGTATTGTGTCCAGAGTCATAAGCTAAAAGCTGGCCTGTAGGAATCCAGAACTCAGAGTCACACCCAGCTGCTTAACTGCCGCCAGGAATGAGAGAGGAGGAAGAGGCCTCGGTTTCCCCATGCCTAATGAGGGGCTGTGACTGGGTGTCCTCCAGTGCCAATGTGCATGCAGTGCCCAGGGACTGAAGACTTGGAGAGACACGACATATACATTTATATTGAAAGGGACAACACGTAGAAATATGAGGCTTAAATCCCACAGAGTAAAAAACAAACAGAAACACCTGGAGAAAGACGTTTTAAAATCAAGGGGTGAATTCTTAGAAGGATATTAGTTTCCAGCAAACAGTCACATAGAAAGTGTCCTGTCAGATGAGTCTAATGCTGTGACATGTTAGATCTGTTATTCCCTTTTGATCTAGCAGAACTTGAATTACTCAAGGCGAGGCTTCCTCTGTACTTTGTACACCACGGAGCAGCAGCTGTTATGAGCTGCGTTTCTGAAATCAGACTGGCCTGGGGTTGAATCTGGTTTCCTCCACTTCATAGCTTTGTGACTTTGGGAAACTGACTTACCTTCGCTGAGGCCCCTCCACTTCCGTACATATCAAATGGGAGAATGGGATCTAAGGCACACTGAGCTCTTACTAAGGCCAGGCCCAATTTTAATCACTTGGCTGGAAGTAGGTGATTTAGCCCTCACAAAGCCCCATGGAGTAGGTCTCTAATATTCCCACTCCCATTTCACAGATGTAGAAACTGAAGCTTGGAGCAGTTAAGGCCACACAAGCAATGCTGGGACCTGAGCCAGGACAGCTCCTAAGTGCCACCCCGTGTCATCTGCCTCAAAGAGGGATGACAGTCAGTGGCTCCAAGGAATACCCCACAACAGTCAGCCTCAGAACATCCTAGGAAAAGACATGAATAACAAAAATCCAAATTGCCTGGGGAAACCTCACCCATTTCACAGCCTTTGGGTGCAGTACACAGCAGCCTGGCTGGGTAGAGTTTCTTCATTGCCTCTCTGGGCTAATTCAGAAGACAGAGATATGGGCTGGGTTGGGCTCCATCCTTTTTTTTTTTTAAATAGCCCAGAGTGGCTGAGTGAGGCAGAGTTTCTATCATCTTTGTTGATGAATGCCTCCAAAGGGCAGAAATGGATACGAGTGCCAACATCAGCCCTGGTTCCTTAGAGGACAGCCGATAGGTAGTGACTGGGACAGAGCAGGTGCTCTATGGAAGCACTCTGCTGGGACATCTCGGGTCCCTCTCTGGCTCCGCTGTGAGTGTCAGACAGAATGGCTGGTCCTTTTACGGCAGAGCTGGAGCAAGGAGATGGCAAAGCCACGGACTGATTTGGGGCAGGGAGGAGGCAGCTCTGTGCTGTGTCCAGGTGTTATGGAGAGCCACCCTCCCGAGGCAGGGGGGCTGCTATGTGGAGAAGCTGCACACTGAGCTGCACAAGAAGCGTCCAGCCACAGGCTTGAGTTTCAGGGTCAGATGGTGAGCTGGGAAAGACTCAGATCCCGGAGGTAATTAGTTTAAACTGCGGCATCATGGGAATTAAAGGGCAAATTTCAAGTAACCAGCACCACAAAAAAGAAAAAGAAAATTCCCCACTGGAAATAGGTTAATGCTGAAATTAAGAGAGGTGGAAAAATAATAAAGTGTCATTTATAAGTCAATTTCTCTTTATTACTCATAACACTTGTATGTTTACTCACTCATTTTTGTACCCATTCATTCAGCCAGGCTGGGATCACCCAGCTGTAGCCCAAGCGTGTACTTCGGGTGTGAGCAATGTAGGGGAACTCCCCCCACCCAAGGCTCAGCTTCAATAGACTTTTCCTGAATCTTGTAATCTGAAAATCTACTTAAAATGTACTTAATAATACACTTAAACATATAGTTAATACACTAAAAAATACATTTTGAAGTGTAGTAATATACTTTTAAGTATATTAGAAAGTGTATTGCTATACACTTAAAAGTGAATGAAATACACTTAAAATTTTTTAGTATATGTATATATTTTGTGTTACTATTATTTTTTATTTTGAATTACACATAGAAAGTTGAGGATTCTGTTATCTTTACAAGGTTCAGGGCCTCAAAAATGCCTACCTCTGGTCCTACATTCAACAAGCATGAGCTGAGTACCAAGTGCCAGGATTGTCCTAGCTACTGGTATATAGCTGTTGTACTAGTCAGGGTTCTCCAGAGACACAAGCCAGTAGGATTGATTGATTGATTAATTAGTTATAAGGAATTGGCTCACATGATTATGGGGGCTGACAAGTTGGTAAATTAGAGATCCAGGAGAGCTGGGGGTATAAGTTCCAGTTGAAAAGCTAGCAGGCTAGAGACCCAGGAGAGCTGTGTTTCCAGTCAAGTTCAAAGGCTGGGGAAAAAAAAAAAACAATGCCCCTGCTTGGAGGCAGCCAGGCAGGAAGTACTTGCCCCTCACTCTCCAGGAGGCTGAGGCCCACCCGAATTAGGGAGGGCGACCGCTTTACTGAGTCTATCGATACAGGTGTTTATCTCATCCAAGAGCACCCTCACAGACACATCGGGAATGTTTGACCAACTATCCGGGCACCCTGTGGCCCTGTCAAGAGGCACATAACGTGAACCTTCGGAGCTGTGAACATCATTGTTCTGTTAATTGTGCCCTGTGGTAGTCTCAGAGGAAGGTGGTGGAGGCCCAGGTGAGGAGGCCTTTGGGAGAAACAGGAAGGAGGGGACATCTGGGGGAAAGAGCAAGGCAAGGGACTCGATCTTGCCAAGTGAGATGGACGGATATAGAGAAGAGGCAAGATTTTGAGCTTTCGGAGTCAGAGGGCTGGTGGTAGCAGTTTGGTGGTGCCATTAAAAGAGCTATTTCAAGCTGAAAAACTGATTTAAGGAGCAGAAAGTAATGATTTGCCCAGGCTTCCCTTGTCCTGGCCTTCCATTTGGTTGGTTCCTGACAAAGGTGCCCCAACTAGATGATAAATTATATGGTCACCTTCAATCTCTGGGCCGGTTACTTCTGAGCAGCCAACATATTCCTCACTGTTGGGACACATGGTTATTGTCTAATTTATCTTTCCAGCTGTAATAAAAGCCTGGGGCTACAGTCCTGACATCAGCCACATCAACAGGCAAGGAACAACTAGGGTTTGTCAAGGTGGTCCAGAAATGACCATGTGCCAGGCGCTATCCTGGGCACAGGGGTGGAGGCCGAGCCATGGTAATAAATAAGGCCTCACTCTTGCTTTGGGGAACTTTGTTCTGAGAGAACAGCCAAGGAAGCAGATAGTCAGGCACGGTGTGATTAGAGCTTCGAGAGGAGTACGTCCAGTGGCTTGGGAAGCCCCACCAAGAACTGCCTTTTTATCACTGGCAGTTGCTCCAGGCAATCTATCTGAGGGGTCCAGTATTAATTAATAAACAGTAATCGAGCACCTGGTCCCCTGCTTTCACCTTCCTTTGCTTGCAGTCCATCCTCCACACAATCACCAAGACAGATCTTTTTAAAATAGGTCACTGTTGTCTCTCAACATCCCCATACCTCCCGTTGTGGGAGAAGAGCATGCAGGCCTCCTGTCATGGCCTGTCCTGCCAGCTCTGGCCATGGGCGACCTCTCTGAGCATATTCTCCTTGCTAGTGCCTGTGGGTAGCAGGGTGCAACTCCATCTATGGGGCCTCAAGGGACAGAGTCTAGCCCAACAGGCAGAAACTAGTGGATGAAACTTGTACTCAAATGACGGATGACTTGACCCCTAAAGCTGTGAGCTCCTGTCACTGGAGGTATGCAGGCGAAAGAAGGATTCTTGATTGGAGTAGTCTAGAAAGAACTGAAACTTTAAAAGGGGAAGTTCTAACTGAAACGTAAGGTCCATTTTGACATGTTATCCTATGATAAAAGTGTTTTGCTTATAGCTGGGAGAAGTTCTTCCCTCCTGTTTCCTCAGTCCTCCCCAAGGAAGGAAACACTCATTTAAATCAAGTTCACGTTCGGGACCTCGCCGGGCAATGGGGCAGTGGGCAGAGGCACAGGGCTAGCTCACTCTCTTGCATATTGTTTCCCTGGACTAGAGAAAGGACCACTGGGGCCCAGGCTGGCTTCCATCTGCTCACTCTCTTCTGTTTTGTTTATCTATCAAATTCTCACATAGCCCTTCCTGTGTACAAAGCCACCATCCTCAGTCCTTTCCAAACGGCATTTTAAATAACTCTCAGAAAAACTCTAGGTGGTAGGTACTATTATCATCCCCACCTTGTGGAGGAAGAAACTGAGGGCAGAGGTTGAGGAGCTTTCCCAGGGCCACACAGCTGGTCAGTTATGGATCAGGATTTAGGCCCAGGCAGTGTGGTTCTATGGCTCCAGACCATGCTGGGAACCACTATAGCCACACAGCCTCCTTTTTTCCCTGAAAGCTTCAGCTTTTGATGTCTTGCTGGTAGTCAGATTAGGTTTCACTGGAGAACAGGTGTCTACCCATTCCAAACACCCTCGACCCATGGCATATTTTGTCAGTCTTTGTGGCCAGGCCAGCAAGGCTCATCTGTATGGGTTGTGCTCTCTCATCTGGCATCAGCCAGTGTGGAAACCTGAGCTGGGTCACAGAGGCCAGGGGAGAGGCTGTGGATCACCCCATGCAGCAGCAGACCTACCTCCTCCTGTAGAGGTAACTCCTACTCACCCTGGAGATTTCAACTGAATTGCCCCTTCCGTGGAAAGCCTTACGTGACTCCACTGCCCTGCCCTGCCCTAGGGGTGTCAGTCAGGTTAGGTGAGACTGTGCTGCAGTACCAACCAGCCCCAAATCTCAGTATGCATCACAGCTCAAGTTTATTTCTCAGCCACACCAAGTGCCCAGCAGATCCAGGCAACTCAGCAGAGCCCTTCTCCTCCACGTGGTAACTCCAGGTTATTTCCATCCCGTGGCTCAACCCATTTCCCTCAAAGGGAAATGAGAAGCTGGAGAATCACGGAGAAATGTTTCAATGGGTCACTTATGCTCACATTTAGTCGGCCAGAACTAGTCATATGACCCCTACAGGTTGTGAAGTTAATGCCCAGACAGGAGGAACTAGATATGCGTGAGCACTAGGAATGTTTTCTACACTAGACCAGGTTTCCTTCTAATGTCTCATATACAAATGTACCTTCCTTTTATACACCAGTTTATAATGACATATCAGTGTGATTATATGGTAGATATTTATTCTTCCCCCAACCTCCACTAGAATATAATGTTTACAAGGCAAGATCTGTGTCTACATTATTGCTAAGTGTAGCTGGCTGGCTGGCTGGCTGGGTGGATGGATGGATAGATGGATATTTAGACAGATGGATGGTTGGATGAACAGAAGGATGGTGAGTCCTTTGTATTAAAGATGATGTATTCACAACTTGGCATTACTTGGGTGTGTCTATTTTACCTTCTCAAGTTTCAGAACTAGTATAATCCTAATTAAGGTTAATTAAGATTTCCTAGGGAATTAGTATCTGAGACCTTTCAGAGTGTTAATTATCAGTTGGTGTTAAAGATGCAACCAAAATCCCCAGGAGAAGTTGTAATCTCTGACCTTAGGCCCTGCTTCTTGCCCCAGTCTTGGGTGTTGCTGACCTTCTGGCCCTCTCTGTGGCTGTGAAGGGTGATGGGCATTTGTGGAGCCACTGCTGGGAGACGTCCCTTGCCTGAGTCATATAATGGCGGCCGCTTCCCTGGATCAAAATTTCTGAGCAGAGATGGGATTAAAAAGACAAGTGGTTTGTTTAGGACGTCATCAGAAAATATGCTCTCACCTCTGGAAGAGTATGTGGCATTAAAATGGATCTGCTTTCTAGATGGCCAAGGAGGGGTGGGGGGCCATTCCATGGCAGAAGTGGCTTTGCTATATGTTGAAGGGGGCCCTTCAGAGGGAGGAAGGATATTTCTGAGAAAATGGGTGGTCATTTTGCTGTGGAACTGGAACAAGGCCTGACTGGGGGCAGGTGGAGGCAGCTCTATGCTGCAGTCCCTTTCCTTCCAGGACCTCACAGGTCTTTTCAATATCATCTGCAGAGTCATTTAAATAATCCACTGGTCCCTATAGCTTTGACACTTTGCAAGAAGTCAATATAGAGAAGGGTTTTAAATTAATCATAAAGTTGGTGGTCTTGTCGGTTGATGGAACTGCTGGGGAGCTGAGTTTCATCAGAGGCCACATCAAGCCTTCTCTCCTCTCCATCATTAAATATAATTATATAATAAATGGAATTGTCACATGTGGTCATTAGCAATATCACCACCATAGTCAAGTTCTCCTCCATCTGGGTACATGGTAGAGCTATATGTCATCACCTCCTAACAATGGAGCCATTGACTTGCTTTGGCCCATGGAATGTGAGCAGAAGTGACACGGTGTCACTTTTGGGCAAACATTTTAAGAGTCAGTGTGCTATTCACCTTTCCCTTTCTTCTCCTGCCCCAGAAGCTGGTGACATTCCAGATAGAGGAGACCTCAGCAACCTGTGTCTCCGAATAAGGAGTCTGATGGACAAAACCTTCCAGTTGACCTCCAAAGGATATGATGTGTGAGCGGAACTGTGCCTCTTGTGTGAATGCACACGGATTTTCAGTTGTTTATTACTGAGGCCTAACCTCCCCTTTTCTGCCTAGCACACATGGTTATTTCAGAACAGGTTTATATTGATTTAGGAACTTCAGCCGAAGTGAGTCCAGTGTGCACACAGACATCCAGCGGATGCATTGTGTAGCACTTGTGAAAAGCAGGACCTCTGGAGTCAGGTGGTCCTGGGTTTGGATACCTGCTATGCCACTAGAGGCTGAGTGATTTGGGACAAGTTACTTAACATCTCTTGACCTCATTTCCTTTCTCTGAAAAGTGAGGCTAGGACCATTTCACAGGGCAGCTGTAAGGGGTGAATAAGAAAATTCAAAGAGCCGGGTACGGTGCCTCCAATTTGGTAAACACTCAATAAATGTTGATGTAGCCGGAGTGAAACACATTCTGCAGAGTACAACAAGTATAACTTTCTTTGCTTTGCTAAGCAGCTCACTCTCTATTTCAAGCCACTTAGAGACCAGCCAATTTAGTGTCGTCCACCTTCCCTGGCTGTGTGTCGTTGTTTCAGCAGGGTGCCGGGATGAGGGTGGCCATCTTCCATCTCTGCTGGCGTCTGCTGAGTCATCCTTACTACTATATGGCTTCTGGTTGCATGTCCACCCCTGTCATTGCTGTGACCTTCCTTCCTGAGAAGATGTTCCTCACCTCCCTCACATCTCTGGCCTACTGGAAACCTCCCCATTGAGGGGCCTATTGTCCTTGGCTAGTGACAGGAGCCCCTGTAAGTCTGTGTGCCCCTTTTGACCAGACACACCTCTTTCTTCTGCTCTCCCACCATGCCAGAGTCTTGTTTCTTCTGTGGCAACAAAGCACATTGGAATTTTCAACTTTGGAATTCCTTCAACATACCTGCTGGGGCATGGGATAGGTGGGTCAAGTTTGAAGGCCCTTCACCCAGATCCAGAGATGTTTAAATGATCCTCTTGATTTCTTCAGATGCTCCTTCACCCCCAGGGACTATTGATCTAATCTCAGGAAGGCAGGCAGCATGGGTCTGGCTCAGCGTGTCTTTTCTAGGCAGATTCGGGGGCCCAGGAGCTCAGCCCACAAATACCTTTTTGCTTTCACATCCTTTCCTCGGGTCAATGGATGCCATATGGTAGAGCTGCTGAAAAGGTAAGAAGGGGTCATGGGGTAACAGGAAATACCAAAGAACAACAATAATTGGTAAGTATTTAAAATTATCACCTCACATCATTAGCTATTACTATGATTGTTATGACTATAATCCTTATAGACATATTGAGTTATGTGTTCTTTTTATTAATAAGTGAACTCCCTTTACCTCGTGCTCCCCTATCCAAATAATACCCATTTAATTAAGGCTTAACTTTTGCCTTACAGCCTCAAAAAGTATTTCCTGACCTTCAGCCCACATGTTTCTCCCCTCCTCTCAGCGCTTGTCTGTAATACATATAATATATATTTTAAAGGAACTTTTCATGTGTCCATACCTCATTTTCCTTTCTTGTTCCAGTTATCTATTGCTGTTATTACCCCCCCACCTAGCACTGAATGTAATCATCGTATTATGTTTATGGAGTTTGTGTGTCAGGAATTAAGACAGGGTAGAACTGAGGTGGTTTGTCTCTGTACCAAAATATCTGGGGTCTCTTCTGCAAAGACTTCCTTCACCCCCAGGTATGGAAGTGACTTGACGGCTAGGGCAGGAATCTTCTGGAGATGTCTTTGCTCACATGTCTGGCATGTGATGCTGATTGTTGGCTGGAACACCTACCCAGGGCTTCTCCATGTGGACTGGGCTTCCTCCCGACATGGCAGCCTCAGACTTCTTACATGACAGCTCACGGCTCCAAAGGCAAAGGCCCCAAGAGAACCAGGCAGGAATGCTGTGACCTATTATGAGCTACCTTGAATGCCACATATCACTACTCGTACCTTATGTGCTGGGCTTGCCCGCATTCAGGAGGGAGAAGCGTAGACTGCACCTCACAGTGGGAAGAATGTCAGACACTCTGTAAGAGCATTTGGGGTGGGAGGTAGTAGCAGTACTCTTTGGAAAATACCATCTGCCACAGTCCTAGAAACTTTTCCTCTGGGACAGAGACCATGACTTCATTCTCTCTGAATCTTTTCCAGACTCATTACACAGTATCTTGAAAATAATACACACTCAGCAATATTTATTGGTTGATAAACTGGCCTGTGATAGAGACAGCCACATGACTCTTATGGGTTAAAACCATTGGGGTTAAACAGCATTTTATAATGGACAAATCACTCAGACATATGCTTCATTCAAATATCACTTCAATATCACAATAACACTGTCAAGGAGGTGTCGGTAGCCTTGTTCATGAGTTCACTGAGACCTCCAAGAGTTTAGACAACTTGTCTAATGTCCACACAGCTGGTAAAGGACAGATTTGAATTCAGGATTTGACTCCTGGCCCGGGACGTGTCCCCACACAGAGTGGCAAATGCCCAGTTGAAACAAAGGTGAAAAAAAGACAGGTAAATATGACTCTCCAAATGTTTGTCTTGAAGGTTTTGCCAATCTCTAATCCAACATCTGCAGGCTGTTTCTGCTTCCTGCTATGCCCCTTTCCAGAAGGCTCAATCAGGAAAGGACTCCAAGTTCAGTGTTGAAAGCCAGGCTCCTGGTAACCAAAGATGGTTGGCAAATGGTCTTTGAACAAACTTGTCTTCATGAAATGCTGGGTCGGTTTCACAAGTACATAAAATAACAATGGAATCAAAGACATAAACAAGAACAAGCCTGTAATCGTCACAAAGCCGGGCAGGCGTGGGGGAAGGAAGGCAGCTTCTGAGGCCTTTGCCCCTCCTGTTTCCTTTGCAGGCGATTCCAGTGCTCAGGCCATCTGTTCCTTGTTGCGGGTGGTTAAGTGAAATGGGCTGCCAATACAAATAGCCCCACTTGAGGTTTGTTTGCATAAATTGTTTTGAAAGCTTCATGACGAATTTTCAGGATTACTTGCAGTGGTGGGGCCTCGGCGGAGGCGGAAATATAAATTTAGAGATGCCAGTTGGAATCTATTAATTTGCTTGCAGCCCATCACCCTAGTTCTACTGCTTAACTGGCTGTGTGACCTTGGGCAGGTGAATTAACCTCTCTGGTCTTTAGTTTCCCCATTTGCTCAATGGGAGGTAATAGGCATAGTAACTACCTTATGAGATTATGAATTTGTAGCATGAGCTCAATAAATGGAAGCCATTAGAGTCTTTTTGCTGAAAGGAGAGGAAGAACAGCCCCATTTGGTCCTCAGGTAGGCAGTCCTGGAGTGGTGTCCCAGCTAGGTGACTTGTTGTCTGGGTTACATTTGCTCTCAGGGAAAGTTATATTTTCTCTCTGAGCCTCAGTTTTAAAATTTGTGCAATGAAGCTAATAATAGGTCATGAAGACTCTTGAGCCCCTGTATGTGCAGAACACAGCCCTGTGCCAGCTGCTCATGACAGCTGCCCTTGTTATTATTCCATAATGGCTGTGGCTGGGTGACTTCTGGGTGAATCTGGGCCCTTTGCTGTCTAGATCTGTGATGGCACATCCACCATGTTGCCTGTGTCTCCTGTGTTTGTTCTGATCCTGGCTGGAGCTGCTTGGGACAGTTAGGTCTGAAGGAGCTACACAGGGTTCATCTGGGAAGAGCAACTGGTGCTGTCTGCCACAGGCAACGAGTGAGGAGGGGGGCATTTGGTGATCTTGCTCTAGACTCCAGCAGGGAATTCATTAAAACTGCTGCCTGCCCATATTCAGCTGATAAAGAAAGAAGACACACTGAGTGAAGGAGCAAGAGGGAGAGATGCCACAGCCCATAACTGCCCACAGCCAGATGGTGCCAACCTTGCTCTCGATTTCCGGTTCCACTGGGCCACTAGCATCTCCAGAGCACGGTGAGGAATCTCTGGGGAAATTGCCCATTGTAGGTTGAGTCTCTTGGGGTAAGCCAGAGAAGGAAACAAGGTTAGGAGGGAGAAGTAACCAAAGCATGAGACTAAGGACAGAGAGAGAGGCAGACGAGAGACACAGAGAGAGAAAAGAAAGAGAGACAGGGACAAGGAGGAGACACAGAGTCCGAGAGACATAGAGGAGAATGAGAGAGGGGTGGAGAGAGAGGGATGAGGAAACACAGGAAGAGACAGATGAGGACAGACACAGAGAAGGCAAGACAGAGATACGGAGAGAGACACCGAGAGACAGAGATACCTGTGCAGAGAGAGAGAAGGAGAGATACACCTACAGAGAATAAAATAGGGACACAAAGAGATAAAATAGGAGAGATAGGGCAATAAACAGGTAGAGGAAAGAGAGGAGGGAAAGCCCAGTAGCTCCTGACACTTGAGGGAACGGAATGGAGTCTGATTCCCATTCACTTTGAGATTCAGTCTGCACACTCAGGGACCATTACAAGTGGTGGGGGCCCCCAACTTGTTCCTGGGACCCCAGCTGCCCATCATCCCCACAGCCTGGCACATTGGCAGGGGCCTGACCTGGTTCTTTCATCTTCCCTCCCCATCCCATAATGCACAAAAGGAGCTGCCCAGATGGAGTGAAGGGCCTGAGCTCGCGGCCGTGCCAGTCGGAGCATTCCTACCGATGACAGTTAAATTGTCGGGGCCTCTGTTCTTCATTTACATCACAGACGCGAGTGTCCTCTGATGACCTCCCCAAATGAAAGCCAGCTGCCCCCCATCCCATCCAGTGTGCGATTTGCTTCATTTCAGACAGTCTTCTGACTTTCAACTCAAACCTGCCGTCTGCCTTGACAGGCTGTAGGGCCTAATGATATTTTATTGTGTGATTTCACCAAACCCTCTAGTTTTTCACTTATTTTAAGCTAATGGACTAAATCTGGACCCATTTGCTAAAACAAGCTCTGTTTTAGTAAGGAGCAGAGTGGTTACACATAAATCAGGGTTTTCGGTAAAATATTAGGTTTTTCTTGCATCTAACCAAGCAATAGACTGTACTCTCATGTGATTGGTATGGCAGCCATCTCAAGGCATGTTTCAAACTTCCTTTCTTACTGGGAGGGATGCACAGCAAGCTATTTTGTCCATTGCTCTCAGTCATTTTATAAATGTTTGTCCAACTTCTCCTGTATGTAAGTCCTTGAGGGATAGGCAGTCGAGAAGCAGGCTCCAAGGGAGATGACTTTGGTAGGGATATATGTCCTTCCCCACACATAATATATGTATTGTGTATGTATATATGTATTATATATTAATATACATACACATATATTTATAGTATATATTAATATACATGTATATATAATGTACTTAAATATTATATATATCATATATCAATATATACACACACACACACACACACACACACTTACATACATATATAATCTGAAGTAGAAAGGGCTCAGTACCTTAATGGTGGACCAGTGGGCACAGCTCTGGGATTATTCCCTTGCGAGTGAGCACCCTCTTAGCTTTGTGGAGTAGGTGGCTTTGAGGGTGATGCTTCAAATCTGGGTAGGATTTAGAGCAGTGGCTCCCAACCAGAGATGGTTTTGCCTTCTATGAGACTCTTGACAATGTCTGGGAACATTTTCAGTGGTCACAACGTGGCGGAGAGGGTGTCAGGGATGCAGCTAAACATTGTACAGTGTAAAAGAGAGCCCCCCCCCCCCACAGAATGATCTGCCCAAGATGCCAATAGATCTGTTTTAAGAAATCCTGCTTTATTTAGATGGAGGGAAATGGGTGTGGTGGTATATATGATCCAGATGGCCAGGTACACAGGTGTAGCTGTGCAGGCCATGCACTGACCAACTCCAGTGGTGCTCGTCACATTGCCTCTGATGTAAATGGGCCTCTAGGAGTTGTGCAGTGAAAAAGCCCTGCAGGTAGAGGGAAAAGTACGAACCAAGACTCAACAACAGGGCAATTTGTGTTCGGTTTAGCTTGAGCATAAGATGTTCGGAGGGAATTGGAAGGGAGTGAAAAGTTAGGGTCTAGGAGTTGGACTTCATTCTGCAAGCAGTAGGGAGCCATTGAAGGCTTTGGAAAGTCAAAGGAAAAATTCTGAGCTATGCTTCGGAAAGACTCTAAGCAGCAACATGTAGCTTAGGCTAATGTCATCGTGGGTAGAGAAAGAGAGGGAGAGAGGCCATGAGCAAGGATGCCTGTGGGAAAAGCACCGTGTGTCCTGTGGGAATGGAAGGGATGGGTCTGGGGAGCACACACATCATGGAGGTGAATTCCTGGGGTGAGGTGGAAACTGGGGATGCCCATACGATTGAGGCCACCACCTCTAGGTCCCTCTGGAATGGACCCCAGATAGAACCTACTCCCAGCTTTATCGCAAGACTGAGCAGTCTCACCTGTCACTTGCCCAGTCTGCCATGAGGCCCTGTTTTTGTATCATGTAAAGCAACAAAACGTTGCTCTTAAACACCATAATTATTTTTCATTTAGGGTGACAATGAAATCCATAGAAAGGGAAAGAATTGTGGAGGTTACACCTTCCCCAGGATCTAAGGATGGTGACTCTCCAAGAGTGGTGAACAGAGATTTAGGTATTTGCTGTCAAGGAGAAGATACGGCATTCTGGATGCTATTCTGGCAAGCACCTGGGAGGCTGGCATGCAGTGTCAAGTACATCCTATTGAGAATTAGCTGTCCCCGCCCCCTGCTTCCTAGTGTGACTGTGGGTTGTCAACATCTGCACCCTGGCTTCCAGTCTCCCCAGCTTTAAAGTGGATATTTCCCCATCCTGTTGCATGAAACTCTAGGTAATGGGTAAAAGTGGCAATGGGCTAATTAATTATATGGTGAAGATTTACAGGTTTAATTTACTACTAAAATGTTTATTTCATTGATTGATTACCATTACGGTATGGCCACAAAGCAGGTGGCCTCTGGACTTGCCTTCCTGTTAAGAACCCAGCACCCAATGCTTCCTAGTAAGTGAGTGACCTTTGGCTAAAGAAATGACTTTTCTGTGCCTAAATCTGTGTTCTCAATCTGCACACCAGTGATGATAATATACCACTTTGTAGAGGTGTTACAAAATTTAAACGAGTTAATACATGTGAAGTGTTTAAATAGTAGCTGGCAGAAAGTAAATGCTCAATAAAATATTTGGCATTTTGATTGTCATCGTAATTTTCATCAACCTCTTTTCTGCTCTTACACTATAGGATTTGAGAGGTGGACCTTAAGAACTAGCCAGTGTGTTCTGTGTAAAAGATCCTCAATGGATTAGACACAAGGAATAGTTCTGGCCTAGACTCTCAAGAAGTTAATTTCTTCATCTGCTGTTTCTATTTCATCGTCGCCATCATGCATCTTCTCTGAATGTTTAACACAGGATCAGTTTTTGGGAGTTATTGTTTCACAGAATTGGACCCATCAGAAAAAAGCTGCCTTTCCATTTCTGCATCTGGCATCAGGGGAGCGGCACCGGGACTCAATCAGCTCAGAGTGGAAACAGCCATTGGCAGTGGAGGAAACAGCAGGCCTTAGCATGCCAGAGGGAAATGTCTTTGGTTATGCCCAATAAGCACAACAAACGAAAAAAGAAAAAGAAACTAATTCGGACAAAGTGATTTAAATTTGTGTGTTTTGAAGGAACCTGGAATAACTTAGAAGAAAGAGATGACAAATAGATGTTTCCGGAAACATATCAGCTGAAACTGCAATGACTGATAGAAGCACTCACAGCGCTCCCTGCCGGAGGAAACATGCTACCTCATTTTGTTACATTTAAGGCCGTGAATAATGGATTAAAGTGGGGATGGACCAACTGACTGTGGGGTGAGGATCGGCAGGTTTTATTTACTCCTAACATGTTTCTTTCATTGGTCGATTGTTTAAATGAGTGGCTAGAATACAAATCAACTAAAAAAACTATCTTTCCCTCAAAGATGGAATTTTTGAACCCATCATCTAAATAGGTTTTTGGAAAGCCCCGGGGTGACTGACTGGATTTGTTGCTGGTCTTGGAGTGGTGTAAGCAAGGTTGAGAAGCGCTCTGGACATGAAATTTGGAACGGCCTCATATTGCCAGGCCCTCTGCTAGGCACTTGGCCTGCTGTATCTCATTTAAGTCAACACAGGGCAAGCTCTCCTGCCTCAAGACTGGCTCCCTTTTGGCAAGTCTCATTAGCATTCAGAGGGCAAGATACAGATTCACCCCTGGAAACCCTTCCGGGTGGCTTTCCTTTAGTCAAGCCCCATGTGGCCGCACTGTGGCGCCATGACTTTACATGGACACTAGGTGTCGCTGTGCCACTGGGCTGGACCACGGAGAGCATTTATCTGGCTGTTAAAAAAACCCTGCCTCTTAAGGACAACAGTGGAACAGGACAGTTGGGTCACTACTCAACCGGGCCTTCATTATAATGCAAACCTTGTCAAAATGATGATGTTTACCGTAGGAGGCATTTTACATGACTAACTTTCACATGCTAGGAGAAATTTTAGATCCAGTTTCAAACAAAATAAAAAGAAGAAGAAGAAAAGAAAGGCAAGAGAGAAGCCAAGGAACATTCCTGATTCTGAGTCCCCCAAATGGTGATGTTCTGGTATGTTATGTGGCTGTGCTGTGGGATGGTGTAACGCCAGGATGGATGTTTTTCCTTCTTATTCTTTCTTTTCTTTTTTCCTGTTCTTCCTCTTTTTTTTGATTCTGACAGCTTCTTTTCCCCCCTTCTTCCAAGAGCCACAAAAGAAGTGTTTTTCAAATGAGCACAGGCAAGGATGTGTCACCCAGTGATGGATTGCTCACTCTGGCTCTGCTTTTGATAATTAAGTTCTACTCTTCACAGACGAAGGCTATTCTGCCAAATCCAAAATACCCTGGAAAAAGTAAAATTAGAACCTTATGAGAAAGAAAAAAAAGAAAAGATTAAAAGAGCTAAGTATATATGTATGTAGTTTGGGTAAGTGGTGTTTGGGGTGGGGTTGGGTGTGGAGAGGGGCCACGATTCGATAAGTCTACTAATCTGCGCAGGGATCCGGGGCAAGGTGCAGGGGAAGAAGGGGAATATTTACGCACGAGGACAAGGTCGCATTAAGAGTAAGTCGATGCCCTGAGTGAAATAGGAGAACATTTAGGACAAACATCACTGTCATAGCCCTGGCTGACAGGAGCTACTACTTCAGTTGGGGCAGCACCTCAAAGGGAATATTTGATACTCCAAGACTTGAGGCATTTCATATCGCTCTACCCTAAACACAGCCTGGCAGAACTCTACAGTGACCAGAAAACCCCTCCTGGTCTGGGGTGGGGCAGGTTTTCTTAAAACTCTCATTTCCATCTCTACAAATCTTGCTTTGGGGGCCTTGAGGTTACACACCATTGAGTACACTAGGTTTACTGGAATGCACAATGCCTGAAGACTGGTTCACAGTCTGAGCTGGGGAATCCACGTGGCCACTCCGGAAGTCTACCGTGAAGTCCGGCTGAGGTCAGAGAGAGCCTGGGCAACCCCCTTGTTGGCTTGGAGGCCGACATCTTGCTTTGCTGCCTGGTGGTTCACCAACGGCGCTCAGGCAGAGACGTGGACAACCCAGGCCTGCAACCAGCCCGGCCCTTCACCCTGGATCCACACCGCAGACCACAGCAAGCACCAGGAATTGCTGAGTGATTTATTAGAAGAGACTGCAAAACATACTTTAAGAGCAAATTCCCTTACTCCCGTGCAATGTGCCATGGAGGGGGCGGAAAGGCCAGCAACCCACCGGCAATCACGTTCTTGGCAGAGGGCGCAGCTCTCTTCGCTGGCGTACTCAAGTGGGCGGGAGCTGGGTTTCACAAACGGCTCCTATCTTGAGGACTTCTGGCTGCTCATTTGATCACCCTGAAAACTGGATCCTTATCTGCCCCAGTAATTTATCTCTTTGGAAGGAGAAAGTAGGGGCAAAGACAGATGCAGTTGATAAATACACCATTTTGCAATGTACAATTAGCCTCAGTTAAATGTTAAAGTGCTGCCCATGGGGGCTGCCTTTTTGCCGTGAAACTGATATTTCAACCTGCCCCAGCTGGAACTAGTTCTCCCCACCCCCACGCCTTTCTGCCCCAGGGGGAGACACTCAAGGAGCCCAGGGGGAAATCTCTCAAGTCAGCAGGGAGGCTGAGGAGGACAGAGACAAAGAGGGTCTGGCCACGCCACGTCTGGCTGGTCTTTTCTCTTTGCCAAGAAGTTCTTGGATTTTGCATCCGATTTTTTTTCTTTTTTTTTTTTCTTCTGCATCTGATTGCAAGCCTGGCCTGACCCTGGGCTCAGGGGGAGAGAGATAGCCTAAACCTGCTTTCTGTCAGAACTCCCTCCCCACTGAGATGGCTTGGTGGGAACCCAGAGATAAAAAATGGGAGCTGACTTCTTCCATGGGGCAGGAAAACAACTGGGAGGAAAAGACTTCCTTCCCCTCTCTGTCCCCCGATAAGCCTAATTGGCTAGGTCTGCCTGCGGCATGTTGATTAGCCTCCTAATGAAGCACTATGGATTAGCCTGAGGTGTGCCAGAGGCCCGCTTGAACACTGTTACCACCCCGTTATTCGGACAGCAACCTTCACCTGGGGTCTGGCTTCTTTGCATCATAAAGTGGGTGAAAGGTGGGAAGCATGCACTTGTCCTGGGGACCTCACAACAAGTTTCTGACCACTCTAGAACCCAGCATGTTACCCCTTTTGGGCAAGTAAGATGTCTTAATTGGATTCAGAAAGCACTGAGTTTATCATACTATTCTGAATGTGCTTTATGTTTTAATTAAACCTCAGAAGTAACACAAATGCTGTTCAGGGATCCTGGACCCACGTGGCAAGGTAGGGCAGCAGGCTGGCTGGGCACTGGACATACACAGGCGCCCAGGGCTGAGATGGGAAAGCAGAGGAAGGGGTGATCAGTAGGCTGCCTCGAGTGGTTATAGCTGAACGAAGCTGGGCAAACCACTTACCTCTGTGAGCCTCCATCTGTAAAATGGAGATAATGCTAAGGCTTACCTAAAAAGTCTGTTGCAAGAATTCAATTACCCCTTTTCCCCCTTAAAGCTCAGAATAGTACATGGCACAAAGCAAGGGCTCAATGCATCTTAGCAAACTTTAGGATGGGATTTCCCATCGTCAGCCTTGTCACTCCTCAAGGCCGGAGTTGGATCTGTGGACACACTGAGCACTCAAACACAATGATGGGAACCAGGAACAAAGAGCCTCTTCCCAGGCTGTGAAATCATTTGGAAAGCATATGGCAGCAGCATTTGGTCAGTGTAAGTATACATATAACCCAAGGCCCAGTCTTTCTGACCCTGTGTATAAGCCCCACGGACATTACCACATAGGTCATTGTGAAGGGATGTCAATAGGAAATTCATTATGTTGTATTTTCTGGTGGTGGAAACTTGGAGACTATCTGAGATTCAACCTTGGTAAAACTGAGAATGCCCACCACTGAAAAATAGTTAGAAGCCACAGATTAGGTACACACATAGCGGTGGGGAAGGTTCAACCCACAGTGTTATCATGACAAAGTAAGAAACATAATGGATCTGTAATGTGATGTCATTTATATAAATTAAATATGCACACACACACAAAAATACACATTTTGTAAGGATACATGCAGTCATGAAGATACATGTTAGAAGGGCTGTCTTTAAGCGAGGGAGGAAATGGGGGTTAATGGGAATAATCAGATAATAAAATAATTACATTGAAGTGGAACTTGCCTGGATGGATTACTGCAACATACAGTGAACTGAGGATAAAATTAACTCAGTCCCCTGCCCTGGAGGTCCACAAAAAGGACTGTTTACCCCTACATGTTATTAAAAGTAAAAAGATCATGTATTAATATATTATACATATATTTATATACATATATACACACACACATATATATGTACATATATACACATATGGTACATGCATTATCTATACATACATCAAACTATGACCTCAGTGTAGAGAAGCTTAATAAAGCTGTGCTTTTTTGCATTAAAATGTTTTATTTTTATGTAATTTTAGATTTACAGAAAAGTTGCACAGAAAGTGTATTTCATGTAGCCTTCATCCAGCCTTCTCTAATGTTAACATTTTATGGCTCATTTATTACAACTCAGAAACCAACACTGGTACTTTACTACTAACTCAGCTCCAGACTTTGTTCCAGTTTCGCCATTGCCCCGCTAATGTGGAATACAGGATATATTGTGTCATCTTAGTAGTCATTCTCCTTAGTCTCCAATCTGTGACTGTTTCTCAGATGTCTCTTGCTTTGCATGACCTTGACAGTTTGGAGGCGTCCTGGTCAGGCGGTTGGTAGAATGTCCCTCACTTGGGATTTGTCTGCTGTTTACTCATGACTAGACTGGGTATGCAGGTGTTTTGGGGGAGAACATCACAGGGGTGAGATACCCTTCTCAGAATACGGGGGGCAGATGATATCAACATTATTTTTCACTTGTGATGCGAACCATCATCAGTCACTTGGTGAAGGCGGTATCTGTCAGGTCTCGCCACTGAAAAGTTAGTATTTTCCCTTTTTCATACTACGTTCTTTGGAAATGAGTCACTAAGTTCAGCCCATACTCAGGAGGGGAGGAATTAAACTCTACCTCTTAGAGGGGGTAAGTTTCTACATATGTTTCTTTTTTTTATTGTTATCTTTTTATTTATTTATTTTTCTTTTGGTATCATTAATATACAATCACATGAGCAACATTGTGGTTACTAGATTCCCCCCATTAACAAGTCCCCACCTCATACCCCATTACAGTCACTGTCCATCGGCTCTACAGACGTTTCTTAATGCATTTTTTCTTTTTTTAAAATTGTGGTAAAGTACATACATTTTACACAAAACACACAAAATTTACCACCTTAACCATTTTTAGGTGCACAGTTCTCAAAGCATTTAACAATAGTCTTTTTGAAATATAATTCACATACAAGACAAACTCACCCTTTCAAGCATAAAAATCAGTGGTTTTATTATATTCACAGTGTTGGGCAACCGTCACCACTCAGTAAGTCTGTAACATTTTCATCGCCCCAGAAGAAACCACATGCCCATTCACAGTCCCCCTCATGCCCCCTCCCCCCAGATCCTAGCAACTGCCACTGCACTGTTCTCTTCTGGACAGTTTATATAAGCGGAAGTATACAATATTTGGTCTTTGTGACTGGCTTATTTCCCTTAGAACAATATTTTCAAAGTTGATCCATGTTGTAGCATATGTCAGTGTGCCATTCTTTTTTATTGAGGAATAATATTCTATTGTAGGGATATTCCATTTTCTATGTATCCATTTATTGGTTAATGGGCACTTGTGCTGTTTCTCTTTGGGGCTGTTATGAACAATGCTGTTATGAATATTCAGGACAAGTTTTTTTAGTGGATATGTATTTCCATTTCGCTTGGGTATATACCTAGGAGAAGAATTTCTGGGTCATGTAGAAGCTATATGCTTATCATTTGAGGAACCTTCAAATTTTCCAAAGTGGTTTCACCATTTTGCACTCCAAAAAGCAGTGTTTGATTATTCTGACTTCTTCACATCCATGTTATTATCTATCTTTTTGATTCCAGCCTTCCTAGTGGGAGTGAAGTGGTATCTCTTTGTGGTTTTGATTTGCATTTCCTATGGTTAATGACACTGAGCATTTTTTCATGTGTTCATGGGCCGTTTGCACATCTTCTTTGGAGAAAATCCTTTGTGCTCATTGAAAAAATTGGGTTACTGTCTTTTTACTGTTGAGATACAAGGGTTCTTTATATATTCTGGATACTGGTCCTTTATCAGATACATGATTTGCAAATATTCTCCCATTATTTTGATTGCCTTTTCTCTTTCCTAATGGCATTTTTTGCAGTACATTTTAATTCTGATGTGTCCAATTTATTTTGTTGTTATTGTTGCCTGTGTTTTTTTGGGTCATATCTAAGGAAACCATTATGTAATCCAAGGTCATATAGATTTACTCTTATGGTTTCCTTTAAGAGTTTGATAGTTTTAGTGCTAACATTTAGATCTGTGATTCATTTTGAGTTAACTTTTGTGTATGGTGTGAAGAAAGGGTACATACAACTTCATCCTTTTGCCTGTGGGTACCAGTGATTCTAGTACTGTTTGCTAAAAAAGACTATTCTTTTCCCCTTTGAATTGTTTTGGTACTCAATGAACTTCTGAAATACCAACAATTTTCAGAGGAATTTTCTTGGTATCTTCACTTTGCCTTCCTTAATTCCAAGTTGTCCAACCAACCATTGTCCCCATTAGCACTTTAAAGTAATATTGTTGGAAGTGGAAAGAGAACTTGCTTTTGGTGGGTCAGAAAACCTGGATTTGTTTTCTAGCTCTATACTTACTGGCTAAGTGACTTAACTTCTCTGGAATGTCACTTAACTTCTGTGAGCCTCATCCCTTTATCTGAGAAATGTGAACTGCACAGGGTTGGCAGTGGGTGGGAATGAGACTACCTATTAAAGTGCTTTGTAAACTATAAAATGAAGTGTCCTGTGTGTTCATTATTGATTGCTGCATGACAAATTACCCTCAGACAAATTTAGTGGTTCTCTACCACCTTTGCATCAATTCTCTGCATTAAATTCCATTGATTAGAGTCCCTGGAATGTGCCCTGTTTTCCAACTCAACAGAAGACATTTAGTATCTCACAGTTACTGGGAGTCGGGAATGCTGGCATGGCCAAACCGGGCCCTTTGGCTGAAGGTCTGTCACAGGCTGCAGTCATCTGAAAGCTCAACAGGGGAAGGATCCACTTCCACGCTCATTGCTGTGGTGTTGCCAGGATTCAGTTCCTCATAGGCTGTTAGGTGGAGGTGTCCTCAGCTCCTTATCACATGCAATTCTTCAGAGAGCATCTCACAACACGGCAGCTGGCTCCATCAGAGTAAGTGAGAACAATCATCAGAGCAACTGGCTTCATCAGAAACAAGTGCAAGATGGAAGTCAGTATCTTATAACCCAATCTTGGAGTCATATCCCATCATTTTTGCATATTCGTTACAAGCAAATCATTAGGTCCGGCCCGCACTCAGAGGGAAGGGATGACACGCGGGCATGCATACCAGGATGTGGGGATCACCGAAGGTTATCTTAGAAGGCTGCCTACTACGTCCTGGCAGGGCAGCAAGAGCAAGGCATTTGTAGGACTCTGAGCTTAGGGTTGTGTCTTGTACATAGTGGGCCTTCAGAAAGTGTTTGTTGAAAGAATTCATTTCTGTGAGACTTACTCTAACTAGCTGCTTTGTGACATCAACTTAGGAATTCAGTGTAGTTAGGCAACTAAAAACATAGCCTTGGGTGAAGACGTTTAAGCAGAGCTATGCTGGTAACTTGCCTACTACATTCTCTGTCCTTTTCTGAAAACTGTATTTTCCAGACTCTTTTGCCAACTGGCTTCCGGTTGGGGTGAGCCTGGGCGGGGGGTGTTGGCGGGGACTGAAGGATAGGAGAGAGAGAGAGATGCCGCGGTATTTATCTCCCTGTACCTCCTGCTGCTTTGGGTGACTTCCCTAGCGGGGGCTCTGTGACCCTAGCTCTCAGCCAGGCAGCCTCTGACCTCAGCTCCCAGGCTCTGGTTACGACTGCTGTCCTTCTAGCCCTTCTGGTGCCACATTTGAGGTGTTTCACCTCCCTGTTTGGCTTTTTGGCTCTCTACCACCTTTGTATCAATTGTCTGCATTAAATTCCATTGATGAGAGCCCCTGGAACGTACCCTGTTTTTCAAATCAGATTCTGACTAATGCATCCCTTTAAAGTTTTAGAACATCCTATTCCTGTTGATCACCTGATCGCATCAGACCCTAACACCGCCCCTCTGAGTGGCAGGAGAGGTGGCAGATCCTGCCCTCACTTTATATGTCCTCATCTGTTCTACAGCTCCTTTTGGGAAGGGTACTTTGGGGGACAGTAGCGTCGAAGCTCACCCCCCAAAACTGAACCTCTGACTCTGGGCCCCATCTTTAGTTTCTCATTCCAGTTTCGGAATGGATCTCCTGATATCCAAGCGCTTTCATGTTCCGCTCTGAAAACCCTGGCTATCTGCACAATCCGCAGCAGTTCTTACCCAGGCTTTGGTCACGAGGAGCACCGCGGTGAAGACCATGCGATCTCTGCCCAGCACAGAGGCCTGGGAAGAGAGTGAGGAGGAGCTGAAACTAGCCTCCACTCTGCTCGCTAAGCTGGACACCTTGGCTCAGGGCCATGCCTTCCCAGAGGAAGCGGCACCTTTTTCTGATTCATTATCCCAAAAAGGAGCACCTTTTCTGAATTTCCCAAGGCATAATTTAGATTAGCATCAGCTTGGGTCAGCAACCCCTTTGAGATGGGACGAAAGCATGATGCCCTCTCCTCATAAAAATGTACATATTCATACCAAACTGTGAAGGGTTTTAGGGGTTACAGGCTCCCCTACAAGCACTCCCCTGGTGCACCCACTAGGCATCCATGGAGTTAAGCTTAATATCAAGTTGTATAGTGTTTCTGGATTTCCCAAACATTGTTTACCACCTAGAAAAGTTTCAACATATCCTCACACCACCTTTCCCATTGTTTGTGTGATATTTCCTTCGAATTGACTTCCTATATTTGAATGTAACTGTAAAATGGTACTTGATATATTGCCATCATATCTGAAGTCCCAGGTTGGGTTGCAGTAGTTAAGAGCCTGACTCTGGAGCCAGACTGCCTGCGTTGGAGTCCTGGCTCCACTCTTTATTAGCTGTGTGACCTTGAGCAAGTTACTTGACCTTTCTGCACCTCTGTTCTTCATCTATAAAATAAAGTTAATAAGAGGTACCTTCTGTGTGGAGTTGTTGTAAGGGTTAAAAACGTTAGTGTATGGAAAGTCCTTTGAACAATGTTCAGGACATAGTAAACACTCAATAAATGCTAGCAATTATTATAACACCAGTAAGTTGTACATTTTTTTCCAGTATGTTTTAAAATAGACACAAAATACTAAACCAAAAAAGCATTGTGTGTGCCAAGCAGTCATCTTGTATACCTCAGTAGCTCACACATCTTATACTTTGGAAAGGCAGCTGAATAGTCATGAAAAAATGTGCCTACAAACACACACACACACACACACTCACTCCAGCAAAAGAAGCAGGAAATCCCAAGGAGGAGATAAAGTAACTGATAGTGGCTTTGGGAAGATACCGAGAGGGCATCTCGGGGTGTGTTTGTTTCTGGATTACAATGACAGAGCAATAAGGAAAAACAGGCTCTGTTTATCCTGCTCGATGCCACCTTCCAGAGAGGTCAGGAAATGCCTCCGCCTCCATCTAGTGACTGTGTCGTCGCCGTGGGGCCCCCTTGAGCCCTGTATTTCTGGCTGGCTGCTGTGAGCTGCTAAACGCCTCTAGCTCAGGTATGGAAGGTGTGGCTCTGCCCTCCCTGTGGGGCCTACTCAGCCCCCAGAGCCTGGATCTGTGCACAGAGAGCCCTGCTTCGGGAGGGGTTATGCAGCCTCTGTGACCCTAAGTCACCTGGCCACAGTGGCTAATGGGGAGGGATTTGGCCAGGGCCTTGGGGGGAATCATTTGTAATTTTTTTTTATTATTTGCTACACCTTTTTCTTGAGGTGAAAGTACCCTGATTTTGTGTCATGACTTCACTGGCACCACCTCATTTAAGCTTCAGAGCAGGCATATGAGGTGGGCGCTAGTACCAATCCCACCTTACACATGAGGAACCGAGCCAGAGAAAGGTTGTCACTAAGGAAAGGATCTACAGGCGGTGAAGATAGGATTCAAGCCCAGGGGCTCTGACTCCAGAGGTTATGGTCTTTGTGAGCTTTGTATTGTATTTATTCACCAAGATATCACAAATGAACACAGCCTTGCATTTTAAATTTTGATGTTAATGCCCTTTTGCATATCACATTTGATTTCACTACCAGTATAGGACAGGTGACTACCCTCACCTTATAGATAAGGAGACTGGATGCCCGAGGTGTAGGCAACCCCTCCAAGAGTTCAGAAAGAAGGAAGAGTAGGGCTGGGCCTCAGGTCCCCTTTGGGACCCCAGGGTTCAAGTCCACATGACGTTGATTATGATTCATTCACAGGATTCCGAGGACTAGTCAAGAGTGTGCAGTATGGTTTCCAGAAACCACAATTACAAATGGACCATTGGAGTAGCCATTAGATTCCATCTTAGTAAAAGCAAATAGCCCTAGAATATCTTGGGAGTTCAAGAATTTGAAATACCAGTATAAGTAATAATAATTACAAGAGTATAACAACTATATCAAAACAACCAGCACACAGGTGCTAACTTCCAGGATGTCATAAAAGCCTTATCCCATGAAGTGCATGTGGTGGGTATCATGCCCATTTTAGAGATCAGGAAACTGAGGCTCAGAGTTGTTAGGTGATTTGTCTAAGATTTCCTACCTATACATGACAGAGCCAAGACTCAGCCCCTTCCTCCACAGCCTCTGCACCTTCTCTGGGCTCTGCTGCTTCTTTCTATTCATTTAGTCACTTTAACCTCTGTGTCCTCCCTGAGACCCCATTTTGCTATGGGGTGTCTTCACTGAGGTTCCTGTCACCCCTAAGTACTTCCACCCAGTCCCCGTTAATCCTCATTATGGCCTTCATAAGATCTCTCCATAAATCTTTAACCACTCGGCTCTTGATTAAATGTGATAAAAGGATCATAATGTAAATTGATATGTTACATTTATTGTTGTTTAAATAATGATAGAGAAGAGAAAGTTCATAAAATATTTAAATATGTCTCTTCCCTCGAGGGCTATGGCTCTCCCCATTCTACCCTGGATATTTTTTTCCTCTCCGATTTGAGGTGTTACAGGCAAGTGAGAACACTCCAGTGCTGCGGCTGTATCTGCAGACACCAGCATGCTGTGAAACATGGCCTCATTTCTGCACAGTCTCTATTGATTTCGGCAGAGCTTGCTTGATATACACTACCTTAATCAGAAAATGGTGAGTTAGTCTGGAGGCTGTGGAGGCATCTTATGGAACCTGTATTAGACATCTATCACCATAGTAATGCTGTGGAACAAACCATTTAAAACATCAGTTAGTTTAAACAAAGAGCATGATTTCGGCTGATGAGTCTGTGGGTTGGTAATTTAGGTTAGCTTCAGCAGTGTAGCCTTTAGGGTCTCTGCTCAGCTCGTGCACATGCCTAGAATCAGCTGCAGGTCCGTTGGTCTAGAATGGCCTCAGATGGGCAGTGAGGGGCAACTCAGAGCTCCTTGTGCCTCATCCACCAACAGGAGAGCTGGGGAGCGACAGCACACACGGAAATGCTCCAGTGCTTTCTCAAGCTTCGACAGTGTCCTGTGCTCACGTCCCCAAAACAGGCCTCAGGGCCAAAGTCAAGGGTGGGGCAGAACACCCTGCCCAGAGCAGAAGGGCACTATGAGTTATGCCGCAAAGGGTGTCAACGCAGAGAGGAACTGTCAGTACCACCAATTTACCATGGAACCCAAAAGCAGGGAGAGGAACTGGGCCTCCACGATCAGGAATCAGACTGGACAGAATTGGAAGTCACTGTAAACCATGGCAGCCAGCACTGTGCCCGGGAAGCTACATGGCATGGCATCTGCATGGCTCTCTGGGTAACTTCTCCGTCTTCCCTTCCACTGAGTGCTGTCTCAGCTGCCTCTGCCCCTCTGGTGTTCCTTTGCTGGTCCATCACCACCCTTGCTTCTCTTGGCTGCCCATGTCAGGCCCAATCACAACAGCACCTGACCTCACATTCCCGGGACAGACAAGCAATTGGTTCATCCAGCCTCTGGAGGTGTGCTCCTGTGTTGGGAACCTTGATTCTCCTGTATACTATTTTGACAGGGCTGCATAACAAAAGCATCCCAGACTGGATGGCTTTAACAATAGCATTTATTTGCTTACAGTTCTAGAGGCTAGAAGTCTGAGATCAAGGAGTGTATGGGGTTAGTTTTCTCTAACAGGCGAGGGCCTGTCTCCTTGTCTTATAGATGGCTGTCTTCTCCCTATGTCTTCACATGGTCTTCTCTCTGTACATCTGTGCCCTAATCTCCTCTTCGTAGGACATTTTCCAGTCATACTGGATGAAAGCCCACCCTAATGACTGCCTTTTGACTTAATTACCTATGTGAAGACTCTATTTCAAATACAGTCACATTCTAAGGTACTGGAAGGTTAGGACTTGAACATATGAATTTTGGTGGAAGACAAATCAACCCTAACACCTCACTAAATTTGTCCTCTTCCTTCTTCCCCAGCTTGGTCAATGGCACCATCAACCAAACATGCATAAAGGATGAAAACTTCAGAGTCAACCTTTATCCTTCTCACCTGCCATCTCTTAACCAACCCACCATCAAATCCAGAAAATTATTATCCAACTATTAGTCAAATTCATTCACCTCTCCCCATCTCCACCATCCCCATCATCTGTGTCCAAATCACCATCCTCTTTCTGGAGGCCCACAGAAGCCTCTTCCCGGCTCTGAGTCACTTTCAGTCTCCTTGCCTTGTTTCTTTTTCTCCACAGCATTTACTACTATCTGGGACCGTATTATTGCATACTTGCTTATGTGTCTCCTTGCAGCAGATAGCAAACGCCTTTGTCTTTTTGGTTAATGCTGGATCCCCAACACTTAGTGGTCTACTGTGATGAGTGAAGAGCAGGAGCTCAATGTTGAGTGAATGAAAAGGGGTGAGTCATGTAATACAGACATGGCTGCAGGCTCCCCGCTTCCCCACCACTTCCTTTTCCTGCACTGTGGACCCTTCTCAGAAAAAAAGGAACTGAACAGAGGGCACCCCAGAAAGGCACTGACTATAGCCACAGATGGCAAGCCTGGGGTTCAGGCAGGGAGCTGCCCCAGCTGAGCAGAGCCTTTGCTGAGTCCTTGAAGTCAGCCTTCCCTGAGCCATGCACTGTGTGAACAGGACAGGGAGAGGCAAATCCTGCTTTGCTCTCCTTATGTTTAAGTTTTCTGTTTCTTGCTTGGTCAGTCTTGGAAGGTTGTATTTTTCTAAGATGTTGTCCATTTCTTCTAGGTTTTCCTGCTTGTCAGCATATAGATTTTCATAGTATTCTCTTATAATTCTTTGTATTTCTGTGGGGTCCATTGTGATTTTTCCTTTCTCATTTCTGATTCTGTTTATGTGTGTAGATTCTCTTTTTCTCTTAATAAGTCTGGCTAGGGTTTTATCTATTTTGTTTATTTTTTCAAAGAACCAGCTCTTGGTTTCTTTGATTTTTTCTATTGTTTTATTCTTCTCAATTTTATTTATTTCTTCTCTAATCTTTATTATGTTCCTCCTTCTGGTGACTTTTGGCCACATTTGTTCTTCTTTTTCCAATTTCAGTAATTGTGTCTTTAGACTATTCATTTGGGACTGTTCTTCTTTCTTTAAATATGCCTGGATTGCAATATACTTTCCTCTTATAACTGCCTTTGCGGTGTCCCACAGAAGTTGTGGCTTTATTTGGCTGTTGTCATTTGTCTCCATGTATTGCTTGATCTCTGTTTTAATTTGGTCATTAATCCACTGATTATTAAGGAGCATGTTGTTAAGTCTCCATGTATTTATGAGCCTTTTTGTTTTCTAGTACAATTTATTTCTAGTTTCATACCTTTGTGATATGAGAAGTTGGTTGGTAGAATTTCAATATTTTTGAATTTATTGAAGTTCTTTTTGTGGCCTAGTATGTGGTCTATTCTGGAAAATGTTCCATGTGCAATTGAGAAGAATGTGTATCCCGCTGCTTTTGGGTGTAGAGTTCTGTAGATGTCTGTTAGGTCCATCTGTTCTAGTGTGCTGTTCAGTGCCTCTGTGTCTTTACGTATTTTCTGTCTGGTTGGTCTGTCCTTTGGAGTGAGTGGTGTGTTAAAGTCTCCTAAAATGAATGCATTGCTTTCTATTTCCTCCTTTAATTCTGTTAGTATTTGTTTCACGTATGTCGGCGCTACTGTGTTTGGTGCATATATATTTATAATGGTTATATCCTCTTGTTGGACTGACCCCTGTATCATTATGTGATGTCGTTCTTTATCTCTTGCTAGTGTCTTCGTTTTGAAGTCTATTTTGTCTGATACAAGTACTACAACACCTGCTTTTTTCTCCTTGTTGTTTGCATGAAATATCTTTTTCCATCCTTTCACCTTTAGTCTGTGTATGTCTTTGTTGGGTTTGAGGTGAGTCTCTTGTAAACAGCATATAGATAGGTCTTGCTTTTTTATCCATTCTGTTACTCTGTGTCTTTTGATTGGTGCATTCAGTCCATTTACATTTAGGGTGATTATCGATAGATATGTATTAATTGCCATTGCTGGCTTTAGATTCGTGGTTACCAAAGGTTCAAGGGTAGCTTCTTTACTATCTAACAGTCTAACTTAACTCTCTTGTTAAGCTATTAAACACAGTCTGATGATTCTTTATTTCTCTCCCTTCTTATTCTTCGTCCTCCATTCTTTATATACTAAGTGATTTATTCTGTACTTTTTAACATTTCCTTTGACTGTTTTTGTGGGTAGTTGATTTTACTTTTTGCCTTTAGTTAGTATCTGGATGGTCTGCTTTCTTTGCTGTAATTTTATTTTCTCTGGTGACATCTTTTTAGCCTTAGGAGTGCTTTCATCTAGAGCAGTCCCTTTAAGATAGCCTGCAGAGGTGGTTTGTGGGAGGCAAATTCCCTCAGCTTTGCTTGTCTGGGAATTGTTTAATCCCTCCCTCAAATTTAAATGATAATTGTGCTGGATATAGTATTCTTCGTTGAAGGCCCTTCTGTTTCATTACATTAAATATATCATGCCATTGTCTTCTTGCCTGTAAGGTTTCTGTTGAGAAGTCTGATGATAGCCTGATGGGTTTTCCTTTGTAGGTGATCTTTTTTCTCTCTCTTGCTGCCTTTAATACTCCCTCCTTGTCTTTGATCTTTGCCATTTCAATTATTATGTGTCTTGGTGTTGTCTTCCTTGGGTCCCTTGTGTTGGGAGATCTGTGGGCTTCCATGGTCTGAGAAACTATTTCCTTTCCCAGCTTGGGGAAGTTTTCAGCAATTATTTCTTCAAAGACACTTTCTATCCCTTTTTCTCTCTCTTCTTCCTCTGGTACTCCTATAATGCGAATATTGTTCTGTTTGGATTGGTCACACAGTTCTCTTAATATTCTTTCATTCCTAGAGATCCTTTCATCTCTCTCTGCCTCAGCTTCTCTGTAATCCTGTTCTCTGATTTCTATTCCATTAACAGTCTCTTGCACCTCGTCCAGTCTACTATTCAGCCCATCAGTCGACTGTCTCATTTCTGAAGTGTCTCTCCTCATTTTCTCCCTTAGCTCCTGAATATTTCTCTGTAGATCCATCACCATGGTTATGACTTTTATTCTGAATTCTCTTCAGGAAGATTGTGTAAGTCTGTCCCGTCTGGCCCTCTCTCTGGGGTTGTCTGCATGATCCTTGTCTGTACCATATTCCTCTGTCTTTTCATGGCAATAGAAGTGGTCACTGGTAGGTGCCACGTGTGTCAGCTGGGAGAACAGAGTCCCTTCTTGCTTGTTGTTCTCCTTGCCCTTCTCGGGGGCCTGAACTGGTTTCTTGCACACCGGGAGGCAGACTCTGGGATAATCCCCTGAGCTGCCTGTGTGCAGGGTCGCCCTCAGCCTAGCCTATAACACTGCGGGGGTTTGCAGTCTCGCTGGGTAGGCCTTATGGTCCCCTTGGTGCTTTCCAGCTCTTGTTCTGGGTTCTGGGGTCCTTCCTGCTTAGCTGTATGCCAGCTGGGAGTAGATTCTGTGAGGTTGCTGTGGGCGGGGCTGCTCCTCCACTGTTCCGCAGCAATGGCAGCTCCGCCGGACTCTGTGGCGCTGGCCAGGGGGGAATGAATGGCAGGCTGCTGATCTCTGTGGGAAGCCTCGGCGTGGCTGCTTTGCCCGGCCGCCAGCCAGGGGTTCCGAAATTCCCCATGACTCCCAGCCTGCTGGGCTGAGTACGCTGGGACGATTTTGTTCCGTTGTTGGGCCCTTGTCACTTTAAGACTTTAAAAAAAGCGCCTGCTTTTCTTTTGTCCCGGGGAGCCGGCTGAGGGGACCCGCTTGCAGTCTCTGTCTCAGATCCTGCACTTCTGTTTCTCTAATCTCCGATACACCATGTGATGTGTGTCAGTGCTTCTGGTGGAGATCACCAGGGCTGGTTATTTGGCAGGCGTGTGCTTCCACTCCCTCCACACCCTGATTCTTTTCCTCCCTCCGATGCGCTGGGGTCGGGGAGTGCTTGGGTCCTACCGGGTCACGGCTTTGTATGTTACCTGCTTTGTGAGGCGCTGAGTTCTCGCAGGTGTAGCTGTAGCCTGGCTGTTGTACTGTATCTTCTGGTCTCTCTTTTAGGAATAGTTGTATTTGTTGTATTTTCACAGATATATATGGTTTTGGGAGGAGATTTCCGCTGCCCTGCTCACGCCGCCATCTTCCCAGAAGTCTGTCAAATGGATATTATAGTCAGTGACTGCTTTAAGGCAGTGTTTTCCTAATCTTGGGAGCTTTTATAAGATACTGATTCTTGGACCCCGCCCTGAGATTTCTGGGTTAGGGACTGGACATCAATCATTACAGTTTAAAAATTATACCAGGTGATTCCAATGTGAAAGTGGATGCAGAGAACTACTGCTTCAGGATTTCTTAGGAGATATCATTCCATAAGTTAAATTAGGTGGAGAGTGAGCCTGGATTACATTTAGGTTATATTTAAAATAATTTACTGGAAATAATGATCCTTTATTGTATTGAAAACTGAGTATTTGAAGTCTCTCAAAAAATTGAGAGGTCTTTTTTGTGCCATTTTTCTGCCTGCTTTCCTTTACACCCTTGTCACCTATGGATCTGGGCCTCTCAGGTGTTAAGGACAGGCTTTATCATACATGCCCAATAGTGAGCATTTAGAGCATGAGTTTTCATCATAAGAAATGGTTCTGCTTCCAAATTATCTAATTTGGAAGCACAATTTACATGAGGGTACCTATAAATTAGCAAACAGTTGTGATAGTTTGTAACTGTTACACATGAAACACAGCTGCTCTGTTTGAGGGCTCTGTGCTTCCTCATGACTGGGGCAACGTGATAAAAAGGAGACATCAAAGCCTGTGCTAGTATTGTGATGGAGATGAGGAAGGGAATGGCGTTACTCTGGAGCAAGAGCTCCTGCCATCAAAGGCTGTTAGCTCCTTGTGGTCTGGGTTTGTCAATGTAAAAGGACAGCCAAGCCTTTTGTTATTGGAATTCTTGAAGGAAAAGATTACTTTGTTGTTGCAGTTTTGAAACTATTCCCTAATTATTCTCCTTTTTCCATTGGCCCAATTTATATAATATGAAGTTTCTTAAGCAAGTTTTTCATAATAGAACAAACTGCATATGGAAGGATTTGGTTTCATGATATTAAATAGAATTTTTAGGTAAAATTTGCTGGCTGTTAATGAAATTTAAAAATTACTTTTTTGCCTTCAAAAAGTCAGATTTTCAGTTAACCAAGTATAAAATGATAATGCCTTTTATTTGTTTCATCAATTCCACACTTTTAAGTTTACAATGTGTTGCAGAAGTGCGTTACATTAGACATAATAACTCTGGAGAGAAGCTGAATCCTAGCACCCATGATTTAATCAGTGGTCTTTGCATTTGCATTAAAGTTAAAGTTTTGGGGGTGACGCTTAGATCTTGATTTTTAAAATTGTCTTTCCTATCAGAATTGTGCTGAAAATAAATCCACCAGCCCTGCATTCTATTTTGGAGAGAATAGCAGCTGAGGAAGAAGAAGAGAGTGATGGCCACTATCAGGAGGAGGAGGAAGGAGGTGCTCATTCCCTGAAAGATGTTTGTGATCTGAGAAGGCCAGCCCCATCGCCCTTTTCTTCTCGGAGAGTAATGTTTGAAAATGAACAGGTAAAATAAAAGTGTGAGCAAGCAACAAAGGGATTATTCTCTGTCATATGGCAGTGTTTTTTTTTGTCTTCCAAAAAGTACTTTGTATACTGTTTCTGCTAGGTTTTTAGCTCCAAGATTGAATATCTGTTTTTCTTGGTTGGGAGTTAGAATTTATATGCTTATTTATTTGCTCACATCTTTAAGTCATACAAAGAGGGCAAGAAGATGCTACTACTATTTTAAACATAAAGTGGTTATTTGATGTCTTTTTTTTGTACTAAACTATTATATTTTAGATGGTGATGCCAGGAGACCCTGTAGAAATGACAGAGTTTCAGGATAAAGCAATCAGCAATTCTCACTATGTGCTGGAACTTACATTACCCAAAATTCATGTAACACTACCTAATAAAAGCTTTTATGAGAAGCTTTATAATAGGTGAGTTTAAACACATTTAGTTGGCTCTATGGGGATTGGGCTTTTCTGCCTCCCCACCTCCCTGGTTTCCCTCTTCCCCCTTTGCTTTCCTTTCTGTAATATTATCTACTGTCTCATGTGTACTTTGTATGGTGTTGATTATAAAACTATTACCATTATGGTGGGCTGTCATAGCAGAGTTTCCTAACAGTGTGTCTAGCAAGTGGCTTACTTGTGTGTGAGACATTTATTCCCTCTGCCATCACGTTGGCTGGCCCTCACTTGACCTTATAACAGGGTACTTGAGCAAATGTCTCCTTCCTCATGTTTGCAGTGACATGAAAAGAGTTGGAGATACTTGTATAGAGGGACAGCAGATAGTGGGGAAGAATCAGGATCCTAGAGTCTTTGTACAAGTAGCATCCCTTCTCAGAGTTCAAGAAAGCATCTTGCTAGGATTATAAACTCTAACATATAAACTTGCATATAAAAATTTAAATTTATTAAATGACCTGAAACTTATATACCAAGCAAACATGTTGAAATAAATGGCATTCTAGAGTTGAAAGATCCTAGAGTCTGAAGACTAGACACTTTACCTAGTCTCCATAAGCGCAGTTGCATCATCTCTAAAGTAAAGATGATACTCGAACCTGCCTGAAAGGGCTGTTTGGAGGGTTTAATGATATAACCCTTAGAGAGTTCTTAGAACAGTGCCCGTAGGAAGCCCTCAGTAGTCAGCTGTTATCATTCTACCCATTGAAGGAATCTCTTCTGGAGCAGGCCTGAAAGGTCATCTTGTGGGTTTCTAGAAAAGATGTCCTTAATTGTCTGTCATTGCTAGCTTCTCCCATATAAGCAAGTTATTCTGCTAATCTTCAGAAACTTGGAACTGTTGTTTCTGTTATAGATTTACTTGGTATCAAACATCCCTGACCTTTATTCCTTATCTGTTTAATAGTAAGTAAGCTCTGGATTTCCTTATTGACTACCAATGTCCAGAACTGTTGGTCTTAGAATCAGAAAACTAAGATCTACTTAGTTTAGTTGTCTTAAAGATGAGATTCACAGGAGTATCCACTGAGGTATAGGAAGAAAATGTTAATATTTCTACTTAACTTTTAAAGAAGTCATTAAAATTTTTTGTCTTTATATTTTATAATTACATAATTTATAAATAAAAGCATAGAATTTATAAATTCACATTAGAAGGTTTTCACAAACTTTTTTTAACTGTTAAGGTTACACATGATGTACAGTTTGGAAACCACTGATCTCTAGACTGTGTTCCTTATTTTATAGTTGAGAAGTGTCTACCACGAGCTAATAGATATGTGAGGTGCCTGTGAGCAAAATGGAACAACAGTTCAAGGGCTAGCCCGGAGGATGGAGGGGCTTAGTCCATTTCTTTCTCTTTCTGCATTGATTGAGCATGTGGCTGTTGGTTAAATTGGGACATGAGGACAGAAATACATGTAGTAAACATTTAGTTTATAAATATATGTTCACTTACCCCCTTTTTTCTTGAGTATAGGACACGGACGGCCTTTGAATTTGAGCCAGCCACTGGTTGGAATTTTTGCATAATATATTGCCCCAAAGGCTTTGTCTGCAATTTTCAGTTTCATTTTCTTTGAAGTGTAGTGAAAAAATAGTTTCAAAGCAATTCTAGTGTGAATCCTGGGTTTTTAAAATTTTTCCCACCTTCATCTATATACTTAAAAGCCACCAGCACACTAATAAAATATACTTATGTTAACAAATACATCTGGGATGAGCAGATTTGAGGGCAAACACGGTTAACCCTTGGTGAACATACAGAACAGAGAGTTGTTCTGGTAGAAGCAGAAGCTTTCAGGTGTGCGAGGGAGTATTGTGTCAGCAGCTGCATTAGGATATGGGAACGTTGGTCAGTGTGGCAGGTGGGGTGGTTGGTTGCTTAAGTCAGGGAACTAGAGAGTGTCCTCATCTGGGGAGTTGGTTAAATGGGATTCCTAAGAGAGTTTTTGTTCTGTCTTACTTGGCCTGCTTCTGTGTTCCTCAGGCCCCTAGAATTATGTAAATACTGAACTGCTTGCTCCCTCATTCCTGTGCATTAGGTAAATCATATCTAAGTTCTCAGGGTGTGAATCCTTTGCTCTTTATTTAACTTTGTGTGCATATATTTTATTTTCAAATTAATATTTTTAAAGTTTTCAAACATTCTCAAACTTACAAAAAGTTGCAAGTGCAGCATAAAGAGCTTTTTTCCCTGAGCTATATGAGAATAAGTGCTGACCTGTGCCCCTTCAGCCTTGAGTATTTGAGTGTATATTTCCCACAAACAAGGATATTCTACTTTACCTTAATTCAGCTGTCAAATTAAAAAATTAGTATTGTACATTTTCATCTAATCCTCAGACTGTAGTCAAGTTTTGCTAAATGTCTCAATAATGCCCTTATATATACACACACATATATATATGTGTGTGTGTGTGTATATAATTTTTAAAATATCTTTCAGATCAGGTGTTATAGCAATTCTGCATTTTACTTTATATGTTTAAAATATTGAATTATTCCTTTAGTGCCTTGGTCAGTTGGCTCTTGGTTTCAGGAACAGGAGAATTTTTTCTATGTCAAATGCCCTTTAGAATAGAATATAAACAAGAATTCTAATTGGTTTATTAAATTTAAAACTTGTTGAGCATCTGTATGTTTCAGGCTCATAGCCACAGTGTCCTTAAATACTTTGTTTTCCTTCTTGATATTAGAAACATCATTCAGTGTTTTATAGTATTAGTGATATCAAGACTAAGTTTAGACCAAAATGTAAATAAGGAAAACATAGTAAAATCAAATGAAACTTTCACAGATCACAAACCATGAACTCCAGGTTTTATTTAATAGTTTCTCTTTAACTTGTGAAGATATGAGAATGGTTGTAGGGAATAAGGTAAAGAAAGCATTTCCTGAGAAAATTCATTTTATACCTTTATTATTTATGTAGGCATTTAGATTAAGATCTGGCTTTAGACTCTTTGTTTCTTTATCCTGTGAGTAATATGCTCAAGAAGCTGTGAGCCAAATGAGGGCCACACAGTTTTGGGGCCTAGCTGTTGGTGTGTCTGAGATGAGACATATTTCTGCCCTGTATCCCTGGCATTCTTCACCTAGCGATGTTTCTAAAAGGAGACCTTTGGGTGGGGATTACAATCTGCTGATAGTCACAATACTCAGTCCTGATTTATACTTTCTAGACTTCAGAAGCTCAGGAATTGGCCTGGGAAGTTCCTAGACAAGTGGCTTCTCACAGGAAGAGGTCAGGGCCACACCATCACTTGGCACCTTGACTGGTATTCACACTAGGCTTTACAATGAATCTGCTTTTGGCATTCCTTCCATGTGAGTCATCTCCTAGTCCTTTAATCATTAAACCCTCAGTGCTTGCTGTGTGACAACCACTGTGCTTGACACATGCAAAGATGACTAAGACACAAGTCTTCTCTGAGGGACTACAGTCTAAAAAGGGGAAACAAGAAAATACAGTGGAGTGTTAACAGGTGCTGTGATTGAATTCTACCTGTGAGGGAAACACCATGGGCCCAGATCTAACAAAAGGCTTCATAGAGGACCTGATGAAGTCTTGAGTTTTCATGAAACTAGAGCATGGGTGAAGGCTGGGGTGGTGGGATGGTGGGAGAGGCAGGAGGCATTTGAGTAGGGACAAATATTTCTATGAAAAATATTAGTTTGAAAAAGATGTGGTAGTAGCCTAGCTTGACATCTGTCACCCCATTATCACTAGTATTGAATTGGCTATTCAACTAGAAGGGTTTCCTCTCTTTATTCCCTGTTCCATATGAATTCTTCGTCTCATGCAAACTTCCCAATGAAGCTGTGCTTTCTGTTGAAGAGAGAAAAACCAGGTCTCCCTAGAGGAAGTGAGTAATGGAAGAAAACTGAACTGTGGGAGCTGGACATGATCTGGGCTCTGGTCCCAGTTCTACTCATTAGCTGTGTGACCTTGGGCAGGCCACTTACCCTTTCTGAGGCAGTTTTCAAGTGTGAAATGATAATAATGATTCTTCCTTGGCTGCCCCATAGCACTGAAAGGAGGGCCAAATGGGGCCGAGCACGATCTGTTATAGTTTACAGAGTACTCACAGAAAGGTGAGTGGCCTGCCTTTTTGTTCTTCATGGGTTTTTAGTTTTCATTAACTTTCTCCTTTAAAGTGCATTGAGATGTGTATAATTTGATGCATGTAATGTGTAAAACTAGGCAGATATCTAATTGTACAGATTCCTTTCTCACTGCCCTGCAGTATAGCTGTATCAGTTATTTTCCCATTGAAAGAACATCATTGATGTTTTTTTTAAAAACTCTTTCATAGGATCTAATTCTACTTCACCATTTAGAAAAATCATAATTCATATGACCTCCTAAGTAGATGTTTTTTGCTTTGCCTTTGGTTGAACCAGGAGTTATGTACTTACTTTTCAACTTTTGCCTTTATAGGATCTTTAATGACTTGCTACTGTGGGAACCAACAGCTCCTTCACCAGTGGAGACTTTTGAAAATATTTCATATGGTATTGGGCTTTCAGTAGCCAGTCAGCTGATTAATACCTTCAACAAAGATAGTTTTAGTCCATTTAAGTCTACAGTTCACTATGGTAATATATTTTAAATTTGTTCTGAATTAAAATGCCTGGTTTATCAATAAACGAAGTGGCCTTTTCAATTGATATATTTGAAAATGTTTCTTTGATGTTTTCCATTAGTAACTCTATTTATAGTATGTTAGTAATTTATAGCATTTCTGCATTTCTATCTGTATATTGAGAATATTATCAAATATGTTATTGTTACTGGTAATGTATACATTGTCTGAATTTCAGCGGTAAAGAGGAAAACATAAAAAGTATATTTTTATTGCCAGGTCAGATTTTTTTGTAATAAAAATAAACAGGTTGTAAAGTATACTCCTGTGATAATGTTTAAGTTGCTATCTTATTTTAACAAGCTGTCGGAACATGTAATTGCAGCCCTTATTTCTTATAGATGAGGAAAGTGGGTCTGAGGAGGAGACCTTGCAGTATTTTTCAGCTGTTGACCCTAACTATCGTTCCCGGAAGAAAAAGAAGCTAGACTCTCAGAACAAGAACTCACAGAGTCTTCTCTCAGTTCTTCTGAGTATTAATCATGGGTTGGTGGCAGTGTTTACAGATGTAAAGGTAAGGATTTACAAATCAAAAAGCGTTTTTTCAAGTGTACTTTATTACAATTCTAATTGTGATACCAGTACACATCCAGTAGCTGAGGTAGTTTGAAGTTGTTTCAGTGACTGGTTAAGATGAGTTTTCTAAAGCCATGATAGTAGCCACTTGGGAGATTTAGCTTCCATTGCAGATCAAAACACAGATGTTACCTGGACCTGTTTTGGAAAATGTGTGCTGGTTCTGCTCCTGAGGTGATAGCTAGTAACTTGCCTATTATAGAGGAGGATGAAGTTCAGGGATTCATTTGGCAGAAGTGGTCCCACAGAGCATTTAATTACTCAGTTTTCATAACACCGTGCTTAATGGCTCATGAGTCATACCACTTTGCTGCAACTGGAAGATTCTCCTAAACTGAATCAAGAAGGTGCCTCCTAAGGGTCATTTTTACTTTCCTGCATTTAAATAAAGACTTCTATGTTTTTCTGATCTTTTTATTAGCAAGATAATGAAGAGCTGTTGGAAAACAAGCATGGTGAATTCTGGTTAGAGTTCAATAGTGGTTCGTTATTTTGTGTGACAAAATACGAAGGTTTCGATGACAAGCACTACATCTGCCTTCAGGCCAGCAGCCTCAGTCTCTACCACAGAGGTAGGACGAGTGTTGAATGTGTGGTTTTGTTCACTTCTGTTTAGGCATGTTTAAATTTTGTTTAATAAAAGAAATCTGTTAAGCACAAAACTATGATATTAGAAATTATTTTCTGTGGGGTGTTCTGAGGCAAAGTTCTGAGGTTTCTGGGGCAAAGTAATATTAATTGTAAATTAGAATTTGACTTTGTGTTCTTTTTTAGTAACAACTTTATTGAGATATAATTCACATACCAAACAATTTACCCATTTAAACTATACATTTCAGTGATTTTTAGTATTTCACAGAGTTTTATAACTATCATCACAATCGATTTGAACATTTTCATCTCCCCCAAAAGAAACCGTGCCCTTTAGCAATAACCCCCACAGCCCTCCCATCCCACCTGGCCCTAGGCAACAATTGATCTACCCTCTGTCCCTGGATTTGTGTATTCTGGATGTTCATGTAAATGGAATAATACAATGTATGGTCTCTTGTGACTGGCATCTTTCATTACCATGATGTTAAAAGGTTCATTCAAGTGTCTCGGTGTTTCATTCCTTTTTATTGCCGAATACTCCATTTTATGACTATACCACACCATATCTTAATATCCATTAATCAATTGATGGGACTTTGCATTCTTTATACTTTCTGAAGTGGTATTTCCTTTTGGTAACAAATACACAATTTACCATTCTTTGAGCACATTCTCTGTATAACCTTGTGAATAGAAATGAGATACTTGTATAGTCTTAATATTTATCAGATTTTCGTATTTAAATTTACTTTTCCTAGCATTTCAAATTTTAATTTTTTTTAAGTTGGATACTGTCAGTCATACCAACATTAGCAAAGAAGTATAGATTATTAATACCTAACTGATTCTTGTCATTTTGCCTCCAGGATTATATTACTTTCAGTGGAAGTACATAGATTCTTGTTTTGAGTTATAGAAGGCCATGAACTAATTTCAAGTATCATTTTGTTAAATTTTCATCTCATTGTGGATGTAGGCATAGTGGATGGAGTGATTCTTCCTACAGAAATACGACTGCCCAATTCAACCCGCCCACATTGGTTGGAACCTACTATCTATTCCTCTGAAGAAGATGGCCTCAATAGAGCTGCTTCAGATGGTGTTGGCGGAGACACTTTGAATATGCTCTCTGTTGCAGTCAAAATATCATCTGATAAATCAGAGTCCAATACAAAGGTTTGTGTATTGTACTTTTATACCATTAAATACTTGCTATTGATTTGATTACTAGCTAAAAATGATTGCATAAAGGGCAACACATTTATTTTCTTAGAAAAACTTTTCAAGTTTTGAATTAGAGGGTATTGTGTAAGCAATAAATGTAATTCTTTGTGTTGTTCTCAACAGGAATTTCTCATTGCTGTAGGACTGAAAGGAGCCACTCTCCAGCACAGAATGCTTCCTTCTGGGCTTAGCTGGCATGAGCAGGTAAGAGAGCTGTTATGTATGTGTTGATTTATTTTTACTTTATATTGACATATAATACACTGAGAAGTTCATGAGTCATAAATGTTCAGTGCTCATTGAATTAGTATGAAGGAAACACTCTTATATTAATGCTTCTTAGTTTAAAAAATAGAATGTTATCAACACCCCAGAATATAATTTTTAACCTTCAAGTTTGGTCCCTAAACATCTTAAAGACAGAGTTATCCTTTACGTCATTAAAGGAAAGGGATTCTTTCCCAGGACCTGTAGAGTGTCTGGTGTAGAGGAACAATAAGTGATGTATTAACCTTCACTTATAACCATATATTCTTTTAATGCTATAGTTTCAGAATTATTCCCTAGGCCAGTAACATGCTTTTGAGGTATTTATAAGGATTTCTGTAATTACGTTCCAGTTTAATAACTGTAATTGGTTAATGAAATATAGTTGGTTACTTTTCAGAGGAAACTTTGGGTAAGAACTTAACTTTTCTTTCTGTGAGAATGAAAACTAGTGTACTATGATTCTGTCCAGTTTCTATTTAGATAGAAATTTAGGCGAATAGATGTCGGTGAAAGGGACTTGTTTTCAGACTGAGCTAGTTACACATCTAGGAGAAAGAACTTCTCCCACCAATGGATTGTATAGAGAACGAGATGAAGAGTTTTAAGCAGTCTTTAGCAATATTTGGTTTTTAAAGAATTATTCCAAGCAAAATAGTATGAATATATATATATTATACATACTTTGTTAGTTTCATAAGAGGACTTTTCAGAGATTTTGGTGGTCATGCAGTTGTTGGATGGGCTTCTTCACTGCAAATTCTAGTTTTGCAAATACTTTTTGAAATGAATTCCTTTAAAATAATGATTGTTTTTTGTTTTAGCATTATGATTTTCCAGTAAACAGTTGCTTTTTCTGTGACATTTTATTTTACGTTGGTATTAACGATATCATATCAAAGCATTTTTTTTCTTCTAAAGCAGGGCATTTTATATTTTTGTGATTATAGATTTTATACTTCTTGAATATTGCTGATGAACCTGTTCTGGGATATAATCCTCCAACTTCATTTACAACTTTTCATGTTCATCTCTGGAGCTGTGCACTTGATTATAGGTTAGTTTACAAATGGAACAAAAGTTTTATTATTTAAAATATGTACTAAGTTTTGAAAAAATACATCATTCAATAGAGTTAAAGTTCAAAATGCTCTTTAAAAGTATTTCCTGTTGTTGCAGCAGGCTGATGTTCTGTTGTTTCTTTCGGTATTAGGCCTCTTTATTTGCCAATCCGATCTCTTCTTACTGTTGAAACATTCAGCGTTTCCAGTAGTGTTGCCCTGGATAAATCGTCGTCTACTCTCAGGTGCCTGTGTAAACTTTGTCGTATACTAACTGCAGCTGTTCAAAACATACTAACTGATAGGTATCTAAATACTTTGATTAAAGTCTCAATCTTTTGTTAAAATCAGCATTCTTTTACTTATAGCCATGTCCCTTTTCCCAAGTTTTGAAGCTTTCTTTCTCAGATGCTTTATCTTCTATTCATTACTGTTTTTCGTTTTCAGGGAGGAAATTAACTCTCGAGATTGTTAATTTACCTTTTAAAAGTTATAGAGAAACTTTTCATAATATCTGATATACTTTATTTTCATGATTTAAAATAAACCTTGTGAATTTGAGCATTTATTAAAAAAACTACTGAAAATTTGTAATTAATTTGAGATGACTTAATCTCATCTTTATATCACTTAAACACTAGCACTCATAAACAGTGAATTTTAAATTTAACATTTAAAGAAATGTTAGATGATTTATATTAGAAACTGCATATGACTTTGGTAACACATGAAAGAATGATACAACTAAGTATATAGTGATCCTGTGGCTTATATGGCATATATTTGAGGTTAGTTTTTTAGATGTTGTTTTTATCTTTTTTTTTCCTCAGAATAATCTTGGATGAAGCTGCTTTACATCTGTCTGACAAGTGTAACACTGTCACTGTAAACTTGAATAGAGGTAAGAGTTAAGGAACAAAATCTGAATAGATGAATGCTCTTCATTTTTTTGTGTGTGAATATTTTAAAGCATTTTAACTCTGGAGTAATGCCAGTGAACTAAGGCTCTTATTAAATATCAGTTGGAAGTTGTAATTCCCTTATAACATCAGTTAAGTGCATCAGATTCTATATACTTTATTTATTTAAGATAAGACAAATTTGTTTCTAACTAAAGTGAAAGTGAATTGTAGGGTGTTTGTAGGATGAAATTATATTTCTGTTGCATTATAACTATCTGAAGCACTACATGCCACGAATTTTAAAGAGATGCTAGTTTTATTAGGTGTTGTTGGTTAATATAGCATTTTTGAGAGCTATACTCATGTATTTTGTTAATTACTTTAAAAAATTTTAGATTATGTTCGTGTGATGGATATGGGGCTTTTGGAATTAACCATAACTGCAGTGAAAACTGATTCTGATGGAGAGCAGGTAAGTTATTAAAAGAAATGGACATTTTTATTTAAGTTCTATTTTTATAGGAAAAACTAAAACAGTATTGAGTTTACTGTAAAATTATTTTTCCCCTTACCTAATTTTGGTCAAAAATAGTTAAAATATTTTAAAATTAAGATTGAATTACTATAAATATATACTCCTGTGGCAAGATAAATTATCATATTCAATGTAAACCTGTGCAAAAAAAGAAACTTTTGTCTCTTGTTTGGAAAACGTTTTCATGTTTTCTTCCATGTGTCCTGTCCAGACTGAACCGCGCTTTGAGTTACACTGTTCCAGTGACATTGTCCACATCAGAACGTGCTCGGACTCTTGTGCTGCGTTAATGAATCTCATTCAGTACATTGCAAGCTATGGGGACCTAAATGCAGCTAACGAGGCAGAGATGAAGCCAGGAACCCCTCAAAGAAAGATGAAGGTATAGCCAGCAACATTACTCATTAGAACCAGCTCATCCCCTGTCCCATTCCAGCCACAGAGACATGTTTATGTCAGTGAGGTCTGCATGATTAACAGTCATGTGGTAGAAGAAACTTTGAAAAATCTATGTATTCCTTACTTCCAGAGTGATGGGGTCTGAAAGGTGATTCCATGGGCGTTTTTGGAAAACATTCTACTGTTCGATATTCTTTGTTTTAGAACATTAATCTTCTCAACCAACATAATGCTTTTTCCCAGACTTAAGTAATTTTTGTCTGTCCTCTGGGAAGAAAGAAAACATTTATCATGTCAGAGCTTGTTATGTGCAAATAGTTTATAAAAATGCTATGAGAAGATAGATGGCAGGTGTTAGTACTGTTACCAGAAGATGCATTTATATAATACTATCTTCCATATTTGTTATCTGTAATACTACCCAGTTTGCAGTGTACTTTCTCATATGTGATTTCCTTTAACCCAGTTCAGTAGAATGGTTAAAGATTATCATCTCTGTTTTACAGATGAATTAGTTAAAACCCAGAGAATTTAGGCAGTTTACTCCAATTAGTAGCAGAAACAACAGTAAAACCCAGATAGTTTGAGTCCTGGTTCAATGCTTTCCGATACCCCCAAGTGTCACCTCCCTGCCCTCTCTTATGTCCAGATTAAGCACTGTCCAGTGGTGTGAGTGTGTTTATTTTTTCAGTGTGTTTTCATCCTTTTCCATGGCTGCTTCTGTGGACAGAATTCTCAGTGCTCGTAGGTTATGGAGCTTCTGGGAAGGGTCTGAGTGGCCTGCACTGTCTTTCATTCAGGATGACCTTACACTTCATTGTGTTTTCACTGTTGCACTTTCATTCTGTTTTGATTCCTTGTTCCTGCTGTATTCTCGCTGATAATAAGGTGATTTATGACACACCTCTCTACAGGTTATTCTCCTTTTAAAAATAGTCTCCTTTTAAAAATTGTCCTTTTCAAATTGGCTCTTTCCATTTTAGAGTCATGGTCTCATTTAAAAAGCATGGTCTGGATTGAGTGAATCCACAGTTCACTTACCCATAGTGGTTAAGCATCAGTGCTGGAACAGCATCCCATGAATCGCATTTGGTAGATTTCCCCTCTTGTGTATGCTCCCTGTTGTCCTTACTTAGTTGTCCATTTATTCCAAGAAATGAGGCTCTGACCTACAGTGGCTTTGTCTCAAAGGGGTGAAAATCATTGCAGTTGTCAGATTTGAGCAGATCAAAGTCTTCGGAGAGAGCTCTCCCCTCACCCTGGTTTAACTGCAGCTTTGTCACCTTCCTTTTCTTCTAATATGTCACCTCTTCAAGACTCTGTTTACTGTGCTGACTTTGAGGCAGGCAATGACAAATGTATTTCTATTTGCCAATAGTTGTTAGGATGATGATAATACAGAAAACTTCAAATAAAAATGTAACAGTTGCTGGGAAGAATATAGAAAAATGAATATATTCCTTTTTCTAGTGTTTTTGTAAAATGTACTATATTTCTAGAACAAAATCATGTTAAGCAGTTTCCTTCTTAGAGCATTTTCAGTTATTTTTAATTAAGTTTTTGGGCTGTAGGTAGATTCTGGCAGTCGATCATCTGGCAGTCGAGGTCCAGTACTTGCTGAGGCAGATCAACAAATTTTACGAGATTTGATGAGTGATGCTATGGAGGAGGCTGACATGCAGCAAGCCACTACATCTGTGAAGCCACAGCCTAACGGTAAGACAGACCAGGACTTCTCTGGGAGAACCAGTTGTGCAGTGGCGGCTTGCATTGTGTTCTTATACATTCTTCAGTAAGTAACTTGTTAAAGAAAAGACAAGTCTGAGTTTTGGTGGATATTTTTTAGTCAGTCAGCTTGTGTATATTGACTGTCTAGTAGATAAATAACACTGGCCCGAGTGTTGAGGTGGGGATACAGCTTAAGTGGAGGATAAATCTTAACGTTTTCTGGTAGCTTATAGTTTAGTAAAACAAATTGTCCCTAAACCAGACTGATGATAGTACTTAGAACAATTGAAAAATGATGTGAGCAACAACTTCAGTCTGTGTAAATGCTCTGTAATACTCAGTTATTTTACTGTGTTAAATAACTGCTCTAACTGCTCAGACTGGGATCATTTCACTAGACTTTAGTGAAAGTGAGATGACTTGGCTTTTAAAAAGTGAATAGGATTTAGGTGTGTAGAGGGGCAAGAAAAGGTAATACTGGGAAAGTCGTTAACATTAGCAGAAGCACAAAGGCACAGATGAGCCTTATTAATTAGCAGAGCAGGCTATTACTGGAACATAGTTCCCTGCTTATTGAAAAGCATTTTACGGGAAAGTTGGATAAGCAAGGTGGAACTAGATTGTTAGCCTTGAAAGCCACATGGAAGCATCTAAATATTTTGAAGCTTCTGTCCAAAAAATATATTTTTTCCTAATTGGATGAACATAGCTATTTCTGTATGTTATGAAATTTTAATTTTTAAATATTTCATGGTGTTATGAAAGTTTAACATTAAATGTTTCCATTCTAATTTAGAATAAATTAGAAAAAAGGATGCAAACTTTTTTTTATTAAGGTATTATTGATATACACTCTTATGAAGGTTTCACATGAAAAAACAATGTGGTGACTACTTTTACCCATATTATCAAGTCCACACTCATACCCCAATGCAATCACTGTCCTTCAGTGTAGTAAGATGCCACAGATTCACTGTTTGCCTTCTCTGTGCTACACTGTTTTCCCCATGACCCCCCCCCCAACAACACATGTACTAAACATAATACCCCTCAATCCCCTTCTCCTTCCTTCTTCACCCGCCCTCCCACACCCCTCCCCTCTGGTAACCATTAGTCCCTTCTTGGAGTCTGTGAGTCTGCTGCTATTTTGTTTCTTCAATTTTGCTGCATTGTTATACTCCACAAATGAGGGAAATCATTTGGCACTTGTCTTTCTCCACCTGGCTTATTTCCCTGAGCATAATATCCTCCAGCTCCATCCATGTTGTTGCAAATGGTAGGATTTGTTTCTTTCTTATGGCTGAATAATATTCCATTGTGTATATGTACCACATCTTCTTTATCCATTCATCTACTGATGGACACTTAAGTTGCTTCCATATCTTGGCTATTGTAAGTAGTGCTGCGATAAACATAGGGGTGCATATGTCTTTTTGAACCTGAGAAGTTGTATTGTTTGGGTAAATTCCAAGGAGTGGGATTTCCAGGTCAAATGGTATTTCTATTTTTAGTTTCTTGAGGAGCCTCCATATTGCTTTCCACAATGGTTGAACTAGCTTACATTCTCACCAGCAGTGTAGGAGGGTTCCCCTTTCTCCGCATCCTTGCCAGCATTTGTTGTTCTTAGTCTTTTGAATGCTGGCCATCCTTACTAGTGTGAGGTGATATCTCATTGTGGTTTTAATTTGCATTTCTCTGATGATTAGTGATGTGGAGCATCTTTTCATGTGTTTGGCCACCTGAATTTCTGCTTTGGAGAATTGTCTCTTCATATCCTCTGCCCATTTTTTTATCGGATTATTTGCTTTTTGGGTGTTGAGGCATGTGAGTTCTTTATATATTTGTATGTTAACCCCTTGTCCGATATGTCATTTACAAATAGATTCTCCCATACTGTACAATGCCTTTTTGTTCTGTTGAGGTGTAGTGTTTTTATTGCCTGGAATCACTTCCCTGGCTAAAGGTTTGCTTGGCAACTGTTTCTCCCCACCCTGTCCACAAGCAGAGATTCCCGGTACCTTTGGATGGGGCGCTTCTAGATTCCCCCAACCCCTTTGCAGTATTGTCCAAGACAATTCTTCCAGAGTTCCACCCACACGACAGAATTGTCAGTATGAAATTCTGGCTAAAACAGAACTTCAGTCAACACTAACCAGGTGCTGCTGAATTCCTGAGCTTTTCTCATGCCAAATAACAAAGAGGAAACTGTAACTTTATGAAACCATCACTTATTGTTTTCTTAGAGAACTTCGAACATATTAATTAGCCTTTGTATTAGTTGTCAGAGGGTTATTAGAAATAAATGAAAGCATCAACATAGTGTGTATCTCCCACGTGGCTAAAATGCTTCCTAAGTGTTGTTTCAAAATGTGTCAGACTTGATTGTTGCAATCTTTTCATCTAGGTGATTTGGAAGACAAATCTCAAATTCAGGAGCCATGTTGTTCAGACCTCTTCCTGTTTCCTGATGAGAGTGGGAATGTGTCCCAGGAGCCTGGCCCCACTTATGCCTCATTCACTCACCACTGGATCAATGATGCAATGACAGGTGTGCCCACTGAAAATGATGACTTCTGCATTCTTTTTGCCCCAAGAGCAACCATTCAGGTAATAAATTAATAACATAATTGAGGCCTTAAGATAGAGTTACAAATTGAATTGACCAAAGGGCACCTAAAAAAGATTCTTTAGCTTTTGCCAGCTCTTTGTGGTTCAGAATTACTTCATTTTGTGATTTATTATTGATGCTTTGTAAATGTCAGTTATACTTTACTATTTCTATGACACATCTCTCAGAGAAGAATGCTCTATATTTACCAAATTTCCACCATAAATTATTGACCTGCAGATGTTGTGAGTAGTAAGATAACTCTTCAGGATGGTGAGCTTAAGTGGCAGAAAGGGGTGCTGCACAGAGTTGCTAGTCCAGGAATCGGGGAAGGTAAGACATGGCTTGTGTGAAGGCTGATGGTTGGTCTATATATATAATTTCCATTTTAGAATCATGCTCACATTTAAAATCATGGTCTAGATTTAATGAATCCACTGTTAATTAACCAAAATGGTTATTAAGCACTGGTGCTGCAATTGAGGCCCATGAATCACCATTTAGTGTTTATATGTATTAAACTGCCTGAAAGTCTTAGTAGGTGACTGCATTTATTTTACTAAGTTCTGGGAAATTAAAAAATAAAGCAATCAAGTTCAGTATAAGCTCATTATTAGGAATGTGGTAATTTGTCAGAATGTTGAAGTATGTCAGATTTGGAATGAAATATTGACTTTGAATCAGAGGACTACACACACACACACATACACACACACACACAATTTGTGCCTTTTTATTGTCAAATAGTAAAAGCCAAATTGTAGACTATAAAACATCCTTATGGAGTGATTTACAGAGAACAGAAAGAGCCCATTTTATGGTTAATAATGCAGAGTATCCTATGTGATGATTAATGTCAATACTTATCCCATTTTATATACTGAAATTATTGAAAAGAATGCAAAATCAGAAAATCCCCTTGAGATATGCAGCATCATCAGTGGTTTCTACTGAGATAAGACAGTGAGTGTTACCTGTTTCTTTATTTTAGGAGAAGGAAGAAGAACCAGTTGTAAAAATAATGGTTGATGATGCAATTGTGATAAGAGATAATTATTTTAGTCTGCCCCTTAAGAAGACAGATACAAGCAAAGCCCCATTGCACTTTCCTATTCCTGTAATTCGGTATGTAGTTAAAGAAGTGTCTCTTGTTTGGCATCTTTATGGAGGAAAGGATTTTGGAACAGCTCCTCCTTCTCCAGCTAAAAGTTACATGTAAGTTAATTTCTACTTAATATATTTGGCTGGCCAATATATTCTTTTCATATAATAAAGTACGTAGAATGTGTCTTCTTAAGAATTGCTAATAAAGTAGTATTAAAACCTATGTAATTTAAATGTCACTCTTTTAATGTCCATGTTTTCCATTTGTAAACTCATTTGCATTGTTTATATTTTTACGAAAATATTGTGACTTAAGTGATTTCCACTCAGCACAATTTTTTGAGTACTTACCAAGTGCCAGAGCCTGTTAGAGACACTTTGACTGAGATGAGTAAGACCCAGACCATGTTCAAAAGGAAGAGACAGCAATGAGGGCAATGAAGTGAAGTGGGTGCCGGGGGAGGCAGGGACCAGGCAGGCCCTCAGTCTGCAGTACCCAGCAGGGCATCAGGCACAGCGGTGAGGACCTGAAGTGCTTGTTAATGAGTGTGTCTTTTGGTGGTGCTGGAAGAGAAGTAGGCAGAGAGATGAGGTAGGTCTGCGGAGGCAAATATTCTCACGGTGGTGGAGAAGATCGGAAAAGGCTTCCTGGAGTGGTAACCTTTGGTGCAGTAGTGTAGTGCCTTTTTCTACTTAAAGGGGATTTTTAAAAGCTCAGGACTTTACTATAATTCTTTTTCTGTATTAATTGGGATTTCTAGGACTTGTACTCTTATGATTATAATGGATTTCTGAAGTAATAAGGAACTTGTAGCAGTCTCATTTCTAAGACTGTTTTGTGATATGTGCACCAACATCATAGTTAAGTTTTTCTGTAATTATAAATGTTTAGCAAGCAGATGATGGCCATAATGGCAATAATAAAATTGATATTCTCAGTGTCTCCAAAGTATAAAAAATCTGTTTTTGATTTATAGTAATAAAATTTGTGGCAGTGTTTTAATAGTTCTGTACTATTATCTTCTCTTTCACCTTGTTACTTTTCCTGACCTCATCCACTGCCTTTCTTTGAATATTCCTTTAACAAAAAAAATTTTTTTCATTTATAGTAGTCCCCACAGTTCACCTTCTCACACACCCACAAGACATGGACGTAATGTGGTATGTGGGGGAAAAGGAAGAAACCATGACTTTTTAATGGAAATACAGTTAAGCAAGGTAAGGTGGCATTTGAAAGGAAAAATCCACTAAGTAGGAGCATTAGTGGGGGTTCTTTGGTTAGGCCCCTGCCCCGTAGTCTTGAGCTGTAAGTCCCACCCCTTCATATTGGAAAAGGGCAAGGGTCTTGTATAAAACTTTACCTCTTTTTCTTCCTAAGCTTTCTGAGAAGATTGAAGGTTTTTGTTTTGTTTTCCCAGGCTACCCCTAGAGCAGTGTCTCTCAGAATTGAGCAAGCATCAGAATCCCCCTGAGGGCTCATTATGACACAGGTTGCTGGGCCCCAGAGCTTGTGATTCAGTAGGTCTGAGGGATGGTCCATGAATTTGCATTTTTAATAAGTTCCCACGTGATTATGATATTACTTATCCCAGGACCACACCTGGGGAACCACTGCCCTGGAATAATTATCTGGACATGCTTGAGGTTGGTTAGCACATAAGTCAGGTCCTTTGTGAAGGTCTAGAGACAGGTAGGGACAGGCCACCGTGACCTTATGTCTTGCCAGTGGGTTTCAGTCCTGGACAAGTTCACTATGGATTCAATGAAACCAAAGAAGTGACAGTGGAACATTCTTGGGGTGAAAGGGTTTATACCCAACTTTATTCCCACGGTGGCAGGTCAGTCACTAGAATCCCATCCCCTCAGAGCAAGTCTGCATGCAGCAAGCCCATCTCTGCCTCTGGGCCTCTCTACCCCCGCAGCCATCTCAGTCTCTGTCCTCGGCACTGCCGCCACTCCAGTCTCGTCTCTGCCCTCTTGCAGCCTTGCAGCTGTGCCACAGTGTTGCCTAGAGCACTGGGCAGAGCTCTCTATACAGAGTCAATAAGGACGTATTGCTCACAGGTGTGTAGTGAGCTAGTTGACCAGGGCTAGGTGAGAATCCTGGCCATAGGAACCTTCACTTTATCCACACCTTAACATACATTTAATTCTGTTAGCTTGTCTGGGATTGTGCCAAGTGTCATATATTAGGGTGCTTAACACAGAAATACCATAGTGATGAAAATTTCATATACAGTATCCTTGCCCCCATTTGGAACCTGTCTCCACTGATTCATTTTCAAGCAATTTCATAGGTATGCAAAATGATAATTTTATGTCTTATTCTTTTGAGGGTTTTGCTTGAAGAAGATAGGGAATTTACCAAGGTCAAATGAGAAATTTCAGTCAAGCTGGTAGGATACAGTGTAGATCCATCAATAAATTAGTGAACAAATGAAGGTATGTTATTTTTCTCCAAAAGTGGAGTGGAAAGCTGAGAATTCAAAGAAAATGATGATGATATTTTGTATTTTGAAGAGAAAATCTGATTTGAATAATATAAAAATTATTCCTTCTCCTCCGTGTCTGTGAAGGTGAAGTTTCAGCATGAAGTCTATCCCTCATGCAAGCCAGAATGCGATTCCAGCCTCTTGGAACACCCAGTCTCCCGACAGGTGTTCGTCGTGCAGGATCTTGAAATTCGAGATCGTCTGGCAACATCACAGATGAATAAGTTTTTGTACCTGTACTGCAGTAAAGAAATGCCTCGAAAAGCTCATTCCAACATGGTAAGATTTAAAACTTCTTTTTTGTTGTTGTTACATTAGTTTTGGAGTTTTTTATTATGTCTAATTGCAAAAGATTTTGATTAGGGAAAATTACTGGATATTTTTTCTTATTTTAATATGAAAATCCCTTTTAAATATGCTGCTTAAAGTTTTATGTTTTAAAAATTATTTTGTACATCACTTCTAGGGCCCACTAACTATGATTGCCAATATATTGATACCGGAGGAAAACCAGAAGTTCCCAGTGATCTACACAAAATATTTAGTATTGCTGGAGGTGTTTCAGATTTCTAGCACTTTTAAATTTTGGTATAATAGAAATGACAAGCTCAGGACTTGTGAAATGTCGTAGCAGCTGGTTTTGGATATGGGTCTATGAATTCACTTTAGGGGCTCAGCAGACTCCTTTGAGACTGCAAGTACAGTATTGTCATTTGCATTTTTACCTCTAAAGAGAATCTATATCTCATCAGATTCTTGAGGGATGTGTGACCCAGAAAAGTTTGATTCGGGCTCCTAAGGAAAGAGGGTAAACAATTAATATAAGGAATAGAAATGGGATATTTTTCTTTTCTTCATTTTTTGTTTTTCCTTTTTTAATGAAAATGGGTCATAATGTCATTGGAGAAAAAGTATTTTTCCTATTTTGCAGTTGACAGTTAAAGCATTACATGTGCGCCCAGAGTCTGGCAGATCACCGCAGGAATGTTGCTTGAGAGTATCACTAATGCCACTTCGCCTCAATATTGACCAGGTTTGTATTGCAGGCATGATTCGTGGAACTGTAGTTATATATCCCACATTCAGAATGAGAGATTTAATTTAGTAGAATTATGATGTTTAGTATGAAACTTTCATGGAAGTTACATAATCAAAGCAGACCTCTGCTAGTAAAGAACAGGGTGAATTCATTAGGTGTTTGGAATTGAACTACTCGTGAGTAAATATTATCAGATATCCTCCAGTCTCCTGTTCATTGTGTGACATAGCATTCCATTCCTGCTTCTCATTCTCTCTAATCCTTACGTACATACTCCTAATGTATCCAGACATACAGGTATCTTCAGAGAGTGTTAGAGGAGTCCCTGACATCTGTGATTGAAACAGATAAGAATTGCAGCACCTGGAGGAGAATTCCTTCTGCCCTCGACACAAGGACAGTTTTGTAAATTGGCACCTAACGAGGTCATAAACACCAGAGATTTATAAAAAGACATGAATCCACTTTCCCGTATTCTAGTAAGCATCCATCAAATTATTCTAGGTTTTGCCTTGACCCAGAGAGCTGTTTAAAGCATAGTTGGTGCCTATTCTATAAACTTTATATTCAAGCACGTGACAATATGGTGCTTTATAGTAGTACAGGTGTAGTGGTGAGGAGCGTGGATTTGGAATCAGACCTAGGTTTCAGTCTCAGTTCTCTTTTCCTAATTGTGTGGCTTTTGGTTAAGTTGCTTAACTTCGCCAAGCCTCAGTATCTTCACTGGTAAATGGAAGTAACAGTAATACATGTAGCATCATTTTTTTTTTAAATGAGGTTTAAATGAAACTAGTGTATGTAGTATTTAGCTTGGTGCCTGGAACACAATGTGTGGATCAAAAATGTTAACTGTTATTAACTGTAGCATATAACAACTGAAGAAAATAATGGAAGTTGTTAAAATAATCTGCTTTTGAAATAATAAAGCCCTCCTGTTATACCTTATGTTGGTGTGAACTCAAGTTTGGAAGTAGAGTATAAGTATATGTGAGGTGGCATTATTTGCTTAAATAACATTGATTAAATAATATTGATTTGTTATTTAAAGTAATAGATATTTCAGGAATAAGCCTAAATAATATTTATATTATAAGCAAAATATAGACATATCTCAGAGAAAGTATATTCCGAAGCACAGAAATTTAGCACCACTATACATTAATATTTGTAGCTTCTGAGCTATGTCAGACTTGCCAATAAGTACTTTAGATTTATGTTTTCTCATTGTGAAAAGAATATTTTTGGATACCCACATTTTAATTTATTTTATCCTTACATTGGCATAGGAAGAATATGATGACATATTTATGGGAAAGTTGATCTGTTCTGTGGGAATCACCCATAGGAGCAAGAATTAGAGCAAGATACATCTTCATGACATGACTTCACCAGACTTAGTCCAATTTTCTTTAATAGACTTTTTTCTTTAATATTGAGCTTAATTTCTTCTTTAGAACTATAAAGCATTATGATTTTAAAATGTGGAAATATTAATCTTAGAGAAAACAGGAAAATAAATGTTACAGCTGAACTGAGGAGGAATGGGAAATAATTCCCCAAAATACAGAACCTGGAATAAAGCTATGCTGCAGACATGTATGCCTTAATGAGGCATATTGTTGTACAAAAAGTCCTTTCTAGTTTACATCTTCTAAGATAGACGTGTATCTTATTTTGAGATAGCAGACAGTCATGTGAATAGAAGACCAAATATTTGTGTTCTCCATTTTTTCATTTGAAAACAAATCAGTTGATGAATAATAAAGCTTTGAGTAACATTTTTCTTACCATATGTATCTCTGACTTTATCTTTACTGGGTCATAGGCAGTAACTATAAACACAACACATTGTTTTCTCATGGTTTAAAATCTGCTTTGGCATTGAAATCAGTGTAATTGCGCCCAAAGCTCAGTGGCCTGTGGTAGGTGGGAAACCAAGCAGATGGAGTGACTTCCATCTGGGGGACAAGTGAATGATTGGGGTCATGTAATGAGGCAGCTTGAGATCCCAGATACAAAGGGGCCAGATTTCCTGACTCTTGTAGTCTAATGTTGACTTTGTATTGTACTGCCTGGAGATTTGTGTGGGAAAGATAGGTTAATAAGTTGCAAATCATTTGTTGAATGCCAGCCTTGTCCCAGGTTCTGTACAGGATGCTGGGGATACAAAGATGAGTAAACTTCTCCATCCTCAAAGATCTCTATATTGGGGGTACCACCATGAAACAGATGGCTTTAGCAGCCTTTGGTAAGTACAAGTGATGAAGATAGGCATAGGATGATATGTCCCCTAAGAAGAGGGCTCCTGAGCCAGGCTGGGAATTTGGAAGAGTGAGGGGTAATGAGGAAAGGCTTTCTGGAGGAGGTAACACTCGAGCTGGGTCCTAAGATAGGCAGCGAGGCTAGCCAAGTTGAGCTTTTTGTGAAGACATTGAGGGCCTGATTGAGGTTGTGAGCACAAGTATGTGCTCAGCTGAGGCTGGAAATGAGTATGAAGAGTCTGCACGTTTGTGGTTCTTTAGCATTGTTACTTCATTGTCTGACCTATGACATTAAAAGTACTTCATTTGACACTTTATATCATATTGTACTGTTGCAATATGCACGTTTCATATCCTTTACCATAGGACCTTAAAGCTGGACATAACCGAGTCAAAGTTTAGCATAAATAATAAAGCACATTTTTTGAAGTTTTAAAAAATTGATTATATTGAGGTATAATTTGCATATAATAAATGCATAGTTTTAGCTATACAGTTTGAGCTTGACAAATAAATTCACTTGAGTAATTGTCCCAATTGAAATGTGGAATGTTTTCTGAATGTCCTTTTGTGTAGTCGGCCTTCAGCACTGCAAAGGAATCACCAGCCTCATTTCCATCAACACAGATTAGCTTTTTCTATTCCCACCTTCATATAAATGGAATTGGGTCTGGCTTCCTATGCTCATCATCATGGCTGTGAGCATATATCAGCAGGCCATTCAGTTTTATTGCTGAAAAGTATTTCACTGTGGATAGGCCATGATTTGTTTTTCTGTTTACTTCCTGATTTACGTTTGGGTTGTTCTCTTGTTTTTGGCTCTAATGAATAAAACTGTTATGAAATTTGTATACAAGTCTTTTTATGGACATATGTTTTCATTTTTATGGGTATTATAAACAGAATTTCTGGGTGTTTCATGCTCTGACCAAACTTGGTCTCAAACTTTTGAATTTTAGCTATTTTACCTGGTGTTCATTGTGGTTTTAATTTGGGTTTCCCTGATGAGTAATGACGCTGAGCATCTTTTCATGTGCTTATTCACCATTTGTATATTCTTTTGTGAAGAGTCTGTCTTGCTAGTTTTAAAATTAGGTTGTTTGTCTTATTGAGTTGTAAAGAGTTTCTCATAAATACCAAAATCAAAAATTCTGAGGACATTTTGAAAAGCTGATGATAGTATCTCTTCATGTTTTGTGCTTCTGTAGTAAAATTGGGCAAAAACCACTGTCTCTTTAGTTTCCCTTTTTATCTGAGTACATTTATACCTGGAATTTTCTCTGTGTTTTTTTTGAAGACAGTCATGGAGTCAAAATATTTATACCATTAAAACATTACCATCTAGTGGCCAAATAATTAATTTTATTACTATTAACTTTGTTAACATGTAATATTTGATACACTCACATCTATATAGTAACACATTATAAATGTGTATAATGTAATATATCAAATATATACATAAATGTGTGTGAAGCATAACAATACAATGAACAATTCATGAACCCACTCTCCTACTCAGAATCAGAGTATTTCCAGTAGTACTGTTGAGGCTAGCTGCTTGTTCTTCAGTCCCATCGCTTAGCCTCCCATATAACATGTTACCTAGAAAAATACCTTCCCAAAGTCCCTCGTGTATACTTTTTTAAGAGTGATTAGTAGTCTATAAGATCCTTTGGAATTGCCAGACTTCTGGTGTGCTACCAAATATTGTGACCCTGTGATTCACCTTCACATTGCATTTTGGTACAATATTAATGTTTTATATTAATTTAGAATTTAAAAAAATGGAAGACAAAGAATATGAGAAGGTATTTAATTTTCACATCCTCCAAAGTGATTTGTCAGTTTGAGTGAGGTAGGCAAAGTGAAGCCATATATTTTTTGTCTGTAATTATGTAATTTCAGAAGAATCACATTAAATAAGTGATTTTAGTTATTTTTAATTTTTATTTTGAGTATCATGTCCCATGAAGAAAATGAATTAAGGCAATATAGTCTAGTGGTAAAAGCAGAAATAAGACAATAAGACACATGTCAGTATCCAGCACATGCTAACTCCTGTTGTCATGTAGGTCTTATCACCACTGCCAGTTTACAGTGGGAACTAATGCTCAGTAAGAATGAGAAGCTCTGTTTCTAAAGAAACTAAAGTGTACCTTGATTTAGAAATGGCTCTAATTTTTAACTTTTCATGTATCTTTGTTTTCATATCTATAAATTATCTCAGAGTTGTGAGAATTAACCAGAAAGTGTGTGTGTGTGTGTGTGTGTGTGTGTGTGTGTGTGTGTGTGTGTGTGTGTGTGTGTGAGAGAGAGACTAAGAACAGGAACAGTGCCTTGGCACAGGGTAAGGACTCAAATGATAGTATATGAATAATGAGTAAAATACTTTAAGATATTTTGTTTTATAGTTTTAGAAATACATGTACTTTTCCCCCTTCCATTTAGTTATAATTAAATCTCTTAATTTTAGGATGCTTTGTTCTTCCTGAAGGATTTCTTCACAAGTCTTTCAACAGAAGTAGAGCTTCTAATGGCTCCAGATCCAGAAGGTATTAAATATGTATAGTTTGAAAAAGTTTGTATCAAGTACTTGGCTTGGTTATGACTGTTACAAAGCCTTTATGAGAATGTACTTAAAATATTTATTCTCATTTATATGAATGTGTTCTGGGTTTGTTTTTGTTAAATTATGCAAATGTAGTTTATATAAAGGTGGTAATTTGAAGGTGAAAGTCAATTTTCTCTGTGAGAGTAATTTTATTTATTAAATGCAATGTAGCAAAACAACTTAAGTCTGGATTGATTTAAATGGTTGTTCTTAAGAGGCATACCTGATTTTTCCAATGTGCATATTGCATTTTCAGTTAAAAAGTCTCCTGGAGCTGATGTCACCTGCAGTTTGCCAAGGCATTTAAGCACCTCAAAGGAGCCAAATCTGGTTATTTCTCTCCCTGGGCCAAAGCAACCTCCACCAAATGATAGTGCCAATTCAGTGGAAGTGGTTAACGGGGAGGAAGAGAGAGACTTCTCAGCTGAAGAAGTGTCATTTAGTGATCAGCCTGTTTTTTTTAGGTAATAACTTAATTTTGATAACAGATGAAGTTATTTTGGAGTTTTGAAGATTTTTCTTTACAGTGTTCATGTACTGGTAATCATGAGGTTGTATCAGCTTTTCTTTGCATACCACACAATAATCTCGTGTATTTATTCACTTGGGGCCCCACCTGACCTGCACCCTCAATTACATAGTCACCCTGGATCAGGACTCTTTTGATTCTATTGCAGGAGGCCCCTTTTTCTCCTAGCTTCTTTATTCCTCCTGGCCCTCTCTTTGCACTCACTATTCTGGTTTCTATGTACCTCCTCAAACATGTTGTCCTTTTCCTTTACACTTCTCAGCTTTGGCATTCCCCACTTTTCCCTTATGGGGACTTTCTGTCTGGTTTTCTCTGCCCACCCTTCCCCTGCACTGTCGTGTCCTTCCTGACCCTGAGCCTCCTGGCTGAGTTGGCAGCTTCAGGAAACCCAGATCTCTGTGCGCTGCTGTCTGCTGTGATGCTGCCCGCCACCTGCTGGCTGGTTGCCCTGTTTCCAGACCCATCCATTCTTCCTTCCTTTCTTTCTGCCGCACGTGGTGATGGGGATGGAGTCTTAGCTGTTGGAAGGAGAAAGAATGAAAATCAAAGCCACTGGGATGTGAGGGGCCATTCGCTCCCTTTCCTGGTTTTCTGTACTCCCTCCCCTCCACCCCCTGCTGACGTCACTGGTCCCCCAGTTCTCTTTCCCTCTAAGTTTTGAGGTTATCCTTTAGGTATTGCCCAAAGTGGGCAGTATAACTAAAGGGTTCACATAGTTTAAGTATCTTGTGTACTAAAGAAATAGAAAATAACCAGAGTATGAGAATTGGAAAGATACTGGGGTAGATGATCTCTGGTGGTTCTAGACCTCTCCACCATAAGAAAAGAACTTCTTTTATTATTTTCCCACATTGATCTTTTTGTTTAAAAAATTTTTTTCTGCCAAAATATTATGCATCCTAGGTAATAATTTGAGTTCTCACTTTATAATAATTACACAAAAACTACCAATTTGTTTCTTATAAATACCGTATAACCAGTATAAAAGAAATTGAATAGTTATAAATCTGTCTTGAAAGCAAGGAATTTTACACTTTTTAGTCAGCATGTGTAGCCTTACTTAGGTAAATGTTTATTTTTTTCATTGGACTAATTTAATAAAAATAGCATATAAATTTCTGTTTCTACTCTCAGAAGCTCCTACAGGATAGAGGGTCCTGGGGTGGTAATCAATGAGATTGTCCAGATTACTCACTTCATAGGTGAGGGAGTGAATGCCCAGAGAAGTGAGTGGTCTTGCTCAAGACCACACAGACAGTGGCTGAGCCAGGACTCAAACCAGGTCTTATTGCAGATCCAGCATTTTCCGAGTAATAGCTTAATAGCCTCACCCCACTCCCATTTATTCACTCCACAAATATTTATGGAGCACATAGTACGTATGCTAGGTTTTGCTCTAGGTACAGTGAACAGTTGAGAAAATTCCCTATAAGGTTACAGTTAATTAAAATAATGATTTGTCTTATTGTGTCATGGAGAAAAGAAAGAATGAGAAAGGAAGATGCAGTTGCCGAGGGCTGTTGCCCAGAGAACCAAATGGAGATGAGGGATGACCTGGGGTCCCAGGCTTCTTGTAGTGATTGACATAGATATAGCTTTTCAATTTTCAATTTTACTGTAGTTAGTGGACTTCTGTGGGATGGTTTAGGATAGAATCACAGACATTAATTCTGTAGGAAAAAGTGTTTCAAGTTCCAATTCAGAGCCCAGCTTTTGGAAGGCAGCACCTTCTGCTTGCTGTGCACTGTCAGTGTGTAATGATGGTGGCATTCTTACACAATTCCCAGTGTTTGTGTGTTGATAGCCCATGTTTAAGCATTAGTTTGAAGAATGTTCACTATGTTCATCAATGTGTATGGTATTTGTAAAATCTACTGACAAAGACATTTAGGTTCAGAGAGTTCCAGTTGTTTGCCCATGATTGCATCCATATTAACTGACAAAACTGGAATTCATGTCTGGGTTTTCTGGCTCATGCTGATGCTTCGTGACTACAATACCTTACCTCTTTTCTTTTCACTTATTGGCAGTGATTGTATTTTTTGGCCTAATCTTGAAGCTTGCTTTTATTAATTTGTTCTCTGTTTGAATTGAGAATCTCTGACAGAATAAATTTTTCTAAGAGAAACAAACATTATTTAATAAGCTAGGAAAAGGTTTTTGTGAAAAAATTTCAATAATAATAAATACAGTTTATATAGGATGACAAACATTAATTTAGTTGTTACACTGCCCTAGAAAAGGTAGAGCTAAAAGACACTTTTTATTTAGGCATTGGAATAGTCATTATTTATTTCATGGTTTCACTTTATTCTCCAGTTAAATAAGCTAATTTATATCTAATTTCAGTTATTAGTTATTTTGCATTAAATGACTCCCCTCTTTTCTTTATCTTCAGAGAGTTTAGATTCACATCAGAAGTTCCTATTCGACTTGATTATCATGGCAAACACCTATCAATGGATCAGGTTTGGAAACTTTGTATTAAATATACTCTACAAAATTATCTCATTTGTTTTTCTCGTGGTCTCAGTTTTTAAAAAACTTTTTTTTTTTTAGTTTTTATATGTGTTTGAAATGAAGTGCAAGATTTTAAAATTTAATTCCATTTTTAAAGTAAAGTAAATATCATCTTAAGAACCCATGACTACAATTTGATATAAATTGGATCATATGTATTGTAAAATACTTTTTTTTTGCTGTAAATACTTCTAAGTGTTTTAGCTTCATTAGTGAATATTGCTTTGATTTTCCCAAATAGCAACTATTTTAAATGTTGAATCTCTCAAGTTACAGATTAATCTGGTCTGTTTTTAATTTCAAAGGGTACCTTAGCTGGCATTTTGATTGGTCTGGCCCAGCTAAACTGCTCTGAACTAAAGCTGAAGAGGCTTTTTTATCGGCATGGGTAAGACTTTTTATATGAGGCTTTCAGGTGTAGTTACTACAGACGGTTTACAACAAATTAAAAGCTGAGTTTTCTTAGCAAGCATACAAAATTTATTTTGTTTTATAACATTATCTACAGAAAGCTCATTTTTAGAGGATCCTTACTGATTACGGGTTAATTTTTATTCTGAGAGACCAGAAGTACAAAGATTGAACCAAGTAGTATTTTTCAAAAATAGCTATAGTTACAACATTTTTTGTAATTTCCCAAGGTTACAATTTAGCTTATTTAGTGAAAAGACTGGAAGTCTGTATGGTAATCATTCTTAATAGCCAAGAACCATGTGGCAATATATGGACATTGAGTTAATCCTAGACCAGAGCTTTAGTAGTTAAGAAATGAGAAGAGTGGGAAACACATATACATACTAGCAAAACCTTGTGAGAATTACTGACATTACCATTGGATTATATATGTGTGTACATATAGATGTGTTTGTATTCCGATTGAACATCTACAATATTCTGTCCTTGTAATTTATAACTTTTGTTTTAAGTAAAAAAAAAATCCCCCAAACTTATTTCCACCTATAAATTTCTTTCTCTTTCCTATATACTAATAGTCTTTTGCTCTAGTTTGTTAGGTGTTGACAAATTATTCTCATATGCAATCACCGAATGGCTTACTGACATTAAGAAGAACCAGCTACCTGGAATCCTGGGAGGTGTTGGGCCTATGCATTCACTAGTACAATTAGGTGAGTTTTCTTTTTTAATCAAAAGATCTTTTTTTTTTTTGCCTGATCGGTGATTATTAACCCTTTTGGGGTTAAGGATTTCTTTGAGAGTCTATGGGAGGACCATCTTTCTAGAAAACCTACGTGTGTGGTCATCATACAATCAAAGGTTGCCTCTCTTTTCAGGGGTTAAAAACGTCAGGGTTACAGTGATAGCAGGGATCTGAGCTCTAGCACTCCTACTGATTGCTATGCCATCGACTGTTCTAGTGCAAGGCCTGAAGGACTTGGTCTGGCTACCCATAGAGCAGTACCGGAAGGACGGTCGCATCGTCAGAGGATTTCAGAGAGGCGCTGCCTCCTTCGGCACCTCAACGGCGATGGCTGCTCTAGAACTCACCAACAGGATGGTTCAAACCATACAGGTATATTTCTGTATACTGCCTTAACCTGTACAAAGAGGAAAAGCCATTGGAAAACAGTTGGGTTATTTTGTTTTTTAAATAGTACTGTGGAAAAATACCAAATGTTGAGAATAGATTTTTTTATTTTTAATGATTTAATAATCATGCTTTTTTTTTTATTGCTTAGCTGTCCAGTGTTAAATAGTACAGTAAAACATGGGATACAGTGCCAAATTTGTTTGCCTGTTTTCAGTAAATCGTAACCATTAAGCTGAGGATTTATTTCACCACAGTTACATGAACAGACCACAATGTGAAGAAAGCATTGTAGACCAGAGTAGAGGTTTGTTCCATTCAGTATCAAACTCCAGTTGGCTATCGGTTGTTTGTAGACTGCACTGTTGTCTAACCTGGAAGATGGAAAATGTTCTCAGAGGATAGAGGAGGGACTGAAAAAAAAGCTTAATCCAGATGTTAGTTTTGAATGTACACTTTAGTGTTCTTGTTAGAGAAGTGATAAATTCTTCTTGTACAGAGCTCACATGCTGCCGAAGTGCCTGAGTTAGGGCGTGGGAGCTCCTTTGGTCTTCCTTACTCCCAGAGGAAGTGTGCATAACGCTCCAGACTTTGTTCTGACTCATTTCTTACTTTCTGGTAAAATGATCCAGGCAGCAGCAGAGACTGCTTATGACATGGTGTCTCCTGGTACCCTTTCTGTGGAGCCCAAGAAGATGAAAAGATTTCCCCATCACCGGTTAGCCCACCAGCCAGTAGACCTGAGGGAAGGGGTGGCCAAGGCCTACAGTGTTGTGAAAGAGGTAAGTGAGGACTTGCGTGGACCAGCCAGGGCCCACTGGCGTGTTGCCTGGCTCTCACCTACAGGGTGCTCCGTCGTTGGGTTGTTCCCAAAGAACTCTGGGAGGGAGTTTGGGGCTGCTACTGACAGCGAGTGCCGATGTCTGCATAAGGCAAGAGAGCAGGCTGCGCTAGGGCCAGAAGGCTCGTGAGAAGAGTAGTGGCCTAGTGGAAGACGGGTTCTCATTACAGGAGCAAGCAGGGAATGATAGAGCAGACTCCGTGTGCTCACCAGCTGGACTCAACGTATTTGTACTTTGTTTTATTTACCTCAGATTTGTATAAAAAAATACAACTTTTCAGGGGAATCACTCACCTGATCCCATTCCCATGACTTCAGTATCCTGAAGATGATACATATTTTTTCTGTACATGTTTTTATAATTTTATTATGTAAGTATATACATTTATAAGCAAAACATACTATTATTTATATTTTAAGCTAACATAAATGGTATCATGTTACATGTGTCATTCTGTAACTTGTGTCTTTCCAGATATATTCATGTTGATTTATCTAGATCTATTTTAAACTGTTTCATAGTATTTCATTGTATGAATATAGCATAATTTATTTATTTCCTTGTTGGTGGACAGTTTCCATTTCCCCCACTGAAACACTGCTATAGGAATGTTCCTACAAATGTTCCTTTGTTCACAGGTGCATGAAGTTAAAGGTGGAATTGGTGATTTGTAACTATTTTACCCTGACATTTAGGAAGCATTGCCAAGTCACAGTTTACTTGCAGCAGTGAAACTGGTCCTTTATGTGTGTTGGCAGGGGCATTCCTTGTCTTAGTCTTTTTTGACATTGTTTTTATGTGACATGAAGTTTGAGGTTGTTTAACTTATGATTCATGTATTAGGATTTCATTAAAGGCATTTTTCCCCATCGTTTTCTGACAGGCAAAAGTGCTGTGCACAGTCTTTTACCTGATGAAAGTAGCCTCTGTGGTCCCAAGCAGGGGAGACCACTGAGGCAGAGCTTGTAAGAAATGTATTAATGGGTAAATAAAAACAAGACTACTGGGCCTCTTTGTAAAAAAGAGATGTAGTGAGAGAATGAAGAGAGGTAATTGCCAGTCTCCCTGTTGCTCTTGATGTCAGGATTGGGCCCGTTACCAGTAGGCATTTTAGACATCAGGTTTGTAAAAGTGACCTTGGGGTTCAAGGTGTAGCAGGGGCAGTTGACAGCCAGATGTAACAACACTTGGCTATGTAACACTTTGCAATTCGCAAACTGCTTGCCTAATTTGACCTGTATTCGTTTCAAAGGAAGTGTTTGTGTGCTTACTTTGTGCTAAGAGTATGGTGACCCATAAAGGTAGGTTGTATTCCTACTGCCGGTGAGTCTGCAAGAGTGACTTCCCTGGTGTTCCCTGGCCAGTCAGCAGTGGGGCTGGGTGTGGAGCCTGGGTACTTGGGTTTATGTTTGCTTCTCTTTCTCTAAAACTGTCAAAATGAGAATGAAGGAGGGGAGGGTGAAAACAGTGTGGATTGAGGTGGTAGGTTGCTTGATGAGACTGAATCTGAATTCCATATTAAAAGCATTTTAAATAGCGCTTCCTACATGGTGATAAATACTTCTTTTTCCCTCCATGTTAATAACCCAGAGTTAGAGAGTTGATATCCCACGTGTGTCACAGATGGGCTCATTGTTTGGGCCAGAGGTTGGTAGACTAGCTGAGAGTCAGACCTGGCCAAGCCTGTGTTTGTCTGGCGCCTCTAGCTACGGATGACTTTTACAATTCCAAAGGAGTGTAAAAAGAAAAGTAGAGGACAGAGGCTGTTGCCGCCAAGCATTCACCATCTGGCCCTTTTTGGAGAGAATTTGCCAACCCCTGCTTTATTTAATCCCATCCTGTGGCAGCCAGCTAGTTGTGGTGCAGGTAGTAGTTGTTTAGGAATTATTTTATGAGCACTTTGTATCTCTGAGCTGTGCCGAGCTCATAGGTGCATTATTGCATTTAATTCTGACATGATCCCAGGACAGTTCCCTAAGCAAAGGGCTTGTCTGGGCTCACGCAGCTACATGATCCCAGGACAGTTCCCTAAGCAAAGGGCTTGTCTGGGCTCACACAACAAGTGATGGAGCTGAAGTTTGACTTTACTTCTGTTGTCTCCAGACTTGGTAGTGTTAATCATTGTAATAAACTACTACCTGTTGGTTATTTGTGGGTTAGGGAGCCTAGCTGGAGGAGGAGAGATGAAAATGATGTGGGCAGATGTATAAACTGTGAGCATTTTCTTCATTGTGTTCACAGTTTCACTTAATTGGATATTGTCTTGTTTCAAAAATAGCACTTTTTTTTTTTTTTTTAGTTCTTAAGTACTGCATTTCCTCCCTGCTATGGTTTTATGTGATTTTCCTGCTGTGCAGGGTGGTAATGATAGTCTTGTTAACACCTTGTCAAAGTGATGGCTAGGTTCTGGCTTAGGACAAGGTCCCCTGATTTCCCTAGGGAGCCAAAAGCTACTTTGTGCTGTGCCCGTCACTGAGGCTGTGACAGTGGGCAGCGCCCATGTCCCCTAAGGGGTTTCTGAGGTTAAACAGATGGTGGAGATTCAAAAGTCACTGTAAAGTTTTACCACTTTGGTTTGACAAACCCATTTTTATATTCAGCTTTGTAAAGTTTAGCAGTCATGAGTATTTTAATGTTACACAGTTAAAAGAAAGATAAAAAATGCTACAGAAGCTTTGTTTCTCATTATTAAACATGTTCCTACTGTATGTTCTCAGAATTTTCTTTATTTAATCCAGTAAAATATTCTCTTTAGCCTTTTGTCTAAATTGAACATTCTGCAGTTATCTTCCCTACTACACAGCCATTTTTTAAATTAAGGTATCATTGATATACAATCTTATGAAGGTTTCACATGAGCAACATTGTGGTTTCAACATTCACCCATATTATCAAGTCCCCCACAACCCCATTGCTGTCACTATCCATTAGCTATGATATAGTAAGATGCTATATATAGTAAGATGCTATAGAGTCATTACTTGTCTTCTCCATGCTGTATTGCCTTCCCCATGACCTAACCATATTGTGTGTGTGAATTATAATGCCTCTTAATCCCCTTCTGCCTCCCTCTCCACCCACCCTCCCCTACCACTCCCCTTTGGTAACTGCTAGTCCCTTCTTGGAGTCTGTGAGTCTGCTGCTGCTGTTTTGTTCCTTCAGTTTAGCTTTATTATATTCCACAAATGAGTGAAATCATTTAGTACTTGTCTTTCTCTGCCTGGCTTATTTCACTAAGCATAATACCCTCTAGTTCCATCCATGTTGTTGCAAATGATAGGATTTGTTTTCTTCTTATGGCTGAATAGCATTTCATTGTTTATATGTACCACCTCTTCTTTATCCGTTCATCTGCTGACGGACACTGAGGTTGTTTCCATATCTTGGCTATTGTAAATAGTGCTGCGATAAACATAGGGGTGCATATGTCTTTTTGAATCTGTGATCTTATTTTCTTCAGGTAAATTCCTAGGAGTGAAGTTACTGGGTCAAATGGTATTTCTATTTTTAGTTTTTTGAGGAACCTCCATATTGCTTTCCACAGTGGTTGAACTAATTTACATTCCCACCAGCAGTGTAGGAGGGTTCCCCTTTCTCCACATCTTCGCCAGCATTTGTTGTTGTTTGTGTTTTGGATGTTGGCCATCCTAATTGGTGTGAGGTGATATCTCAATGTGGTTTTAATTTGCATTTCTCTGATGATTAGCGATGTGGAGCATCTTATCATGTGCCTATTGGCCATCTGAATTTCTTCTTTGGAGAAGTGTCTATTCAGATCCTCTGCCCATATTTTAATTGGGTTATTTGTTTTTTAGGTGTTGAGGTGTGTGAGCTCTTTATATATTTTGGATCTTTACCCCTTATTGGATATGTCATTTATGAATATATTCTCCCATACTGTAGGATGTCTTTTCTGCTGATGGTATCTTTTGCTGTACAGAAGCTTTTTAGTTTGATGTAGTCCCGTTTGTTCATTTTTACTTTTATTTCTCTTGCCCAAGGAGATCTGTTCAGGAAAAAGTTGCTCATGTTTATTTATATTCAAGAGATTTTGCCTGTGTTTTCTTCTAAGAGTTTTATGGTTTCATGACTTACATTCAGGTCTTTGATCCATTTCAAGTTTACTTTTGTATATGGAGTTAGACAGTAATCCAGTTTCATTATCTTACATGTAGCCATCCAGTTTTGCCAGCACCAGTTGTTGAAGAGGCTATCATTTCCTCATTGTGTAACCATGGCTCCTTTATCATATATTAATTGGCCATATATGTGTGAGTTTATATCTGGGCTCTCTATTCTGTTCCATGAATCTATGGATCTGTTCTTGTGTCGGTATCAAATTGTTTTGATTACTGTGGCTTTGTAGTAGAGCGTGAAGTTGGGGAGTGTAATACCCCCAGCTTTATTCTTCCTTGTCAGGATTGCTTTGGTTGGGGTCTTTTGTGGTTCCATATGAATTTTAGAACTATTTGTTCTAGTTCTTTGAAGAATGCTATTGGTATTTTTGATAGGGATTGCATTGGATCTATAGATTGCTTTAGGCAGGATGGCCATTTTGACTATGTTAATTCTTCCTATCCATGATCAAGGGATGTATTTCCATTTATTGGTGTCTTCTTTAATTTCTCTCAAGAGTGTCTTGTAGTTTTTAAGGTATAGGTCTTTTACCTCCTTGATTAGGTTTATTCCTAGGTATTTTATTCTTTTGATGTGATTATAAATGAAGTTGTTTTCCTGTTTTCTCTTCCTGTTAGTTCATATAGGAATGCAACCAATTTCTGCATATTAATTTTGTATCCTGCAACTTTGCTGAATTCAGTTATTAGTTCTAGAAGTTTTGGGGTGGATTCTTTAGGGTTTTTTATGTACAGTATCATGTCATCTGCAAACAGTGACTGTTTAACTTCTTCCTTACCAATCTGGATGCCTTTTATTTCTTTGTGTTGTCTGATTGCCGTGGCTAGGGCCTCCAGTACTATGCTGAATGGAAGTGGTGAGAGTGGGTATTCTTGTCTCGTTCCTGATCTTAGAGGAAAAGCTTTCAGCTTTTAGCTGTTAAGTATGATGTGACTGTGGGTTTGGTAGTACACAGCCATTTAAGACAATTTTCTGGAGCATAGTAGAATTAGTTTTTCTTGTTACAGTTGAATCAGAGGAACTATTACCATATTCCTTTAGTGATTGTATTTATTTCAGAAGCTTCGTTTGCTAAGTTTGATTTAACTAGAGTGATTAATACTGTGAGAAAAGCTGCTCTTGGTCATTAAATATTTCTGTAAACTTCCCTAGTGAAATTGTAGTTCAGTTACGTTTCCCACGCGGAGTGTCACAACAAAATACTAATTCATCATAATTGCTTCTTAGTTTCCCTTATAATTTTGTCATAAAAGTCAACCCACAGGTTATCTCAAAAACACAGGTTTTTTTTTTTGCCTATTTACAAACACCGTTGATGAACTCTACTAAAAGTGTGTATTAATGGTAATTTAGAGAGCTTTCTGACCAGTAATTTACCCCCTTCTCTCTGCTGCCCACTTTCAGGGAATTACGGACACAGCCCAGACCATTTATGAAACCGCAGCTCGAGAGCATGAGAGCAGAGGGGTCACAGGGGCTGTGGGCGAAGTCCTGCGCCAGATACCTCCAGCGGTGGTGAGACCTCTGATCGTTGCCACAGAAGCAACATCAAACGTGTTAGGTGGCATGAGAAACCAAATTAGACCAGACGTTCGGCAAGACGAGTCACAGAAGTGGCGCCATGGGGAAGACTGACACCTAAGACATGCTTCTTTATGAAGATAATGACGATGGAAATAAGGAGCCGAGTATTGCTGTCAGGGTCAGAGGGAACTCATTTAATTTTGTTGTGCTCATCTCAGGAACAAAAGCATTTCTTAGTTAAATAATTAAATGTCAAAACAACATACAACCAAAAACTCGTGATGTTTTAGGGCTAGTTTGGTACTTGCCTGTAGAAGCATTTGGTAGCTAGTGTCAAAAATCCCTAAAGCATCTGCTGCCAGGTTAGTGGAATGCTTGCGCTTATTGAATGGTGTAATTCTTGTTACAGACCAGGTACCATTGGAAACCTTTCACAGCGCAGAGTGCTCAAAACCAATGGAGTACGTCAAAAGCACTACGTACATTGCTCCAAGAGTTGATGTTTTCTCAAGGCTTAAAAAGAATCACAGCTTCTAAATGTTCGTTGATGAGAGACAGAAGCCACAGGGAAAGCAAAGCATATGGGATTTTCAACATAAATATCACTGAGGAGTAAATAACCTAATCTGTTGGATTTAGCATTCATCCACTCAAGAACATTATTTCCATTTCCTCAGAAAGTCTTTCTGTGGGAGTCGAGAGCGTGAATGTCACAGATGTGTCCTGTTGTGTTGCACTTTATCGTGTGTGTGTGTGTGTGTGTTTTAGATTAATACAAGTCATGTGCTATATTCTCTATGTAATTTACAAAGTTACACAAAATACAAAGTGGAGTAAGTATGAAAGCTTTTGACAAAGGAAGCTAACTCCCAAATGGAACATCCCCATTTATCTTAGTGTAAATGAAAATGTGCATTCTATAATGAGCTGGGGCCCATATAATTGTTTATATGTTCAGTTTTAAGCGGGTGTACTGCAGGCTTGTTAGGAATGTGTGGAAAGGGAGATTGGAACTTTTTTTTCTATTTTAAAATTAACCAAAAATCCTCCAAATATAGCCTAGTCAGCTATTTTGAAGTACCATTTTTACTTGGTTAACAATGTACATTTTGATAACCTGTCAGGAACGAATAAAGTATTTTTATTTAAGGTAAAATTGTTCTATGCTTCCATGAATATTTTGCTTTTCTTAGAGCATATTCATAGATGCAATACTGTGGTTTATATGAGCTACTTGGGAACACTTTCTCAAATTGATTTTGGTTAATATCAATTAGATCATTACCTAGGAGTGGGGATAGGGGAAATTGTTCTCAGGACCCCCATCTCTGATTTCAGATTAATCTGGCAGAAAGGAAATGCAGGACTTGGTGTTCATCTGCTATTTAAAGTTGCATGATGTGAGTTCTCGTTTTCTAAAGTTGGAGGAATGCATTTGAGGTGAATTTGGATTTCAGAACTACATTTCAGTTTGGGGTCTGCAAAAGGATGTTGGACCTATTTCATTCTCTAAATTTTCTAAACAAGAAGCAATGTAAATAAAAAATCCTAATATTTAAAATTATAAAAATTGTGTTAAATAGCATTTAATTTAATTTTAATTTTGTTTCTTTTTACTGCTGAAAAACTTAAAAAGGGAATGCCCAGGGAAACCACCTGTTTAAGCATCACAGAACCACTTGTTACTCTGTGCTAGTTAAATGGAGTCCATGGAGAACATGGTCCGGAGTAAACACTAGGCATGCCTGGTGATCATCCTGAAGCTCTGTCTGCCTGGGTGCATCCCGACTGCCCTGCACACCGTCCTCAGTGTGTCCATTTTTCCCTTACAGTGGGACATAACAATGCCTGTTATCTGTGATGATTCGTCAAACTGAGTACCACTTGATCAAACTTAAAAATATAAAATCTCTAATTTTTAAATATATTTTCCATAGTTATACTGATTATTTAAGTTTATTTAGATATAGGGAGAAATTATCATTCTCTTCTTTGTGCTCTTGAGTTGCGAATGGATCTGTCTTTTGAAAAATTAGATTTATCAATTCTCTTTAAGCATTTATCTCTGTAATGTAATCTCCGTGGTCCGTTCTCTGTCCTCTACCCGCTAGTGAAAGAAGGTTTGGGAACAGAAACCTGTGTCTCTGAAAGTTTCTTGGTCAAAGTTCTATTCATTGCCAATTTAACCAAGATGATCTTGAGTTGTTTATGTAGAGGACCTATCTATATTTGAACACTTCTTCATTAAGTGTCCTCAGTTTGGTTTTGTTCTTTTAAGTGTCTTTTCAAACTTTTATGTCACAGTGACACAGTAGAAAGAGGATTGGGGGAGGATCCTTGGGTTGCAAGATGGCGACTTACCAAGCAGATGACTTGGTCAATACACTGAATTTCTCTAAGCCTTAGGGCCCCTCTCTGTAAATGAAGGCATTTCTTATGGCAAAGCCCAACAGAGATTTTTAGATGATTAGGCGATGTGTGTGTGTGTGTGAACGATGGTGTGGGTCGTAAGGCTCAGGAGAGTGCCCTGGACCTGTGACACTTCTGGCTGGTGGCACTGTTGAATGAGAGCACTCTGGTCACATCACACACAGAGTGGCCAAGGGGGCCTTTCTATCTCGGCTCACTAGAGTGGTGTGTTTCTGAATGGTCACAGTGCCTCCCTGGATGACTTTGATGTGGTGCCTCTACATGGAGAGGGCTGTGTAGGCATCTCCCCAAGGAGTCCAGGCAAGCCAGCCTGCTCAGGATCCTTCAGAGACTCTCAGAACCCCACAGCGTTAAGACCACATGAAGACCACCTTCCATTGTAAAGGCAGTGGAGGTGGAGGCGATGTCTTCTCTTGAATGGGGACTGATTTGGACTCCCCATTTTCCCTTCCTGTCTGTTCCCAGATTGCTATAATTTACAAGCAGAGTGTCCACTCAACATTTGCTTTTAGGATAGATATAAGACCATGTTTCTTCTAGACATCATCACATAAGACTTTGATTTTAATAAAATCTGGGTCCATTTTGGATTCCCACTTACATGGATATATTTTTGTAATGTAAAACTCACTTTAAGAAAAAAGTCTTAACCAAGTAGCAAAATGGCAAAAATTAAAAACCAGTGTTTCCTACCCCTGCTGTCACTTTTAAATGCCATTAAGATGTTTCTAGCTTTTAAGGGAATTACTTTTTAACCATCTCCTTTAAAAACTGTTCTGTAGGTTTGCTGCCTTTGTTCAGTTTCAAAACAGCCCAAACAGCATTGTCTACTCTGGCAGGGCCAGCTCATCCAAAGGTGGTGCCTCTGGAGTGTTTTTTGGTTCAGGTTCTTCACACGATGTGTACGCTTAGCAGAGGAGAGACTGCAGGCAGAGCTGAATGTGAGCGATTTTAAATGAGAAGTCAACATTTCCAGTAAATGGCTTCAGGATTAACACTTGTCTTAACATTAAATTTTGTATGTGTAAAAAGTTGCGCGACTTAAGAGAAATCATTTAACTTTACTTTACTTTTCTTTTACCTGCATTGGATATAATTCATCAGAATTACCAGATGTGTGGCAGCGCTAGTGTTTTTTTTCCGCCTCCCCTCACATCTTCTTGACCTACCTAAGACGTCAGAGGGAATATCTAGAAAGTCCTTTAAGCTTCTTGAAAGTAAGGACTACGTAAACACAGAGTGGTATTCTTTTGTATCTTTAAATGCATCAACCGGCCATACTTATTCAAACAGAATAAGTCAAATATTAATTTGAGTCATAGGTTAAAGGGAATGTTATTTGTATGGTGTATAGATAAGTGGGGGAAGATTTATTTTCCATTACCAAGAAATTTTATTTCTGTTTACTGGAAGATATAGTCAGTCTTTTCATATAAGAATAATTGACTCCTTTAATGCCAATTTACTTTTATCTCAATATTTTCAGGACCATGCTAGACACACTGCTCCCCTTAATAGACTTTAGGTGTGTAGTTGCCAGTCAGCCAGTTAATTGCATTTGCCTTTCATCATAGTGTCTGTAAATCAGAGATAGAAAAGGCATTCTAACACACCACCATGATAGGCTTGTTTAGGGATGAGGAATTTAAGTGAGTTCCCAAAACTCACATTTTGAAATGTCAGCAACTTAAAAAGTATAGAGTGTTAGAGATCTATTTTCACCTCCTATAACAACTGTTGGCACCTTGGTTTTGAGCATGCTGCTTTATAATAAGTACCAGAGAGCTATCTGGTGTATCAAAAGATTGTGAATGTGATGTTTGCTGACTCAATAACATCACTATGGTGTGGGGTAGTTGAAATAGCAGCCCCTCCTTTAAAACATATATTTACTTTGCTGTTTCACATGTATTTCATATGTATAAAATGGCAGCTTCCAATTTCTAGTTGAATTTGTCTTACATTGTATAACTTGCTGTCACACAGAACTATTTTCCTTTTTTACTGAGAAATTTGGTAGGGGCAGAAGTTCATCTCTTTTGGTAATCCAGCCTGATTTATTTTAGACATTGAATTTATCTCACCACAGTATTGCATACATTGACTATCATTGCTAATTTTCCCATTAAGGTCATTATGGCTGTGAATACTTCAAGAATACTAATGATGTCTGAATATTTTTATGAAAATGTAATTTGTTAATGTGGCTATTTAAAATATTATGAAATTAAGAATATCTTGAAAAAATTAAAATGTTTACTCTTCGGCGTTTGCATGAAATAGTATTGTCTTTCACCAAGAACTGTTCCTAAAGCCTGTATAAAACACTTTCTGGGGTGGGGAGAAGGTCTGTGTCAGATCCTGCTATAGGGAAATGGTGTTCTGATCACCTTTGTACTTCTGAGAGCAAATCTTGTATCTACCTGCTACCACTTTCTGAAATATATAGGGCATGTAATGTTAAAATCTGCTACTCCCCCCTTTTGGATATTTATCACTATATTAGTTATGCCCACATGCAGACTTGTGGCCAGTACATCTTGTAGTTTTGGTCTTAGGGGCCTGGATAAATACTTGCTAAATCTCTGTGAGGAATATTTTTACTTACAAAAGGAATACTTAAAGGAAATACTTACTTTTAAAAAGCAGTACTTCAAAAGAAGTTTTGATGTGACAGATGTCACCAACGTCCACTTGAGCCATCAGGCAGAAACCACAAGTCCCGCCTCACACATGGCTCTTGTGAAAGAGAAGGAAGGGAACCTTCGTGAGATGTTTGTTGTGTGCCAGCTATTGCCACATGTTACCTATACAGCCTCATGGCCCCTCTGGGAGGCAGGTAGTTTCCGGTTTCCAGAGGAGGAGACTGAAGTTCAGAGAGGTCAGGAAACTTGCTTAAGGTCACGTGACTTGACACCCAAATCCCATGCTCATTCTAGGACATCATTTAGTGGAACTTGTAAAGTCTGAATTAATGAAAACTCTACTCTCCATGAGGGCAAGGTAAGTATATACATGGAAGCTAAGAAAGGAGTTCTGCTAGAAGATTGAGATGAGTGGCTACCAGAATACTTGAGCCTAAGGTAAGATAAGGATCAACTTGCTTGTTCACCCATTCACCTGCATCTCCAGCCCCTCTTCTGTCTCCTGGCTGGGCACCAACTATTCTAATCCTTCAGGTCAGCCACATCCCTGTAAGCAGGAGTTAGAGCCACCTGGAGAATTTTCTTTTTAAATGCTAAAGCTCAGGCCCACCCAACACCAGTTAAAATCTTGGAATGGGAAGTGTCTCTCCATTTCAGTGATCTTTGGGCTGAATGATCCTTTGTTGTGGGGGTCTGTCCTGTGCATTGTAATGTTTAGCAGCATCCTTGGCTTTACTCAATAGATGCAAGTAGCACCCCTTCCCAACTGTAAAAACCAAAAATGTTTCCAGATATGGCTTAATGTCTCCTGAGCAGAAAAATCCCCCTGTTGCAAATCACAGGGCTCAAAGATCCCCTGGTAAAAATAATGTGCAGTCTGGAGTGAGAACAGTGTCTAAGTGCCTTCCCACATTCCTTTCTAGAATGTTCTGCCTGGTTCCTCCTTTTCTCACCTTAAAGGCTACCATTTTCAGGCCAGCCACTCTCTCTACCTATTTATTCTCCATTACAGCACACATTCCTTAAAACAAACCTTTGTGGCCCTTGTCTAGTTTTATAAATCCACATTCATTTACTGCCCTATTTACTGTCTGGTACCCTCTGTGAGGGTGGGGTCCATATATACATGATGTCTGGCAACGGCCCTGTGCAGAATTCAGGCATCAGACTGGTGAATGAATGACCAAGTGAAGACCTTAGTGGCCATGTAGTCCTATGTAGTCACCTGGCAGTTGAGGAATATGAAGTTCAAAGAGGGGAAGTTAATTTGCCTAAAGTCGCATGATTAGTGCTTAAAGATGTCCTTTATTCAAGGTAATTTCACTCCTTGGTTTTAGCATAGTATAAGAAGGAATAAAAATATGTATATATAAAATAAAAATGCTTGCTCGGTATTTACTCTGTGGCCATTCTGCTCAGCACTCACGATGCGGCATTCACATTCAGCATCAGCCAGGGTCCTGGCAAGAAGCAGGTGGCCACAGGCTACTGGGGAGGGTGTAAGGAAGGGACTGACTCAGCAAAGGCGGGCAAGGGCTTGGGCGACCCCCGCACCCCGGGTCCAAAGCGCTCGATGCCTCCTGCACCTCCAGCTCTGGGACTGTCCCGGGCCTCGGCCATGTGAGTCAGTGGTGACTTCCTGCCTTTTTTGGCTGTCCTTGGCAACAGGAGCACAATGCTCCTCCTCCGTCTCACTTATCACGCAACACCAAGCCTCCTCACAGGCCTGAGGGGACAGAGAGTGATTCATGGAACCTGTCTCTGAAGGAGGGGGGCTGCCCGACTGCGGCTGGGGCCTTAAAGCCAAGTAGCCAGAGGGGCCTGAGGAATAGTGCTCACCCCCAGGCTGCTACACTCACCTGCTGGAGCCTCCTGTAGGCGGAACCACTTCCTTCAGTGCCTGCGAGCATTTCTATTTGTCCCATTATGTTCATTCTGCAGATGACAAACCAAGCTTAGGGTAAGTGACCTACCCCGAGTCATGCTATGTCCTAGTCCAGGAGCACTAGTCACAAATGACAGGTGAACCCCAAATGCCAGCAGAAGTGTTTCTCATCCACATCAAGTCCAGTCGGTGCTCCTGAATATCTGGCAGTTCTCAAACAGGTGGAAACCAGACTCCTTCCCACTTGCCCTCTGCCTCTCCTGGAACTTGAGAATCCATTTCACAGGAGAGGGAGAAGGGCGGCTTTGTGCTGGAGACTGGCCGGCAGTCAGAGCTCTGGCACATGGTCACACCTGCTTCAGGGAGCCTGGGGAGGCGGTCTGGCTGTGAGCCTAGGAAGGAAGGAAATTGGCTTTGGGGAGCACCTAGGATTTGAGTCCAGGAGCGTCTGACCCCAGACCTATGCTCTCAGGGCATACCCTACTGGAACTGCAATTACTTGCTCTCCAAAATGATTTACTGCCACCAGAGATGGATTTTTTTTCTCCCAGGCATTGTTTATATTCCTGAAAGCAGTTCTACATGGAGCAAATACTAAATTCAGCAAACATTTGCTGGGTAATGAGGTGGGATAGTATAATGTAGTGGTCCTCAAGGCTTGTCTGCATTTTGGAATCACTGGAGCATCTTTTAAAAATTCCAAAACCCAGGCCAGGCTCAAGACCAATTAAACCTCCTCGGGTATATTTTTGAAGCTCCTTAGGTGATTTGACTGTTCAGACAACTTAGGGAGCCACTGGCATAGTGGCTAAGAACATAGATTTTGGAGTTAGGCTGCCTGGAGCTGAACCTAGGCTCTGCTAGTTAGCTGTGTGGCATTGGGGAAGTTGCTTAACTTCCTATGCTTCAGTTTCTTCTATAAAATAGAGAAAATGATAGGGTTGTGATGAGGATTACATGAGCTAATATATGCAACGTACTTGGAACAGTGTCTGACACATAGCAAGCGTTAGATTCTATTGTTCCTGTTTCCTGAGTCTATAGGTGCAGTGAGCCAGCTACAGTGAGAGATATGTTCCCTGCTTGCGGGAGCTCAGATCCCAGTGGGAAGACCTCAAACTCTGATATAAAACACATTGGACATGGCTAATCTTCCCAGCCATTTTTTCTTCTACCTGGAAATCAATTTGTTTTGCTCCTCAGAGGTGCATTTCACACAGCTGAGGAAGGGAGCAGAAACCACGGAGAGCAGTTTTAGAATTGGAATTCCTGCTTTGGAAGACACCACTGGCTGTCCTCTCTTACAGCCATTTGGACATCTGCTTAGCCAGCATTGAACACAGATCTGGGCCAGCCTTGGGATAGCTAGGGAAGCGAACTCCCGTTTCAGCATGATGTTCAGAACTGCCTGGTAATGGGGAAATTTGACTTGAAGGGTATATCTTGGGTAGCATTTGGAAGTAAAACTCAAGGAAGGGTACTGGAGGCAGTCTTTTGAGTTTGGGGTTAGCTGAGGAAAACGGACACCAGGGCATCCTTACAGCAAGAATTTCTAAGGCTGTCAGCAGAGGGCAAAACACACTCTTAAATTTATATTCCCTGAGGTAACATGACTGTTCAAGGCAAAGGATTAACTTTGCTACCACAACCCTAATGTGAGCATTTATCACCCCAGATGGGGCCCAATTATTTTTAGAGTGATGGAGACCTTAGGCTTTAACTCCAAAATACATTTAACAGTTGATGAAAGGTAAGCACAACTCCCTACCCCGATTAAAAACTATGCTGCTTTAAAATCAGGATAATGGCTCCAGAATCAGAAATAATAACGTTCTTTTATAGTAACCTTTCTTTTATAATAACCACTTCTAAGGCCATTTAATTATAGTGTTTTACTTTTTTCCCCTTTCAGGACATATTATTTTCTGCAAAACCCTCAATCCTCCAGACCTGATGTCATTTGGGAAGCTGTCTTCAAAACCTTTACATCCTATTTGCTGAGCCAGAGTTTTAGCAACTCTCCACCCCAAGCATTCACCTTGAGCAAGTCACTTACCTGGGCTGCACCTCAGTTTCTCTGTGACTTACCTCTGGATAATCACTGAAGAGGACACTGGGTCAGTGATAAATGACACCCATTGAAAATTTGGGTGGCTATCACCAATTGTCCTCTTGTAAAAGTTGTACCTACTGACATGCCCACCAACACAGTTAATCATTAAAAAACATTCTTTGAAAGAAATCTTTAAACAGTGCTGTTCAAGAGAAATCATTGCCTTTTCCCATTATTCATGTTTTGTCGTGCCTTGGAACAGATCTGTATCTAGTTGAAGGGCTTTGAAAATTTGTGCAGGATTGTTCCTGGGGAAAGAGAAATCCCCCAGCGGTGCCAGCAGAGAGCGCCCGGTCCCTTCCTGAGCGGCACTTTGGTTTGGCAAATGCCCCTGCTGAGCCCGGCTGTGCAAATTCTGACCCCATGCACAGTGGGAAGGCTTTGGAAGACTCCTATCTCAACTTTTTAACAAGGCTTGTCTGTGGCAGCTCCCTCGTAGTCGAGAACATGGCTTGAATTAAAAATAAAAACATCATTTTATTTCGCTATTAATTTCTCCCTGTAAATACTGGGCTAGGCGGTAACACACCAGGCTTGTGACAGTTGCCCCCAGGGGAGTTCTCACAAGTTGATAAGGGAATTTTGGGGCATGAGATAAAAAGTATGCTTTAGATTCAGATAAAGATCTTTTGAGCGACTTCTGGGAAGATGGCGGGATGAGCAGGGTGGCAGAAATCTCCTCCCAAAACTATATATATCTATGAAAATACAGCAAATACAATTACTCCTAAAAGAGAGACCAGAATACACAAGAAAGCGCACAGCATGCAGCTACACCTGAGAGGACATGACACCCCGCGAGGCGGGTAAGATATGGAGCCACGACCCGGCGAGACCTGAGCACTCACCCACCCCCGTGCACCAGTGGGAGGAGAGGATTCAGAGCCGGGAGGGAGTGGAAGTACACCCTGTGAAATAACCAGCCCTGGTGATCTGCGCAGGGAGCGCTGACACACATTGCGCAGTGTAGCAGAGATTGGAGAGACAGAGGGGCAGGATCTGAGCTGGGAATGCGCCAGGGTGCTTGCAGCCGGCTCCCGGGAAGGAAAGAAAAAAAAAGTGCGCGCTTTTTTCACCGGTCTTAAAGAGACAGGAGCCCAGCGGAGGAACCGGATAACCCCAGCACACTCAGCCCAGCAGTCTGGGAGTCGTGGGGAGTTTCGGACCCCTTAGCTGGGGACTGGGAAAGGGTGGCCGTACTTAGACTTCCCACAGAGATCAACAACCTCCCATTCGTTCCCACCCTGCCAGAGCTATAAAGGGCCGTGCAGAGCAGCGTGGCCATGGCTGCGGAATAGTGGAGCAACAGCACCACCTACAGCATCCCCACAGAATCTACTCCTGGTGGGCGTTTTTTTTTTTTTGGTTGTTTTGTTTTGTTTTTTCTCCTCATTTCTTTCTTTCCTTCTTTTTCTTTTTTTCTTTTTAAAGTTTTAAAGAGCTCAGCTGACATACGTGGCAACTACCAGTGACCACTTCTATAGCCATGAAAATACAGAGGAATATGGTACAAACAAAACTTACCCAGACCCAGACAACACCAGAGAGGGAGACTGAAGGGATGGAAATGCATAACCTTCCTGAAAAAGAATTCAGAACAAAAGTCATAACCATACTGATGGATCTACAGAGAAATATGCAAGAGCTAAGGGAGGAAGTGAGGAAAGACAATGCAGAAATGAGACAAGCGATCAGCGGGCTTAGCAGCAGACTGGACGAGATGCAAGAGACTCTTAATGGAATAGAAATCAGAGAAAAGGAATACAGAGAAGCTGAGGCAGAGAGATATAAAAGGATCTCTAGGAATGAAAGAATATTAATAGAACTGTGTGACCAATCCAAACGGAAGAATATTCGCATTATAGGAGTACCAGAGGAAGAAGAAAGAGAAAAAGGGATAGAAAGTGTCTTTGAAGAAATAATTGCTGAAAACTTTCCCATGCTGGGGAAGGAAATAGTCTCGCAGTCCACGGAACCCAACAGATCTTCCAACCCAAGGGACCGAAGGAAGACAACATCAAGACACATAATAATTAAAATGGCAAAGATCAAAGATAAAGACAGAGTATTAAAGGCAGCTAGAGAGAGAAAAAAGATCACCTACAAAGGAAAACCCATCAGACTATCATCAGACTTCTCAACAGAAACCTTACAGGCCAGAAGAGAATGGCATGATATATTTAACGTAATGAAACAGAAGGGCCTCGGATGAAGAATATTGTATCCAGCACGATTATCATTTAAATATGACAGAGGAATTAAACAATTTCCAGACAAACGAAAGTTGAGAGAGTTTGCCTCTCATAAACCACCACGACAAGATATCTTAAATGGACTGCTCTAGAGGGAAGCACCCTTAAGGCTAAAAAGCTGTCACCAGAGAAAATAAAATCATAGCAAAGAAAGCAGGCCATCCAAATACTAACTAAAGGCAAAGGATAAAACACCTAGTATATAAAGAATGGAGGAGGAAGAATAAGAAGGGAGAGAAATAAGGAAACATCAGACGGTGCTTACAATAACTTAACAAGAAAGTTAAGTAAGATTGTTAGGTAGTAAAGAAGCAACTTTTGAAACTTTGGTAACCACGAATCTAAAGCCAGCAATGGCAATAAGTACATATCTACCGATAATCACCCTAAATGTAAATGGACTGAATGCACCAATCAAAAGACACAGAGCAACAGAATGGATAAAAAAGCAAGACCCATCTATATGCTGCTTACAAGAGACTCATCTCAAACCCAAAGATATACACAGACTAAAAGTGAAGGGATGGAAAAAGATATTTCATGCAAACAACAAAGAGAAAAGAGCAGGTGTTGCAGTACTTGTATCAGACAAAATAGACTTCAAAACGAAGAAAGTAACAAGAGATAAAGAAGGGCATTACGTAATGATAAAGGGGTCAGTCCAACAAGAAGATATAACCATTATAAATATATATGCACCCAACACAGGAGCGCCGACGTTTGTGAAACAAATACTAACAGAATTAAAGGAAGAAATAGACAGCAATGCATTCATTTTGGTGACTTCAACACACCAGTCACTCCAAAGGACAGATCAACCAGACAGAAAATAAGTAAAGACACAGAGGCACTGAACAACACACTAGAACAGATGGACCTAACAGATATCTACAGAACTCTACACCCAAAAGCAACAGGATATACATTCTTCTCAAGTGCACATGGAACATTTTCCAGAATAGACCACATACTAGGCCACAAAAAGAACCTCAGTAAAATCGAAAATATTGAAATTCTACAACCAACTTCTCAGATCATAAAGGTATTAAACTAGAATTAAACTTTAGAAAGAAAACAAAAAGGCTCACAAATACATGGAGACTTAACAGCATTCTCCTAATTAATCAATGGGTCAATGACCAAATCAAAACAGAAATCAAAGAGTATATAGAGACAAATGATGACAACAACACAAAGCCACAACTTCTGTGGGACACAGCAAAGGCAGTTCTAAGAGGAAAGTATATTGCAATCCAGGCCTATCTAAAGTAAGAAGAACATTCCCAAATGAATAGTCTAAAGACACAATTACTGAAATTGGAAAAAGAAGAACAAATGAGACCCAAAGTCACCAGAAGGAGGGACATAATAAAGATCAGAGAAGAAATAAATAAAATTGAGAAGAATAAAACAATAGAAAAAATAAATGAAACCAAGAGCTGGTTCTTTGAAAAAATAAACAAAATAGATAAACTCCTAGCCAGACTCATTAAGAGAAAAAGAGAATCTACACACATAAACAGAATAGGAAATGAGAAAAGAAAAATCACAACGGATCCCACAGAAATACAAAGAATTATAAGAGAATACTATGAGAATCTATATGCTAGCAAGCTGGAAAACCTAGAAGAAATGGACAACTTTTTAGAAAAATACAACCTTCCAAGACTGACCAAACAAGAAACAGAAAAACTAAACAGACCAATCACCAGCAATGAAATTGAAGTGGTAATCAAAAAACTACCCAAGAACAAAACCCCTGGACCAGATGGATTCACCTCTGAATTCTACCAGACATATAGAGAAGAAATAATACCCATTCTCCTTAAAGTTTCCCAAAAAACAGAAGAGGAGGGAATACTTCCAAACTCATTCTATGAAGCCAGCATCACTCTAATACCAAAACCGGGCAAAGACCTCACCAAAAAAGAAAATTGCAGAACAATATCCCTGATGAACGTGGATGCAAAAATACTCAACAAAATATTAGCAAACTGAATTCAAAAATACATCAAGAGGATCATACACCATGATCAAGTGGGATTCATCCCAGGAATGCAAGCATGGTACAACATTCGAAAATCCGTCAACATCATCCACCATATCAACAAAAAGAAGAACAAAAATCACATGATCATCTCCATAGATGCTGAAAAAGCATTTGAGAAAATTCAGCATCCATTCCTGATTAAAACTCAACAAAGTGGGTATAGAGGGCAAGTACCTCAACATCATAGAGGCCATATATGACAAACCCACAGCTAACATCATACTTAACGGCAAGAAGCTGAAAGCTTTTCATCTAAGATCAGGAACAAGACAGGGATGCCCACTCTCTCCACTGTTATTCAACATAGTATTGGAGGTCCTAGCCACAGCAATCAGACAAAACAAAGACATACAAGGCATCCAAATTGGTAAAGAAGAAGTCAAATTGTCACTATTTGCAGATGACATGATATTGTACATTAAAAACCCTAAAGATTCCACTCCAAAACTACTAGAACTAATATCTGAATTCAGCAAAGTTGCAGGTTACAAAATTAACACACAGAAATCAGTTGCTTTCCTGTACACTAATGGTGAACTAACAGAAAGAGAAATCAGAAAAACAATTCCATTCACAATTGCATCAAAAAGAATAAAATATTTAGGAATAAACCTAACATAGGAAGTGAAAGACCTGTACTCTGAAAACTACAAGACATACCTAAGAGAAATTAAAGAGGACACTAACAAGTGGAAATGCATCCCATGCTCCTGGCTAGGAAGAATAAATATTGTCAAAATGGCTATATTTCCCAAAGCAATCTACAGATTCAACGCAATCCCTATCAAACTATGAACAGCTTTCTTCAATGAACTCGAACAAATAATTCTAAAATTCGTATGGCACCAAAAAAGACCCTGAATAGCCATAGCAATCCTGAGAAGGAGGAATAAAACAGGGGGAATTACGCTCCCTGACTTCAAGCTCTACTACAAAGCCACAGTAATCAAGACAATTTGGTACTGGCACAAAAACAGACCCACAGACCAGTGGAATAGAATGCAAAATCCAAATACCAACCCAAACACATAGAGTCAATTAATATTTGATAAGGGATCCTTGGATATACATTGGGGAGATGACGGCCTCTTCAGCAGCTGGTGTTGGAAAAACTGGACAGCTACCTGTAAGAGAATGAAACTGGACTACTGTCTAACCCCATACACAAAGGTAAACTCAAGGTGGATCAAAGACCTGAATGTAAGTCATGAAACCATAAAACTCTTAGAAAAAAACATAGGCAAAAATCTCTTGGACATAAACATGAGCAACTTCTTCATGAACATATCTCCCCGGGCAAGGGAAACAAAAGCAAAATGAACAAGTGGGACTATATGAAGCTGAAAAGCTTCTGTACAGCAAAGGACACCATCAGTAGAACAAAAAGACTTCCTACAGTATGGGAGAATATATTCATAATTGACGTATCCGATAAGGGGTTGACATCCAAAATATATAAAGAACTCACGCACCTCAACAAACAAAGAGCAAATAATCCAATTAGGAAATGGGCAGAGGACATGAATAGACACTTCTCCAAAGAAGAAATTCAGATGGTCAACAGGCACATGAAAAGCTGCTCCACATCACTAATCATCAGAGAAATGCAGATTAAAACCACAATGAGATACCACCTCACACCAGTGAGGATGGCCAACATCCAAAACACAAACAACAACAAATGTTGGCGAGGATGTGGAGAAAAGGGAACCCTCCTACATTGCTGGTGGGACTGCAAATTAGTTCAACCATTGTGGAAAGCAGTATGGAGGTTCCTCAAAAAACTCAAAATAGAAATACCATTTGACCCAGGAATTCCACTCCTAGGAATTTACCCTAAGAATGCAGCAGCCCAGTTTGAAAAAGATGGATGCACCCCTATGTTTATCGCAGCACTATTTACAATAGCCAAGAAATGGAAGCAGCCTAAGTGTCCATCAGTAGATGAATGGATAAAGAAGACCTGGTACATATACACAATGGAATATTATATAGCCATAAGAAAAAAACAAATCCTACCATTTGCAACAACCTGGATGGAGCTAGAGGGTATTATGCTCAGTAAAATAAGCCAAGCCGAAAAAGACAAGTATCAAATGATTTAACTCATATGTCGAGTATAAGAACAAAGAAAAAAACTGAAGGAACAAAACAGCAGCAGACTCACAGAACCCAAGAACGGACTAATAGTTACTAAAGGGAAAGGGACTGGGGAGGATGGGTGGGAAGGGAGGGACAAGGGGGAAAAGGGGCATTACGATTAGCAGATGTAATGTTAGGGGGACACGAGGAGGGCTGTACAACCCAGATAAGACAAGTAGTGACTGTATAGCATCTCACTACTCTGATGGACAGTGAATGTAATGCGGTTGGTGGGGGGGACCTGATGAAGGGGGTAGTGTAATCACCATAATATTGCTCATTTAATTGTAGATTAATGATATCAACATAAACTTAAAAAAAATACATCAAGAGGATCATACACCATGATCAAGTGGGATTCATCCCAGGGATGCAAGGATGGTACAATATTCGAAAATCCATCAACATCATCCACCACATCAACAAAAAGAAGAACAAAAACCACATGATCATCTCCATAGATGCTGAAAAAGCATTTGACAAAATTCAGCGTCCATTCCTGATTAAAACTCTCAACAAAGTGGGTATAGAGGGCAAGTACCTCAACATCATAAAGGCCATATATGACAAACCCACAGCTAACATCATACATAACGGCGAGAAGCTGAAAGCTTTAAAGCTTTTCATCTAAGATCGGGAACAAGATAGGGATGCCCACTCTCTCCACTGTTATTCAACATAGTACTGGAGGTCCTAGCCACGGCAATCAGACAAAACAAAGACATACAAGGCATCCAAATTGGTTAAGAAGAAGTCAAATTGTCACTATTTGCAGATGACATGATACTGTACATAAAAAACCCTGAAGACTCCACTCCCAAACCACTAGAACTAATATCTGAATTCAGCAAAGTTGCAGGATACAAAATTAGCACACAGAAATCAGTTGCTTTCCTGTACACTAATGATGAACTAACAGAAAGAGAAATCAGAAAAACAATTCCATTCACAACTGCATCAAAAAGAGTAAAATACCTAGGAATAAACCTAATGAAGGAAGTGAAAGACCTGTACTCTGAAAACTACAAGACACTCCTAAGAGAAATTAAAGAGGACACTAACAAATGGAAACTCATCCAATGGTCTTGGCTAGGAAGAATAAATATTTTCAAAATGGCTATACTACCTAAAGTAATCTACAGATTCAACGCAGTCCCTATCAAACTACCAACAGCTTTCTTCAATGAACTGGAACAAATATTCTAAAATTCATATGGAAGCACAAAAGACCCCGAATAGCCAAAGCAATCCTGAGAAAGAGGAATAGAACGGGGAATTATGCGCTCTGACTTCAAGCTCTACTACAAAGCCACAGTAATCAAGACAATTTGGTGTTGGCACAAAAACAGACACACAGACCAGTGGAACAGAATAGAAAATCCAAACATTAACCCAAACATATACAGTCAGTTAATATTTGATAAAGGAGCGTTGGATATACAATGGGGAGATGACAGCCTCTTCAGCAGCTGGTGTTGGAAAACTGGACAGCTACCTGTTAAAGAATGAAACTGGACCACTGTCTAGCCCCATACACAAAGGTCAACTCAAGGTGGATCAAAGACCTGAATGTAAGTCACGAAACCATAAAACTCTTAGAAAAAAACATAGGCAAAAATCTCTTAGACATAAACATGAGCGACTTCTTCATGAACATATCTCCCCGGGCAAGGGAAACAAAAGCAAAAATGAACAAGTGGGACCATATGAAGCTGAAAAGCTTCTGTACAGCAAAGGACACCATCAGTAGAACAAAAAGACTTCCTACAGTATGGGAGAATATATTCATAAATGACATATCTGATAAGGGGTTGACATCCAAAATATATAAAGAACTCACGCAACTTAACAAACAAAAAGCCAATAATCCATTTAAGAAATGGGCAGAGGACATGAATAGACACTTCTCCAAAGAAGAAATTCAGATGGCCAACAGGCACATGAAAAGCTGCTCCACATCACTAATCATCAGAGAAATGCAGATTAAAACCACAATGAGATATCCCCTCACACCAGTGAGGATGGCCAACATCCAAAACACAAACAACAACAAATGTTGGCGAGGATGTGGAGAAAAGGGAACCCTCCTACACTGTTGGTGGGAATGCAAATTAGTTCAACCATTGTGGAAAGCAGTATGGAGGTTCCTCAAAAAACTCAAAATAGAAATACCATTTGACCCAGGAATTCCACTCCTAGGAATTTACCCTAAGACTCAGCAGCCCAGTTTGAAAAAGATGGATGCACCCCTATGTTTATCGCAGCACTATTTACAACAGCCAAGATACGGAAGCAACCTAAGTGTCCATCAGTAGATGAATGGATAAAGAAGATGGGGTACATATACACAATGGAATATTATTCAGCTACAGGAAGAAAACAAATCCTACCATTTGCAACAACATGGATGGAGCTAGAGGGTATTATGCTCAGTGAAATAAGTCAAGCTGAAAAATACAAGTACCAAATGATTTCAGTCATATGTGGAGTATAAGAACTAAGGAAAAAAAAACTGAGGGAACAAAATAGCAGGAGACTCACAGAACCCAAGAACAGACTAATAGTTACCAAAGGGAAAGGGACTGGGGAGGATGGGTGGGAAGGGAGGGACAAGGGGGAAAAAGGGGCATTACGATTAGCAGATGTAATGTTGGGGGGGCACGGGGAGCGCTGTACAACCCAGAGAAGACAAGTAGTGACTCTATGGCATCTCACTACGCTGATGGACAGTGACTGTAATGGGGTTGGTGTGGGGGACCTGATGAAGGGGTATTTTAATAACCATAATATTGCACATGTAATTGTAGATTAATGATACCAAAATAAATTATTAAAAAAAAAGATCTTTTGTTATTGTATTTCCTGCAGGTTTATCCAAAGGGAAGTCTGAAACAGAAGCCTGTTTAAGTTCTCTGATAGATTTTCATTCCTCTGCTGGAAATGCAGCCCCCAGCCCCTTAATCTTGCCACTGAGGGCTGCGACTAGGGTGAGGCGAGGCGCAGTGAGCAGGGACACGTCAGTCATCAAGGTGAATGATAATTAATGCAGTGTGTTTAAAAAATCAAAATGAATGCAAAAACCCGTGTGATGAACAGCCAGATCGTGCATAAAGACAGCTCTGACCCATCTCGTCTGGATGGCCTCCCCCTCGACCACGTCCTGTTGTATCCTGTCTTTATTTAACTTGTTGATCTTTTGTTCATTATGATTGAATTCCATTCTTCCTTCTTTTGCTCACCTTCTCCCACTCTCGCCCTGCCCCCCACCCCGACATCACAAGGTTGGCCGAAGGGAAAACACCACTGGGAGAAGCCACCAGGCCTTGCTGGAGATATTTTTGGTTAAACACCAGGACGTGATGCCAAAATTAACAATGGAGAATTGCTATGAACTGACGTCAGTGTTTGGTCTTGAGGAGAGGCTGCTGTAATGATATTAGCAGACTTTTATTGTATGTGCAATGATGCCAGGGATGGTTGCGAGTGATGTTACATGTTTGGCTATTTGATCATCCCAACTGACATTCGTGGGTCCTCCTGCTCTGCTGCATCTCTGGGTGTGTCTGCCTCCACGCCTCCCGTGCTCATTCGTTCCCACTGCCATGCTGGTCCCCATGCCTTTGTTCAGTCCTGTCCTTCCAGGGCTGACACCCCACCACCTCCAGGAAGTCTCCCAGACCACCAGGCTTCCCTTGAGGTCATTGTTGACAACTGGATCAGTTCAGCTCACATGGGGTTCTCAGCTTGGGGTGGGGGGGATTTTGCTCCCAGAGGACTTTTGGTTGTCACATTGGGACAGTTTGGTTGTCACATTGGGAGAGAGTGGTTGCTCCTGGCATTCTAGGGGTTGAGGCCTGAGATGCTGCTGTCCATCACACCATGCCCAGGACTACCCCCCCACCACAAAGAACTATGTATCTCCAAATGTCCATCGTGCCAAGAAACCCCGAATAAAAACTTGTTATGATGTTACTAAGGCTTTTGTGAAAACTCTCAGGAGTCAGATTGGCATTTCACCTTTGGGCTTCCACATTTTTGTCCCAGGAGTGACACGTTTGGAATTTGAGTCCCTCAGAGAAAGGATTGGGCAAAATAATAGGAGGTAGGGTTTGAGGACATCCTTATTTTCCTGCATGAGTTTGGAACTAAGTGAAGCAGACAGGAGTCAGCAGATGGGAGCTGCAATGTCATCTTCGTTACTGAGAAAGGTTCAGTTGGATGGTGCCACTTAGGTGTGTGGCTTCTCAATTCTGAACCCCAGGATCAGGCCGGCTTACCCATGCAGGCCCAGGCAATGCTGACACCTTTCCCCACTGGGGCAGAGCCTCTATCACCAAGCTTATTCATGGCCAAGAGAAGATCAGAGTCTGCAGAGTCCTTCCAAAGAGAGAGAAGGGAGGAAGGTAGGAAGCTCTACCAGTTTCTTGTTTTGAAACTGGCCGGTCAGGTCACTTTTCTTCCATAGAGGGGAGTAAGGGGTGGGCAAGAGGCCCAGAGCATAGGCAGCAACCCCTCCTCACGGAAAGCTGGTTTATCAGTCAGGATGGCCTGGGTTCCAGTGCTGTAACAAACATCCTCCACTTTCTGCGACCTAAGCCAACCAAGGTTCATTTCTCATTCACGCTGCATGTTTAATGCAGGTTTATAGGGGGCTCTGCCCTTCTAGTCACTCAGGGCTCCAGGCTGATGGGATCCCCATATCTTAAAGACACCACCACCATGAGACAAGTCTTCAGGGTTTGATACAGCAGAGGAAAAGAGAGCATGGAGGACTGTGCCCTTAAATGCTTCTACCTAGAAGTGATGCTCAAGTCCCCTCACACTGGCCAAAGGGGTGAGAGGCCACTCTTAGCCTCAGCGGTGGGAGAAGTCCAATCCCTCATTTCCTAGAAGACGAGAGAACCAGAATCATCATTGAGCAAGCAGTCATGCCTCTCGCAGAAGATGAGAAGGATTCCCTGCCCCTCCTACCACCTCCACCAACACTGGGCAAAGCCACTTCCACTCAAAAGACAAGGTGTCCCCAGGAGACATTTTCTAGGGAGCCACTTTACAGGCTAGAGGGCTAGCCAGAGTAGAAGAGCAGGCATCTGATCTCCATCTCACACTGGTTTTGCCTTAGTTTGGGGAGGCCAGTTTGGGCTGGGTCCTGGCATACCACCATTATGCCTGATCCACTGTGGTTTTTAGCTCCAGCTGAGATTGGCCTTGCATCGGTTGCATCCCCTGCTCCAGCTCCTGAAGTGGAGCTGCCAGCTGACCAGTGACCGATCACAGATGCATGCATAAGCCCAGCCAAGACCGGTGGAAGAAACACACAGCTGAACCCAGCCCAAATGGTCAACTGCAGACCCGTGAGCTAAGGCGGTTATTTTAAATCATTAAGTTATGGGGCAGTTTGTTCTGCAACTATAGATAACTGATACACTCTGTAAGCCATATTCTAGTGGAGTGATTTCTCTAAGATGAAGGTCTGAACATGACACTCTTGCTACTCTAGAGTCTCTGTTGACTCTTGCAGACTATAGGGAACATTAACCTCTCAGCCCTGGTGTAATTCTTCCAGCCCTTGGTTTCACTGGCTGAGAACTTGGGTGAGACAACAGGAGCAGGTGCTCTACACCCTCATTGTCCTGTTTAATTTCAGGACCCAACTCGAGGTCACCTCCTCTCTTACCCTTCTCCCTCTTGAGCTCCCCCTGGGCAGACTCTATCACCCCAGGCTCACACATCTCCCTGAGAAGTGATCGCTTTTCTGATCTGCCTTCCGTAAGGGCAATAAGCTCCTCAAGGGTAGGGGGGCGGCTGTGTGTGTGCTGTAGATGCATCTGGGAGCCCTGTTGCAACATCCTACCAAGGGACCCTGTGGCTTTGCTGGAACACCTCCAGTGGCAGGGAGTGCACATTACCCAAGTTCTATCATGGGACACTATCATGCCACATGTAACGAGACAGCATTCTACCATGGGATAGCTATTATGGGACAGCTCTGAGTATCAAAGAGCTCTTCTTCGAAGTAAGCCAGAATGCGCTTTCTCAGGATTCTCTTTTTGGTCCTACTGGGGTCACACTAAATACGCTCGCTCCCCTCTCTCAACTTGTCTTTTTCAGGGAAGTCCTCCAAGAGTCTCACTGTGTCACAGAGGGTATGGTTTTGAGTCCCTTCACTGATCTGATCCTTTTCTTCTGAATCAGCCAAGAGCTGGACACAGTACTTCTCATGTATTCTGTCTGATGCCAAGCTAAATGGGATTATCACCTCCCTCATTTTAGATACTATACTCCTATTAATTTAGCCCAAGAGCTAGCAGCTATTTCAGTAGCCACTGAGCTGCCTGTCAGCTGAAACCCTGAAGTGCCTTCACCTCATACTTGCTGAGCCCTGACCAGTCTTTCTGGTACTTTTATGCCTCCTGAAGCTCCTAGAAAGTAGATCTGGCTTTCTGCTCCCTGCCTTCAATCCAACCCAGTCCCTGCCACCATCCTGGTGACTCGCACAGTGGTATCCCTGGTTCCCAGCCCTCTTCTCCGACCTTACAGCTTAGCAGGCATCCCTGGGTCTGGACAGAGCCCTGCCCCAAGAGTCTAGCTCACTGCATAACCTTGAGCAAGTCTCTGCCTACCTCTGGGCCTCAGTTTCCTTACCTGTGAAATGGACGGGTTGACCCTGATGATATTTTCTTTTTTAAACTTTTTGTTAGATTCCCAGGGAGATCCCTTGTACTCTTTGCTCAGCGGAAGCATCTTGCGCAAGTATGGAGTGATATCACCACCAGGAAGTCGTTCGGATTTGATTCAGATTGCACCAGTTTGATACGCAATCATGTTGATGATATTTAAAGCCTCTTCTACCTCCTGGGAAAAAACTTCCCACTTTCTCCTCAAGCTCGTGACTCATCTCCAGAGGACAAGAACCTACCTGCCTCCATTGCAACACCTGGCAGTCTCCCCAGGCTGGGGTTGGGGGGGTGCTTACTGCTCCCCATGATGGGTGGGCTGTTGGCTGCAGCAGAGGAAAGAGGCAGGCAGCTACGGACTCACCTGTCAAGCCCAAAGCTACAAGTAGAGCGGAGAAGAAACTCCGTGTCTCTGCTTGGCCCATCTCAGAGAGGAAGTGGGGACGCATGTGGGCCCTGGAGCTGGGGAGGCCGGGAGACTGATGCAGGGGAGCATTGTAACGCCCAGAGTGTGGGCATTATTTTCATTTTCTAGCACATGCCCTATTCTGGCCAGTTCACTATGAGGCTGTAGCTCACTGGATTCCTGCCTGGGGGGCTCAGAAATTGGGTTGGCACTGGAGGCAAGCAGGCCAGGTGACTCCAGCCTCGGCCCCTCAGAGGAGCTGTAGCAGATGGAGCGGGTGCCCTGTGCTGTCAGCAGGCACACTGCTCCTCAGTGCCAAGGAACTGGTGCCCTGGGGGAGCAGTGGGGCACTGCCTCCTGGGGGAGCAGCATGTCCCTCTGCTTCTTGGCTCTCTGTGTTCTCCGCGCCTGCAACGGGGCGTGGCACGAAGGAGATGCTCCATGACCAACAGCAGAATGAGAATGCCCTCTCAGTGTTCCTGGATCTTCCAAATGTCCAAAGGAAGCCCGAAATCTGGATTCTTCTGTGGAGTTTCAGTATTGGTAACTAACTGAAAAACATTTTTTTTTAAACACCATGGGGTCCAAATTGAACACATGGACAAGTTGGGTCCTGCTTACCGACCTAAATCTAGGCCATCTGAACCATCCCAGGAACCCCACAGGTGCCCTGGCCAAACCGTTGTCACTGATGGTGCGTGAGGGCCCGGTGGTCCCGCCCCTGCCTGTCTCTCAGACCCCATCACCTGGCTCCAGGAACACCGGCCTCCTTTCTGGTCCTGGCACGACACTGGCTCTTTGCTGCTGTCCCATGAGAACTGGCCCTCTCCCCCTTCCCCACGACCCCACGGAGCTCAGCCTTGGCATCTGGCCCACCGGCTGTCTCCTCTCTGGCCCTCCAGCATCCTGCCTGCCCTCAGGGACCCAGGGCAGAGCCCATCCCCCAGCTCTCCATCCTTGGCGGTCTTGTCACCGAGGACCTTCTCCTTCCTTTTATTCCAGCCACCCAACGCCAAGGCCACACTTGGTCCCCATCTCCCGGGAGATGGGATGTTTTGTGCAGGCCTTCTCACTCTGTGGCCACAAGCCCCTATTTTCTCGCTCCACCACCTAGGTGCACCCACCAGCCCCGTTTTTCACTGTATCCGTGTCACACTGCGTTTGTTCCCTTCCCTAGTTCAGCCAGTCCCTATGGCTTGGCCGGCCCCCAGCACCCTTGAACTATGGGCCATGCATCTGGCAAAAGCCTAACTCTGGAACAGCCCAGCTGTCTGCTGCTTTGGGGACTGCTGAGCATTTCTAGAGTGAGTCCTGCAACGTATTGGACAGCCCCCTCAGCCAGGCCCTTGAGGTCCCCTGGATGCCTGTGTGCTTCCCTAGAGAGTGCTCGCCCTTGACCATCACGGGTCCTCCCGACATCTCCGTTCTCCTCAAAGCTCAGGTGCCTAGTGACTGTCTTAGACTTTATCTCCTTCAGCGTTTTCCCTCTTAAGATGTGAACCCACCTGCCTGAGCCTGGTTTGTTTCTTCCATCTGGAACATTCCTTTTCCCTACTTGGCTTGGCCAACTGCTCATTCTTTGAGTTTCAGCTTATATGTCTCTTCCTCCAGGAAGCCCTCCTGAATGCCCAGGCTGGAGGCCCCTTCCTGGTGCTCTCAGAGCACCTCCTCTCACTTGATGGTGGCAGCTATTCTGCCCTGAAACACTCTCCTAATGTTGTCCCTCTTGCCATGAGCTCCTTGAAGACACTTCTCCAGATTCACCGTTGTTCCTGAAAGTGTGCAGGAGCATTAAGTGCCCCACACATAATCTTTCACACATAGCCTATGCTTTCTACCTGTGTGTCGGTTATACCTCCAGCAGCCCTCCCTCCCTCTCTCCACACATCCGCATGCTACCCCTTGGAAACCTCAGTGCAGAGTTCACTCCCTTCTCAGCGTCCCTTCTCATCCTCCCCTTTGCCCCTGAATGCTTCGGGTACTGGATCTGTGGTGTGTTCATATGATTTTCTCTTGTTTAATACTATAATTATTTAGGTCCATGTAAGTTCCTTGTGGATAAGATCGCTAGCTGTGTCATCCCTGTGTTCCTGGCAGTTAGCCTAAGAAATTTCGGATGGGCAAGTGGAAATGCACTTAGCAACCCTACTGAAAACTTGCATGATTTTCCGGTTGTGCTCTAACAAATTACCACAAACAACAGAAATCTATTATCCCAGTCAGTCTCACTAGGATAAGTCAACCAGGAACTGGCTCCTTCAGGAGGCTGGAGAGGAGATTGCGGTTCCCTGCCTCTTCCAGCCTCTAGGGGGCACCAGCAATCCTTGGCTCATGGCCCCTGCTGGGAATCACCCCGACCTCACGCTTCTGTTGTCACCTCTCCTTCTCTGACCCTGACACTTAGCTTCCCTTTTACAGGACCTTTGTGATTCCACTGGGCCCACCCAGACAATCCAGGATAATCCCCCATCTCAAGATTCTTAGCTTCATCTCACTTGCCAAGTCCTTGTTAACACAAAAACATCCACAGTTCCCAGGGACTAGGTCCAGGTCATCTTGGGGGGGTCAGGCAGGGGGACATTAGTCAGCCGACTACAGTCGTATTCATTAGGGCAGAAATAACTGGTAAAGAAGCCGCGCTTCTTGACTCATTGCTGTTTTAATTCCGCCAGAAAAGTTGGAGAATTTCTTTCCTATGGGATGAAGACATTGGAGTGAGACTTTTAGGGGTGCACTGTTTATAAAGTTCCAACACCTTGGTCCTGAAAAGCCGGCCCACAAAGACATAAATGATGGGATTCAGGCAGCTGTTGATAAAAGCAAAGAAGTTGGCACACTGCAGGCCCAGGTCTGTGAAATTGTCCCAGAAGCAACTTTGGAAAGCCCGCACCTGCAGCAGGAACTCCAAGAAGGCAAAGATGTGGTAGGGGGCCCAGCAGACCAGGAAGGCAGCCACGAGCGTGAGGATGAGTGCTGTGGTCTTGCTGTCCACGGGACCCCTGTGCCTGGTTCTGCTCACCTCTGCCCGGCCCCGCAGGGAGGCCAGGATGTGGTAGTTGAAGTAGATAATTGCAGCCAGTGGGAGGAGGAAACCCAAAACATTTAACTCCACCATCCTTGCAAAGTGCCAGGCCTCATGCGGGAGCTGCAGCACACAGGCAAAGATGTTCAGTTCTGGGACAGCTTTGACGGAACGGAGCAGGAATGTGGGGATGCTCAGGAGGCCCCCCATGACCCAGATGAGTATGCAGGTGGCCTGTGCCTGCCGCCGTCGCCGCCGCCTCCGGCTGGCCAGGGGGTGAACCAGCACGTAGTAGCGGTCCTGGCTGATGGCCACCACTAGGTAGATGCTGATGAATAAATTGGCCTTGATGACCCCATTGACGATGCGGCAGAGGAGGGCTCCAAAAGGCCAGTTGAATTGGCTCCAGATGTTCTCTGCCCAGAAGGGCAAGCCTAAGACAAACACCAGGTCAGAGGCTGCCAGGTTGGCCAGGTAGATTTCTGCCACATTCAGACGCCGCCGGGGCAGGAGGAAGATGGACAGCACAAAAAGGTTTCCCGCCAGGCCAAAGATGCAGATGGCGATGATAAATGTCGGTAACACTCTCTGCAGCAGATCCCAGGCCTGCTCAGCATTGTCACAGGCTGTGGCATTTAGAGGCGAGAGCTGGCTCTGGTTGGAGGATTGGAACTCCAGGAGGGTCTGGGATGCCATCCACAGTGACCTGTAATGAACAACACATAGCATAACACGGGAGGTGGCCAATGACAGCTTGTGGACCAAATCCAGTCTGCCACTGGTTTCGGAAAATAAAGTTTTATTGGCACATGGCCACACCCATTCATTTACATACTGTCCACATCTGCTTTTGGGGTTACAACAGCAGAGTTGAGTGATTGTAACAGAGACCCTGTAGTCTGCAAAGCTGAAAATATTTACCTTCTGTTCCCTTTGCGGGAAAAGTTTGCTGACCCCTGGTGTAAAGGAAAAGACCAGGGATGTGAAACCTGAGTCCAAATCCTGGCCCAACCCCTCGGTGTGGGCCGCAGAGACCCACTGACTTTTACTTTCCTTTTTGTATATCAGATCTAACCTTATCCCTCTTTTGGGGTTATGATGAGGATGGGCAGTAGTGCCTGTGGAGTGCTTGGCACGGTTGCCTGTGTAGAGGAAGCACTCAGCGGAAGGTGGCGATTAGTTTTATTAACAACCATTTTATTGTGAGTCACGATTTAACCAACATTTGATGCTTTGTGCCAGCACTTTGTCACGTGCTGGAGATACCACTCAGCGCCCCCAAACTGCTCATGATCTACAGGAGATGCAGACATGGAGACAGTGGCTGATGACCTAAGACAGAATCAAGCAAGAGTGAGGAGAAGGTACAGCCAGGGGGAATGCTGGTCTTCTGGGGCTGGAACCAGTAGGGTGGACAGAACCAGGGGTGGGAAGTTGGGGGGTGGGGAGGGGCAAGCCTGAAGATGTCCAGGACTAGATGGTTCTCCCGGTGGGCCTGAAACACATGAGGAATAAAGGAGTAGCAGCTAACATTTATTAAATGGTCTCTATATTCCAGACACTGTTCTAAGACATTTACTTTTAAGTACTTTAAAATATAATTTAAAAAATTTAAGTTCAAATTGTAAATTTAAACTTTTCAATCTTACCAATAGCCTTGAAGTATGGGCATTGTTGCCCCCATTTGACTGATGGGAAAATGGAGCACTGAGACCCTCTTGTCCTCACTGGGTAGATGAGTAAGGTAGGCTCAGAAGTTAATGATTTGCCCAAGGAGACCTCAGTCTGTGCTGACTCTGAGGCCGCACTCGCAGTCACCCGGCTGGCCTGCCTCCTACAAGCCCACACGGAGTGTCAGCGGGAGAGGAATATGGTGGGAAAGAAGCAGATGGTGTGTCCCGTGGAGACATGGGATCACGTCCTGTACTTGCGGATTTGTGGGTGCCTGTTGGTGAAGCTCGGCACAGACTCAGGGAACCCACACAGTCTTGTAACACAGTGAGCAGCGGTCTGCACTTGGGACTCCACACCTAACAATCCTTCCCCCACCTGGATGGGTTGAAAAGCGGGTAACATGGTTCCTGGCTCTTCATAAACACACGATTAACAATAACTCTTGTTATTATTATTGTTATTCCTTACTAGTGCTTGAGATTCCTTCAACTGGGCAAAGCCTCACAGTACCTAACAAGAGACAGAGTGTAAGAGAGAACCAGTCTCGGGAGGGTCTATCTGGCCATGTGACCTTAGCTGACCACTTCATGTGTCTGAGCCTGACTTCCCACATCTGAGGAGGACACGATGAGCTTCTAGTCGTTACACTGTCAGTAACTCACACACTGTCCCGTTCACACGGAGGTTATCAATTCACCAGTTCCTCCATTAATTCATCAACTGATCAAGTGTTTACCGGGCATCTACTTTCTACTGGCACTGTTCTAGATATCTGGGACGAAGCATGATCAAACAGGCAAAACTCCCTGCCCTCAGGGGACTTCTAGCCTAGTGGGAGGAGAGAGTCAATAATCATACACACACTGAATAAAGATGTTAGCAGGGGAGTGGCAGCAGTGGAGATGGTGAGATGTGATCAGCGTCTAGATTTCATTTGAAGGTAGTACCACCATGATTTTCCATCAGATGTAGTTTGCAAAAGAAGAGCTGGATGATGCCAAGAGGTCTGGCCTGAGCCCCTGGAAATATGAAGTTGCCATCAGCAGAAATGGAGATGGCAGAGTAAATATGGAGCAGCTTTTCTCTTGGGGAAGACCAGGAGTTCACTTTTGGACATGTTAGGGTTGTGATGTCTGTTGGACATGCAGTGGGGATGTCCTGCGGACGCTTAGATAGCCACGTCTGGTGATCAGAGGTGAGTTCTGAGGTAACTGATAATTGGGAATTGGAATCACATAGATGTACTTGAAGCTACAGACTGGATGACATCACCAGGGAGAATGTAGACAGAAAAGAGAAGCTGCTGGACTGTCAGCTGACAGGTCAGTGGGAAACATGGGAGATTTGGGGTTAGATGGCTGTGACGGATCTGGGGCACACAGAGTTCTGTCTGACCCAGACCACAGGGAAGAGTCAGAATACTCTTGTTGTTTAATGCAGGGCATTTAAATCTGAAACAAAATGCTAATTTGTTATTTGGCAATAATTTTAAGTTTTTCAATAAGCCCTTCTGGCAGTGATTGGCTGAAAAATGAATCTTTCATGAAAATATACTCAAGGAAGCTGGTGATGAACGTATAAGTTGCACAAAATGTTTGTTGATGTTTACATCACTACGGAGGCTGCGGCAATTTCACTGACCGCAAGAAAACCTAAGCCACAAAGCAGCTACTTTAGAAGTTAGGCTTAAAAGATTATCAATTTCCCTTATATTGCTGCCAAATATTCTGTTACAGGTTGCTCTGGGAAACGTGACTTTTCACTTAGATCAAGCAACAACTCTTCAAATTAATTCAGCTCATTTTTAGTTTCAACTGTTCTAGTGCACATCCAATAATAGAAGTGGTGGCTGATGATGGGTCAGCTCCGTACCAGCTCCACAGATAGGGAGATGCTCCACAGATGGTTTGAGATCACCACCCTTAGATCCCTTAAATAGAAGGATCGGTCAATTGCAATCATGATTCAATTCTTTCATCTAGTTCATAGAACCACAGAGAATTTTGGAGAGTTCATTTCCAGTGAAGTGAAACAACAGGCTTTTTGTGAATGTAATTCTAAATTCAGCTTAAACTGTTCACATTGGAAATAACGTTGTACTTTTGTGATTATCATACGAATACAACTATTGCTTGGACCAGTGTCGTGGTAATAACAGCGTTCTTACTACAATAAGAGACCAATGACATAGAAATGGACTTTGAACAGGTCCATGGTGACCGCACAATCTGTAGTAAGTTTCAACGTTCTGTCAATTGACATGGAGATTATAGTTGACAAAATTTACAAAATTAAAAAATATATACACAGAGTTACTGAACTACAAGTTTTTTGTGATTAAGTTGATGTGAATTAAAAAAAAAAGTTTCACCATGTCTTTTCATTCCTTGTTGCCCATCATCAATCAGTTTTAGAAAACATTGAGATTAAGTATTCCAAAATGTTATTAAATTGTTTGTTAAGCAGAGCTCTAAATTTCTGTTGAATTTTGTTGCAAATCAACTGGAAATCTTTAATAAAAGTGTTTAATGAATGGAAGACCAAAACATCAATGTTTGAAGCTTTTAGCACATTATTATTGAAAACAAAGCTTTTATGCAGAAAATAATGGAAATAATAGAAATTTATTGCTAAAAACCAAGAGAGGAAATGATTAAACTAGGTAATGAGAGCTCAAATGGCACACAAGATTTAACTCTAAAATTCTGTAATGAGCTTTGGAATGTCTCAGTTTGTGGGGAGCATCTTTTCAATTGGATAAGTTCATATTCCATACAGAAATGAGAGAAATTGAGAAGGCCTCTGATTTGCTGCATCTAAATTTGACAAAACATTCAAAAATTGTGAAGAGCTATAACTTCTGTGAAGAGTTTAATCTGGTAAAAATATTTATTGAAGAAAGGAACTCTGAGCTCAGACATAAAGGCAGCACTGTGAAAATAATCTGGGTTGAAATATTTCCATATTTCCAAATGCAAAGACTTGGACTTGAGAATAGCCCCTGCCTGGCAGAATTTGCTCAGAGCTTATCAGGTACCACAGTATCCACAGAGGGAATATTTTCTTAATTAAATATATTCTAGTCCAAGAGAATAGTCAATTGAAGATGCTAAATTTAAATTTATTAACCATAAAATTTGAAGAGAAAGATTTCAGGAATTATATGGAACAATTAAAAATAATAAGACCACACTGAGAGAAGAGTCAGGTACAAGCCTAAGACACTGATGGTAGCTCCTGATTGTATGTATCCAGAACAACTATTTTGCTTATGTTATGTTTCGATGTTCAGTTAATTAGCGTAAAGAAAATGTTTTATTTGGCTTTATTATATGTGGGTTTGTGTGTATATTTTTTAAAATAATTTTTTGACTAGAACTACTTTATAACTCTACCAAAATAATATAGCCAATTTGTTGGTGTATCTATCAATTTATCTGTCTATATGTAGTTGAATAGCTAATTTTTTTGAAAATAGCTTTTGACTAGACCTGCTTTATAACTCCCTCAATATGCTATAACCAGCCCGTTGTTTTAAGCCATCCAGTTTGTGGTGATTTGTTACAGTAGGAAACCAGTACACTCAGCAAACTCATTTCTCAGATGCCTGTGGGGAACCCGGCAGCCCCCATACATGAGTGGAGAGCTGCTTCCAGAGGCCATCGGGCCTCATGCTCTTCCTTCCTGTGCACTTCCTGCATGTGCTGAAGAAGTTCTACATGCCAAGGAAGACCCACACGGCTTCTTCTTGTCAGCTCCTATCGTCCCCCATGCTGGGGCTGCAGAGTGGACCCCGATGCCCACACCTGACCCTTCTGTATCAGCCGTACCTGATCTGTGGAGGGTCGGAAACTACACTGGCCCCTACGTAACTGCATTCTGACAACATGCTTGGGAGGAAAGACAAGTGTTTTCATGCCCATTGTACAGATGAGCAAATGGAGACAGAAACGTGAAGTGACTTGCCCCAGTTCACATGGTGGTATGAGCCCCCTTCCGTTTGTACACAGCTCTTCTTTGAGAACCAGCTCAGGGCCCAGGCCTTTTTCACCTGTGACTACAAGACGCTGGGTCTGGAGTCCAGCAGCCTGGGCTTGGGCCACTGGGTCAGTCAAGCAACTTCTCCAAGCCTCAGTTTCCTCATTTGTACAGCGGGAGCAATGGCGGCCATCACGAAGGGCCATCGTGCAGCTAAATGGGCTCATGCAGGTGAAATGCCTTCAGAGGCTGTAAAGCATCGAACACAAGGCTTCCGTGATGAAAACCACCACCCCAATAATAATGACCACAAATATATTAGTAATAGTAACCATGATAAAGTGTCCTGGTCCATCTGAGTCTAAGCAACCTCCTCCTCACGTGGACTACCTTGTGTATCATGAGGTTGGAAGGTACTGTGAGCTCTGCCTGAGCTGTGGAGTGTTTCAGCAATTACCTGGGACCCAAAACTGCAGGAAACTAAGGTACCAAAATGTGGAGGGCTGAGTTCCACGGGTTCTGGTTTGTGGCCGTGGCATTCTCATTTGTCTCCAGCCTCTGGGCTTTAACCACCAGCAGGTTTAGGAAGGAACAGGCCGAGAGCGGAGGGGATTCACTGTAGAGGTTGAGAGCCCACGATTGTGTCTGCTGTGCCTCCTTCCTTTCCTTCTCCAGGTGTCCTTGAACATGCAGGGGAGGGCAGTGTCACCTCTGAAGTGTGGTGTCTGGGCAGGAAAGGGTGGCTCTTGGGGGACAGCAGAAGGGGGCCCGGCTCCTGGGTCCTCTTGAAAGACCACAGGGTCAGCGAAAGGCAGGAGCTACCCAGGCACCACCACACCCCAGGGACGCAGGGCTGGAGGCAGGTGGGGTCAGCAGAGTACTGACCCCAAATATGCCCACCTCCTAGTCCTGCAAATATATTACCTTACATGGTAAAAAGTTAAGTACTTCAAGAAGGGGAGATGATCCAGATTATGGAGTGGGCTTAATGTCATCACAAGTGGAAGTGATTCCACTTAAAAGCAAGAGAGGGAGGCAGGGGTTCAGAGTCAGAGAGAGTGAGAGACTAGAAGATGGAATGCAGCTGGCTTTGAAGAGGGAGGACTGGGCCACAAGCCAAGGAACACAGGCAGCCTCTAGAAGCTGGAGAAGCCAGGATGGATTCTCCCCTAGTGCCTCCAGAAGGAACCCAGCTCTGCCGACACCTGGACCTTAGCTCAACGGGACCGATTTTGAACTTCTGACCTCCAAACTGTAAGATAATATATTTGTGGTGTTTTAAGCCACGAAATTTGTGCTAATTTGTTACAGCAGCAATACAAAATTAATACAGGGGGTGAGGCTTCATTGTGCCCAGGAAATCAGGGCATGCCACGCAGGCTACCAGCAGCTCGAATCTGATTGGCTCAGCAGACACTGCTCTCTGCCCCACAGGACCCGGCTGTGTCTGAGGCCACTGTAGCCACCGCATGTGTGTGCCCAAGCTGGGCTTATTTGTAAAGGGGTGTCTTTTGCAGCTGCTGCTTGTGTTTATATGTTGGTCAGATTTCCTCCTAGAAATCTTCCTTACCAGTTTTTAATTTTATCTCTGGTATTTGCCTGCCGCATAGTAGATGCTCAATAAACAGCACCTATTGATATTTTTAGTCATATTTGATCCTATTTGAAAAACTCAGAGGTGACATTGGGCAAGTCTACCAGAGACGATGGTTCTGTAGTTTCTATATGGTATTTTTCTGAGTTCTGTACCTTTTAATGTTGATACATGCTGCTACAGAGGCAGTGCGACTTTTCTTCAACAAATTAGCCTTCTTCAAATTAATCCCAATTTCAACAATGGGGTGATGACTGAGGCATTTGAATTATAGACAAGATATTAAAGAACGTCAGCACGGTCACTTTATACGATGCTATTTTCAAGTCACAAATTACACAACCAGTTATGAGATCCTGTCAGTGATCTTGGGGAAATGGATTTGATGTTTATAAATCAGAATTTGTAGATTGTAACTGGTCAGAGTCCACGTGGAGCTCTAATATTCAGCCTCTACGTGTTTCATATAACCTTGACATAAAGGGCTGTTGGAACCCTCACAAGCCATTCCAAACACTCTCCCTCCTCTTTTGGAAAACAGTCACCACCCAAAGGAGGCATGGAATACAAGTCTCTTAATTGTTTTTAAGAAAATATGTTTTAAAAAGATATACACTTACAGAAAGCTGAAAATTCTGCTGGTATTTAGTTGTTAAAGGAAGTCTTTTTTTGGTTGTTTCTTCTAAGAGACATGGACCTCCTCTTATATCTTACTCTCACAAGAGAAATCAAAAAAAGGTCGTTTACTTACTCAGACAATGAAAGAGCTCACCACTTCAGCGAGACTTTCTGATGGCAAGAGCTGCCTGTGGATGTGTTTTCTGTTCTGGGACGCACTGTAGAAAAGGAGTGGCGTTAACTTATGTAGGCTCTGCCCCAGTGATGTCATCAGAGGGATTACTGAAAACGTGTCTTTCAGACGGAGGAAGCAAGCTGGGGTTTTGAAAGAAAAGCTGCTTTGCACTTTGGGGCTGGCAAGAGATTATTCAGCTACCTTTCCCCTCTTAACTTAGGGGACATCCGAGGAGGTGCACAACCCTACCCAAGAATGTACGTTAGCCAAAATGCCCTTAAAACACACTTTGGCATTGCTGAGTCCCAAGAGCCTCGATGTGCATCAAGGACATTGAGAGATGGCTTTGCTCCGTTCCTCAGGGGGTCTTGAATGCCCGGGGTTTTGCAGCAACTTGCTTGGGAGCTGACGTGAATGGCTCCATCTGAGTTTTGGTCATGAAGGATACATTGCCAAGAATCCATCAGTGTGGACCCTATTAAATAAACAGTAAGCTAGGAAAAATTTGACTCATGCAACATCCAGACTTGAGTAAGATTGAATGCACTTTTTGCTATGCTTCCCTGGCAGATTTGAAGTCCATCTTTGATGTAAGTCTGCAAATATCAAGTTGAACTACTCAAAACCTTATGTTCAGATGGAAATTTCTGGCTTTCTTTGAGAGCAGGCCTCAAGATCCTTGAGCTGAGTGCCACTTACCCTCACTCCTAAAAATTAAGATGTTTCAAGCTCCCTCCCTAAATGCAGGAGAACACACCTACACCAAGGCTTGAATTCTGGCTTTGGAAAGCTGGTCCACCAAATCTCAGGCCCTCAGCCCTACCCGCATCCGAGTCCTGCTTCTGGATGCCACATGTCACCTGTTGATGTTCCTTTGAACCCAATGTATCTGGGGCAGAAAACGTTCCAGAAGATGGTCTTCCTGGAGCATTTCCTTTTTCTATACTGACACCTCAGTGGCGACAAATCACCCTTTTGAATTTTCTAACACTTTTCTGCTGGACATGGTAGAATAGTAGAAGCAGGGCAGGAAAAAGAACATTTCAAGGATCAGTAGAAGATGTGTGTTTTAGGGAGGAAGCTGGAATCTGTCTTTGGGGAAGATCCCTTCAAATCTGGAGAGACCAGGGACTTTTTAGTCACTGGGATGTTAGGTGAGTGCCTGCCATCATTTTAGGGTAGATTTATCCAGAGAAAGGCCTAAATCTCAGTTCTTCCTCATTAGTAATGTAAACCAGGGTCTTGCCGGTTAGAAATTGGTTGTCTTTTCTCCCTTTACTGTGAGTTTAGACTGGACTGCTTCTGAAAACTATCAGTTCTTAGGAGGTGCTTTCTTGCCCAAGCACATATTTGCTCAAGGGAGATCTCGATACCAGTTCTGATGGAAGTGGGGGGTGGCGGTCTACTCCTGGCTTTGCTCAGGCCGAGGACAGTCTGAGACATGGCCTGCATGTGGCAGGGCCGCACGGCTAGCGGTGTTGGCGCCCCGCATGCCCCTAGCGAGGGTGAGGTAAGCTGGACTTCAGGAAATGATTCTGCGGCAGCCTCGCTAAGGCCGTGAGGGCCCCACCCCTTGGGTGGAATGGAAAGTTTTTTAGGAAAATGATGTTCCCCCTGCTGATTACCTGGGGTGTGAAATGGGAAGCCGGCCTTGGTCCAGGGGAGGAGAGAGCCTCCCTCTGCCTGAGGCTGTGTTGAGTGGGAGCGTGGATTCCAGGGGCTGGGGGCAGGGTGAGGGAAGCCCAAGTTTACAGAGGGACAACAGGGACCTGTGACACGGAGACGGCAGGAGGCTGAGCGTGAGAAGGGAGATGGAGGTCTTCCAGGTGTGGGGCACCTGCAGGGAGTGGGGAGGGAGAAGACCACAACAAAAAGACTGCTATTCAGCATGAAGCAGCCAGCAGAGACCCCCAGTGCCTCCTGCAGCAGGACAGGCTGGCCAGCTCGGTGGCCAGGTCCGCCTTCTGTGCATGGCCCTTGTGCTAATGCAGGGGGCTCTGGGCGCGCTGGATTTCCCGGGGCATGGGGGTATTTCAGACTGTGCTTGATGCATATTCAAGTGAAGGTGAGCTGGAGCTAGGACTTTGGGGACACATGGGTCACAGACCCCACTTGACGTTCAGGGTCACTTTCCAGTGCTTCTGTCACTAGAGCCTCCCTAAAACACACATCTGCTACTAATCCTCGGAATGTTGTTTTTTATCCCCTGCTTCCATAATTTTAAGATGTCCAGGAGACACCTGCTCCTTTCCTTCCTGGTCACATCCAGCAGGTTCTTCAAGTATATTTCGGTCAGCACATCTCCACATGTTGACGCTGAACATTAGCAGGGTTCTGACTCAGGCCTCGCAATGGCACATGACCCCATTACTAGCCCCACTTGCAGGTGAAGAAGAAAACCGCAGCAGGCAAGCTCTTGTCAGGACCAAAGGCGGGGGCTAGTTCTTGTCCAGCCGGTACTCTTTCTCTTCTTTTAAGCCTTCCTCCTGCCTTAGGCTTTATACACTCATGCAGCAAATACGTCTGCAATAAAGAACTCCAAACTGATCTTCTTGCCTTCTGGCTATTTTCCCTTCAGTCTTTCCTTGTGCTAGATGAGTATTCCAGAAGCACTTGGATGGCATCACTTCACAGGACAATGGCACAACCCCTTCGATTTCACGGACTCTTCCATGGTCCTGCTGTAACCCCAGAGCCACCCTCCCGCTGGGTCTTCTGTTCCAGCGGAGGGAGGTGCTCATGGGCTCCTAACGCATCTGGACTTGCCTTGCTCTGAACGTGTGCTGGGAATGACTGCCTGTCCGCTCCCCGCCGAATTCCTGTCCACCCTTCCAGGCCCCTCTGCAAGCACAGGTCTCAGGGTGCATCCTTCTCCTCTGCAGACTCCTAGGGGGCACCTGTGCGGTGCCGGCACGTGCTGGCTTCCAGGGGATGGAGGTGAGCGAACAAACGTTCACAGCCAAGCGTGGCAAATGCCAGCAGAGCAGAGCATGCCAGGTGCTGCATGATGTGAGTGGGGAGGGGCAGCATCAGAGTAAGGCCTCAAGATGTAAGGGAATAAAAATAAAACCCTAAATATAGGTTTAAAAAAGCTCAAATACCTGGAAACTGACAGGGACAGTTGCTGGCCGGAGCACATCCTGAGCCTTCAAGCAGGGCTGCCCTGGCCAGAGTCCATTCCCAATTAGAGGTGAAGGGCTTGGGCGCTGGCCACTCAGCAGAAACAGCTCCACTGGGCCAGGGGCTCCACACACCAGGGAAGGTAACACAAAACCTACGTAAAACTCCCTGTCCCTGTGTCGGCCCTATTGGGAGATGAAGGCTTTCTTATCTGGCCAGCAGGGCTCCCCAGTCCTTCCTCTTAGGGGAGCCAGGAGTGTCCCACAACTAACACAGACCAAGCCAGGGGCTGGCGCTCAGGAAGCCTCTCAGGCCAGCACTCCGAAGAGACGTGGGCCCAGGCACCATCCGCGGGCTTCCTCTAGGTTCTAAAGCCTCCGTCGGAGGGTGTCGTGTCTCTGCCTGAAGCGGCCCGCTGCTCTGGGCTTGGGCACTTGTGAACGCTAAGACTTGGCAGTGGTCTGCACGACAGCCCAGGCCTGGCCCCGCTGCTCGGTGGAGCGTCCCTCTCCCGGGCTCCCCTGTTCCTTGCTCTGTCTTGCACAGGCCTTCCCTCTGCTGGGAGCACCCTTCCCACGGGTCTGTCTGCTCCCCACCAACCCTCCCTTATCAGGGAGATGTCCCTGCAATGACCTCTCCTCTTCTTACCCGCCTTCATTGTTGCCATAACCCTTATCATCACCTGGATACATCCGTTGTTTATTTCCTACTTCCTGTCTCTCCCTCTAGAACATGAGCTCTACCAGGCAAGGGGTTTATCTCTCTTGATTAAAGTCGTACTTTCAATTCCTCACAACAGGGCTGAGGTGCTCAACAAATATTTGCTGAATGAATTTATAACCCTATTTATTTATATGTGAGAATATCAATAGTTTGTCTCTATGTCAACACAAATGTCCCAAATCCTCTGTGGGCACCAAGCCCTGTGTGGGCACTGACGGGTAGAGAGGAACAAAGCCCTCTCCTTGTCTGGCTGACATGACTACACATCGCGGAATGCAAGGTGGCAGTGACGCGCCAAGGTTGTATCCAAGCATGAAGACTGAGGGAATTTAATTCGGCTTGAGGCAGAATTGAAGAAGAATTCACAGTGGAGGGACATTTAAACTGGGTTTTGAGAGATGACCAGGAGCTTGGCATTGGCAAGCTGAGAAAAACATTGCAGGGAGAAGGACAGCATGCACATTATAAATACACATGTGCACAGACGTGTTTGCAGAAGCCTCACTTGGAAATTGGAGTCAAAAAACCCAGATTCAAATCCCACACCCCATTTATTCATTCCTTCTCTGAGCAGCGCTTAGCCCTACCCTTGGGCAGGCCCTGGGCTGATGTGCCCCAGGAGGTTCTGGGTCTGGTACAGGGAAGAGGATTAAATCGTTTCAGCCCAGATGGAGGAGTTCTCTGCGAGTACAGGTACAGGGAAATGGAGCCAGCCTACCCATAAGCTCTCTTAAAAGAGAGCTGGGGGATCCAGGCAGTCCTCAATATGCTCTGGCCCTCAGTTTTTTCCTTCTGGAAACATGCCTTGCCTATTTTGCAAGCTGTTGTGAAGATCATATAAATGCGTGGAAACTGTCAGTATCACATAGAGATGTTCACAGAATAAGATGAATGTGTGTGTGTTGATGGAGCTTTTCCCAGTTTTAGGACCTTTCTCTGTGTCATTTGGCAGAAAGCGCCAATTTGGAAAACCTCTTATATCATTTCCAGTCAGCCTGGATGCCTAACTGGGCCATGTGTACAGCAAAAATTGGGGTCATGAAATAAAATTTGTTTCCCTTAGAAACCAGCAATTTTCATATGATGTTTTTAATAGACGTGGAATTGATGCTATGAGCATTTATCTTTAACATAAACCTTATTGGTTTGCATGATTGGGAATGCTTCTATGAGCTGCAAAACCCCAAAAGGAGCACTGAAAATGTTGACCATGACTTGCACATTTCCTTGAAGACTCAAGGTTCCCCGAGACTGTCGCAGCCCTTAATGGGGCTGTGGACATTCGACAGAGACAGACAAGCAAACAGAGAAAGCCACATAGAATTATAATTGTGGTGAGATTCATAAGAAACAGAACAGGATGTAGTATTCTGCAAAACCGAGAGCGTGTGAGGATTCCTATTTAGGGAGGCTAGGGAGGCAGAGGAAAAGTTGGAGTATTAAAAAAAGCCAATTGTAAAGTAAGAGGAGCTCCATGCAGGCAGAAGGAGCAGCATAAGCAAAGGTCCTGAGGCTGCAGCAGCTCAGTGTGCTCATGGAACTGAAGAGGCATGTGCAGAAGGAGTGCAGGGGGTGGCACAGCTGGAGAGGAGGTGGATGGCCGGTGGGGCTAGCCCAGACAGCCTGGGAGAGCACTTACTGAGTTGGGGAGTTTTCTAGGCCCAGTGGAATTACAGGTTGCAGAAGGCTAAGGGCTCAGTACCTGTGCAAGCAAAGGGAAGAAAGAAGGATTGGACACAGGGGGAAACTGAGCCGCAGGGCAGTCTTAAGAGAAGCCTCAGCCCACCTGTGAAAATTCTTGGATGGCTGGCCCTTCAAAGCTCTCTGAGTTGGGGATAAGAGGGCTGGCTCCCCATCCTTCTCTCAGTTATCAGATGCAGGATACCCTGGAAAAGGGCATGAACCTTGGGTGAAACAGTGCTTTTAGCTGAGCACCACCCACAGGCAGCACTCCTGGCAGCTGGGGTAGGAAGAACTTCATTCCCCAAGGAACATCTGGGTGGCCCATCATCACATCCACCAGAAATGGGAAGCCTCAGGAAGTGTTTCAGCATTTGAAATCACATCACCCTAGCTCTTGCGTGGCAAAGATTGGGAGGTTTCAAGACTAGAAGAGGAGATGGAGGTTTGGATGAATTTGAGATGTTGTTTGGAGGTAGAACCAGAAGTACTTGGTGGGGCATGGCATGTGGGAAGAGGGCACGAGGAAGAATCAAAGATTTCTCTAGGCTTCTGGTGGGAGGAACTGGGTGGTACCATTTCCTGAGATGAGGAAGATGGAAAAGGATCCAAAATGTTGGTTTGGGACTTAAGTTGAAGATGTGTGTGAAATGCCTATATAGGGCTCTTTGTCGGGCATCGGAGAAGATTCCTCAGGAGAGAGCTAACATTTGAGAGTGGTCGGCATAGATGTGTATCAGTCAGGGCTCTCCAAAGAGACGGAACCAATAGAATACCTACCTATCTCTATCTATCTATCTATCATCTATCTGTCTATCCATTTATCATCTATCTATCATCTATCTATCTATCTATCATTATCTATCTATCTATCATCATCTATCTATCTATCATCTATCATGTCATCTATCTATCATCAAGATATTTCTTTCAAGGGCGCCAGTCACTGAGCCTCCGCCGAGGACGCACCAGCCTCCCCGTGAGCCTTCAGCTGACCTCCCCATGTTGCCTTCTGCCAGCCATTTCCCCCTTTTCTGATGGAAGTAAGGGTGATGGTCTGCTTCCTGCTGGCACTGAGGATTATAGCCACCTAAGAATTCAACACAGAAAGGGCAGGAAGACCCTTATGACTGTCCAAGGGATCACTGATGATCGTGATAAAAAGAAACTAGTGAAGGCATTTAAGAAGAAATTCGCCTGCAATTTTACTGTAACTGAGCAGGCAGAATATGGAGAAGTAATTCATCTACAGGGTGACCAGTGTGGGACTGGCTAAGGACGACCAGCTGGAGGTCCATGGGTTCAAGTGCTTTGGCTCGCTGAAGCTTAAGGAAGGATTTCCTTGCAATGAGGAGAATGTCCCTGCTGTCTCTGTCACAGGTTCAAACACTTCACAGCTTGTACAACGTAACCATTTGGAGCCTGCTTTTAATGTGGACTAAGGGAATGCCTTCATGCAATAAACAGAGAAGTGCCAAAAAATAAAAAAGATATTTATTCCAAGGAATTGTCTCATGGGACTGTGGGGGCTAACAAGCCCAAAATTGGTAAAGCAGGCCAGCAGGTTGGAACCTCAGGCAAAGGGTTCATGCTGCAGACTTGAGACAGAATCGCTCCTTCTCCTCCAGGAAACCTGTGTTTGCTCTTAAGACCTTCCAGTGGTTGTGTGCAGCCCACCCACATTATCAAGGGCTGTCTCCTTTACTGACAGCCAGCTCGCGGTGAGGGCTTGCTGCATCGACAAAAGACCTTCCCAGCACTACCTAGATTTGGGTTTCACCAACGGCTAGGTGCTGGAGCCCAGCCAAACTGACACATAAACTCACCATCACAAATGGTATTTAGAGCCATGATCCTGCCTGGGATTAGTTAAGAGGACCATGTAGAGAACTGAAAAGAAAGCTTAAGACTGAAGACTGAGGCACTCCAACATTTAAACTTCACGTAGAGAAGGAGGTGCCGGACAAAGAATATGAAGAGCAACCAGGGAAAACCAGGTTCTGTGCAGATGGAGTCTGTGGAAGCCTCGGTCAGACCAAGCTGGGTGGAGCAGGCCTCCGTCCTGCAGGCCTTCTCAGGGCCTTTAGTGTGCATCTGTGCTCTGTGGAGCCTCAGGAGGAAGATATGGTACCTACATCTTCTCAGACTTGACCTATCAGGAGCCAGGTTTTTTTTTTCTTTTTGTAAGAGACTTTAGGAAACTCTGCAGAAGTAAATGATGGCCCCAACGTAGCTTTCAGTTTGGAAAATTAGCCCTGTAGAATATGATGTCAGGATTGAGCTGAAGAGAAAAATTTAGCGGCTGATGGGGTGGAGATGCTGCTGGGATCACCCAGTTCTCAGAACGAGATGTCTTCTCTTTCCCATGGGGCATGAGGACAGGGCTCAGACTATCCTGAAAAGCCATGTAGCTAAGATGTCAAGGCTCTGTTTGCCTCCAGACGGACAGGTATTTTGTAAAAAATCTCTAATTCCCAAATAAGACCCTGGCCTTAAGCTCTGATCTGGAAGACAGGTGGGCAGATCTGGGCTGCAGTCACCTCCCCAGGGTTTAAATCCCAGCTGCATCAGGGACTCTCTTGTCCCCTCCTGGCTTGAGCCAGGAGCTCTGTCCTCTCACTTTCTCTCTAAATAAAAGCCTCTGTCTTGCTCTCCTAAATAAATAAATAAACAAACAGATAAATAAATAGATCCTAGCTGCATCACTGTTGAGCTGGGTGAACGCACACCATTTCCTTTACCACCTTCTGGAGCCACGGCTTCATTATCTGTGAAGCTGGCCTCTTCTCAGAGTTTGGGGATCATGTGAGATGGTGTGGTGACATAACTGGCGCTTGGTCATCGGCTGACAGCAGCTGTCTGCTCGGACCACTTTGCTGTTGCACAAGGACAGGTTACATAAGCTCGGCCAGGCTGCCAGGAGGAAACAGGCATACATTGCTGGCCTGCTGAATGGGCCTAGAAGGGTGACTCACTGCGGAGGGGGCGTCCGGAGGAGCGTCAGAACCCGGTCTCGGGCCATCTTTCAGGGTCATCTATAAACAACCTCCCATCAGGCCTCCTCTTAACCTGGACCACAACTCCCTTTATCAGCCTGCCTTTGGGGCCCCAGGGAGGAAGAGAGAAACAGGGCAGCTCTGCTTCTGGGTCAGCAGAGATGGGGTGTTTAAACTCAGCACTAGCAGGCCTGGAGAGCCCACACTCTGGGGCCCTGCCCCCTCCTCCCCGACACCCTGTGTGACCTTGGGGAAGGCCTCAGTATCCTTCTTTTGAAAAGGTCTAACATTTTGTAGGATGGTATATCCTCTTCTTTCTCAGGAAAACTTCTATAGCCAATGAGCATCTCTAACCCTCAGGAGACCTCCCACTGAAGGGAAGGAGGTCTGTGTGGCTCATGACGGGTAACCTCCAAGGGTAAGCAAGCTCTCAGAACCATCACAACACCTGCACTGGTGTCCCAGGGCTGCCGCATAAAAGTGCCGCTGAAGGGGGGCTCGACACAACAGGAGTGTATCCTCTCAGTCCAGGAGGCCCGGAGTCCACAGTCGAGGCGTTGGCAGGGTCAGCTCCTCCTAGAAGCTCGGAGGGAGCCTCGGTTCCCTGCTCTGTCCTGGCTTCTGGTAGTTCTGAGCAATCCCTGGCATTCTTGACTTATAGCAGCACCAGGCCCAATCTGTCTCCATCTTCTTGGGGCCTTCTCCCTGTGTCTCCGGGTCCTCTTCTCTTCTTCTAGGTCCTCTTCCTCAGTGATTGGATTTAGGGCTCACCTCAGGTCAGTATGAGCGCATCTTAACTTAATGACTTCTGCAAACACTCTCTTCCCTTCAGAGGTTCCATGCGGATATAGATTTTCAGGGGGAAAGAACACTGTTCAACCCATGAGGCCATCTTCATCTCATTTAATCTTCACAACACCTGGATCTTCATTTCATAAGTGAACAAATGGAAACTCAAAGAAGTTAACTGACTTTGTTCAAATTCCCACAGGCAGGACGTGGCAGAGCTGGAGTGTGACCCAGGAACCTGGCTCCAAGCCCCAGGGCAGCAGCCCTGTCATGTTGGCGCTGAGCTGGATACAAAGCCTCCTTTCCAGAGCCACGAGTTCTGGGTGACAGGCATACTCAGTGTATTACCTGCCCATTTTACAATTGAGGAAACTGAGGCCAAAGGCCAGCAGAGGAGTGGGGAAGGAGGAAAGTGGTTTGCCACAATCTCGTGGAAAGTGGCACGGTAGGGACTCAAGGCCTAGCTTCCAAAATTCCTCCCCTACAATTAACTGTTGTATCTCAGTATAAGCGAGATGAAAGAAGCCCCACACAAGGCACATATTGTCCGATTCCATCTCTATGAAATGTCTAGGACAGGCAATTCTGCAGACAGAGTGAAGATTAGTGGTTGCCAGAGGCTGCAGGGAGGGAGGGATGGAAAATGACTCTAATGGAATGGGACTTGGGATTTCATTTTGGGGTGATGAATGCGTTCTGGAATTAGGGAGCAGTGATGGTTGTGCAACTCTGTAACTATACTAAAGCTGCTTGGGTGTGTGACGTGAGGATCATATCTCAAAAAAGCTGTTATTTAAAAAACATTTCAGTGTAGGGTGTTAGCCACAAGCTGCTGGGGAGGGGATTCTGCAGGAAGCAAGTACTCACAGGGCCCAGGAGATGCCAAGTCTGTTGATTGGGGCAGAAACAGTCCAAAGGCTGGCCCAGAAGCTCTTTGTACAGGAAGGCACCTTGGGGGCTTCGTCCGTGACAGAATTTGCACCCCTCTGTTAATGCACAGCAACCGAGGGCAGGTGGGCTTCCAGAACACCCCCCAGAAAACCTGCATGGCCTTAGCAAGTTCTATCCCTCTCTGGGCCTCAGTTTCCTCATCGTGAACTGGTGATGATACAAGCATCTGCCCACCTACGTGCTCATGAAGGTCCAGTCTAAAATTTGCTCAGCAGAGCGAGACATTTCCACGGCGCTCCTTTGACTTCAGCCAAAAAATTCCACAAACCAACCATTAAACTTTCAGTCATTGCTATTGTCAAACTGTGACCTCCTTGCTCACCCTTGACCCCCATATCCTCCTGGAGCTTGGCGAGAGGTCAGAGCTGTGTGAGGCTCTTCAATGGGCCTGGGGTCACACTGGGGCCTGGGCCACAAGCTGATGGTGGAGCACATTGCTGGAGTCTTCAGATCAAGGCTTCACCTTCTGAGTCATAAAGACTACTCAAATGGCTTTGTAGACTGACAGCAGTCATCATCACTAGCAAAGTTTCCCATCGGCTCCCACTGGGCCACTGGGCATTCATTTTGCGCCTTGGCACCAAGGCCCTTGCCTGCTCTGACCAGGGCAGACTCAGGAGTGGGACCCCTGGCTCGGTTGTGAGTCCACCAGACGCCTGCCTAGGCTTCTCCCCATCACACCAGCTTGCTGGGGTCAGGGAGAGTCAGGAGCAGAGGGGCCGCTCATGTTGCCTGGCTGGGGTATGGGGAGAAGGGAAGAATGCTCTCCCAGACCGTTCTGTCCCCTGAGAGCCCTGCTCGAGTTTCCAGCCAGTGGCTTTCCTCCGGATTGCAGACTTCCTTGAGTCATCTCACATCTGTGAGCAAAGTCCCTTGGGCACTTGTGGGCAACTTTCTCTAAGCTCAGGGCTGTTGGTGAGGGATGCAGGCTGTGTGGGAAATGTGGGCACTGGAGGGGGAGTGGAATATGTGCTGGACTCTGCCCAAGCACATGTATCCAATATGGCTAGAGGGTAGAGATGAGCAGGAGGGAGAGAAAGAGGGAAGAAGACAGGCAGTGGCCAGCTCACGAAGGGTCGCCGTCACCATCACCATCAGCATCATGGCAGCTCACACATGTTGAGTGCCAACTCTGTACCAAGCATTGTGCTAAACACTCACACATTAACCCTGTTAATAGTTCTTCGAGGCAGATCCATTATTATTCCCATTTTACAGATGAGGAAATATAGACTTGAAAAGGATAAGTGATACGTCCAAGACCACACAGCTAATAAGAGCCCCAGTTAGAATCAGAACTGGCATCCACGTCTGCCTGGTTCCAAAGCTTTGGCTTCTAAACACTGTTCCTTGTGCCCCCTGTGACTGCATTTTCATTCTTAAAGCACATCATTGGCTGTTGAGTGGAGAATAAGAATTGGGAGAGGGTGATGGTTAACATCAGAGATGGGGAGACCAATAAAAGATGATGGCTGGAAAGAGAAAGAAGCAGATAGATCCAGGAAACACTTAGCTGGAATCTAAAAAGAGCTGCTGATACCCTGGGCAGAAGAGATGAAGGAAAGTGGGCATTAACAATGAGCCCAAGTTTCTGGCACAAGTGGATGGAGGTGTACAGGGAGCAGTGCCACTCTTTGTAGGCACGGAATGCAAGTTTTGCTTAATGAATGAGTGAATGAATGAATACATGAATAATGAGGAGGTCCCAAAATAGAGTGGGTAATGGGCTCCCCATGTCAGGGAGTATGCAAGCAGGCGCTGGACAACTCTTTAATCTAGACATTGTAGAAGACACTCCTGATTTGAAGGGGAGGCCAAATGGAAGGCATCCAATAAATATATGTTGCATGCACGAATGATTGAATCAGTGCCATCTCTGATTCTAGGGCCTCATGGGGCTTCTTGGGCATCTAGTATGTATGGGAGCTTGGTAATGAGTTACTAGTGTAGGAATGTAGGAGGGGGGAATCTCTTCAAAAGCAGTTAAATTTTCTTGAATTTCTACTTGACTATATTTGGGAATGTACATTTTAATACATGTTAATAAGGATACATATTGGGTATGGGTATTCAAAATCCTTTTACTTACAGGGATATACAATCACAAAAGCTTGGACACCACTGATCTGTGGGACAGAATCCCTAGGGAGTTTGAACAGAGATAAATGGAAGGAGCCCTGGCTAAACTCAGGGTTTGGGGAGTTGTAATGAGTTAAAGAGCTATGCAAAAACTCCTCATCCCTTTCTTAACCTGCACAGAAATGACACATGTTGAAGCAGCTCATCCATTTCTCATTGTTTGTGAAATGCTGCCTCTTCACAATGTAACACCCCTTTAGGGCTTTCACAGGAGAGCTGTTCTTTATCATGGTGTCAACACAACCCACAGGGCAGCTCCCTTCCCACAGACTGACTGCTCCTCAGACTGCGTCTGGGCCCCTAAGTGATCACAAGGGACCAGGGGCTATGATGGGGCTCTTCTTGTAGGAGACCTTTCAACTGTGCACACCCGCTGATGGATCAATGTCACACACTACAAAGCTCAGCCCCCTTTGTGTTCCACTCTCAGCATGTGCATGGCTTAACTTCATTCTAATAGGAAGTGGTTCATTCCTTATTCATCTGTTTTCTTTCTCCAGCCACAAGGGTGTGTGTTTAGTGGGGTAAAGGGGTGTGGATGTCAGGCCAAAAAAGGCTGGGATGGGGAGGGGATCTTTTTTGTTTTAAAATCCAGAGCTGGATGGGTCAGGATTTATGTGCTCTCTGCCGGCCAAATCCTCCTGGGTCCCAGGTTCTCTCCTCCCCAGAGAGCTTGCTACCAAGTACTCATTGATTTAGTGAGCCAGCGAGCTGTTAGGGGGATGGCCCGCCCCCTGCTGCTGAGGGCCCCTCCCTGCCTAGGCTCTGAGCGGCTGGGTGGTACTTCCTCCAACCACCCCATGGGCTTGGCATGGTGCTGGCAACAAGAGGCAGACTGTAAGACAGGTAGAAAAAGAAGAAATGAATTCCTCTGGGGTACCTGGGGTTTGGGGCCAAGGATGCCGGTCCAGCCTCCCCTTGCCTGACCCCTGGGACTGCCCACTGCCTTGCCCACCTCCCCGTCCCACCCACGGGTGCTGAGCTGTGACGCCTCTGCTGTTGGTTCTATGGGCAAATGTGGGGCCAGCATTCTCCCATTTCTCTTTAGTCTGGGTCTGTTTATCACGAGAGGCCTTGTTCCCGGAGCTGCTTCAAGGTCACATGTGCCTGGGCTTGGGCAGTCCAGCTGTGAAACCAGGTTGTGCTGGCCAGGGCAGTGGGTGGCCAGCGGCACCCATGAGGCACTCGGCTTTCTGTGTAGGGAACTTGGTCCTAGAGCAATGCTTTGGGGTAAATGACCTCCGTGACACATCATTGGTCAGCTGCCCTTGGGTGGTCCCTGTTCGGCTTTAAATAAACCACTGGTTGGTGCACTTGGTTGCTGACATGAGGTCCATTGCGGGCAGGCCTGGACTCCTAACAGCTGTCTGCCCTCTACCTGCGGTGAGGGTCTGAGCATGTGATTCCCAGGCAAGTCTAATCAGAAATCTCTCTGACCCAACACAAATCAGACAATGAAGGGGTGACCTTTCCCCCAAAGCTTGTGTGTGTACATGTGTTGGGGGGACAGTGGTGGGAAGGAAAGGTAGAAGGAGCCGATGTTACTGTGAGCACACTGATAGGCGCTTTGCACACCGTTAGCTATAATTCTGACACTCCTCTACAGAGCCAGTGTCTTTTTCCTTATAGTAAATTTATTCCCATTCTGTGTGCATAATAATGCCTCAGATTTACATAGCACCTTTCATTTTTCAAAGAACTTCTAGTCCCGTTACTTCCTTTAATCGTTACAACAATGTCATGTCACAGAGGAGGAAACTGAGGCAGGAACAAGGCGATATGCAACTAGTTATCAGCTGACCTGGGGCACCAGGGTCCTCACCCCCTCTTCTGTACCGTCCGGAGTGCCTTCCTTGACCACAGCATAGAGCAGCCTGTAGAGGTTGCAAGAGCTCAGTCACCCTTTGAGTTTGCAAGTTCTTTCAAAACCGAGCCTGCATTTTCTTTTCCTTTGCTCTGGCCCACAGGGCTCGATGCTGCATACACAGAAATTGCTGCATAGGTAGGTAGGTGCTCAGTTTGTTCTTCTTTGGCACGGAGCAGCTCGTTCAAGGGTGAGGTGAGTGACAGAATCCTGGTGTCCGGTTCCTACCCGGATCCCTTGGTTTAGGGCTGAATTGAGCCTTCATTAACCCAAATTGTTCTCCAGAGTCCTAGACGAGTGGGTCTAAGAGAGGTAAGGCAGCTCCCGTGTGGGCACTCAGCCACTGCGTCACAGCTGGCTGACAGTTCCTCTGGGGGCTCTGAGCTGTCATGAAGGGACGGAGTGGGATATCACATGGGAAGGAAGCTCAGTTAGTCCTGTCTCTGCCCCCAGGTCCCCTGCACTCTTGGGAAGGGGCAGACTGGGCCGGGGTGGCAGCAAAGAGGGACCATAATACTGTTGTATTTATGGAGTCCTTGGCTGTGCACAAGGTCGCTCCATCCTCACGCCAGGGCAGGAATGACACCCTTGTGTTTTACTGAAGACACTGACTCACTGCCCAAGGTCACACATCGGATGCCTTCCATTCCTTCCTGGGTACCTCTTGAAGAGCAACTGTCCATCAGTTCACACACAAGAACAGAAGCGCCGCTGGCATCCACTCACCGGCTGCTCCCCACCCACTCGGGCAGTTTGTGGATCTGGCGCTCCACCGAGACGGAGGTCCGCAGGGTGCCCATGGAGCTCTCCACCTGGCTGGACTCCGACACGCAGCCCCCCTTCTGGCACAGTCTCTGGTATACCTCCCGTGACTTCTTGCGGAAGTGCTTGCCCACAATCACGTACACCAGGGGGTTGAGGCAGCTGTTGCTGTAGGCTATGAAGGAGGCGATCTGTGTCAGGATGTCGATGACATGCTCGTCCCAGCAGCTGGAGAGGACCTTGAGACGCAGCAGCGTGTCCAGGAAGGTGCTGATCTGGAAGGGCAGCCAGCAGATGACGAACAGCAGCAGCACGGCCAGGACCAGCACCGTGGCCTTCCTCTCTGTCTGGATCTCCTTGAACTTCTGCATCTCATTGTTCCGCAGGACCTGCATGATCTGCACCGTGCAGAAGGTGATGATGCTTAGGGGCAGGAGGAAGCCCACAGAGTTCAGGAGGACGTTGGTGAACACCTCCCAGGAGCGGGATGGGTAGATGATGATGCAGGCCGTGACGTTGTGGCCCTCGGCTCCATACTCCTTCATGGTCCGGAAGGCCAGCATGGGAGAGCTCAGGAGCAGCGTGCAACCCCAGATCACCAGGCTGTAGAGTTTGGCCCAGCGCACCCTGCGCATCCGGCCCATGGACATGGTTTTTACCAGAGCCAGGTAGCGGTCGATGCTCACCAGCATGAGGAAGCAGATGCTGCTGTAGAGATTCATGTAGACCATGGTGTTCACTACACGGCAGAGGACCTCCCCAAAGAGCCAGTCGAAATTGTTGGCAATGGTGATGGCCCAGAAGGGCAACCCGCAGGCCAAGATCAGGTCGGCCGCGGCCAGGTTGCCCAGGTAGATCTCTGCCACCGTGCAGCTGCTCTTGTGCAGGCAGAAGACGCTGAGCACAGAGACATTCTCAAGCACCGCCAGTACGAACAGCACCCAGAGGAAGGGGGCCTGGATGGCGTTGAGCCAGCTCCACCACTCGGAGTAGAGGCAGTTGTTCTGGGAAAGGGTCCCGTTGAGAGCAGATGCAAGGACATGAGAGGTGCTGTTGAGCATATCAACACTGAAAAGAAAGTGGAAAGAGGCTGTTACACCTCGAGGCCACAAGAGGAAGGAGAGACAGCGGCTGGTTGCAGGAGGAGAGGGAAGATCAGCAAACGACTTCTAGAGGCGAGGTCAGGGGTGGCATCCAGGCCTTTTCTGCAGCTGCTCAGAGACTCCAGTCCAGGCACCCCTGACTCTCTGGGTCTTAGAGAGACACCCCTGCTCCTTGGGTCTAAACTGAGAGATCACATTCTTTGCCTTGTGGTTCTGCTGGATGTCTCCTGGGCCAGCATCCAGCACCAGCACTAACAATCATGAGTCTTGGACCCTGGACCTTCTTGAAGCTTCCATGATGGGAGGATCTACAACACATTCCTTCCTTATAGTATGGGCCTCTCCCAAGGTTGCTGGTGATCTATCAGCCTCTCCTGGTCTGACCATGGGTGAGTAATGTATTAGAAGAGAAAAATGGTATCATGCCAGAGCGGGAGATCGCAGCCTGGCTCCGGGACTGCGACCCATCTGCCCGTGCCCATCTCCTTCGGGCAGAAGGCAGCGTCCCATCCACCACTGAAGCTTGATGATAATCAGAGGTTGCCCGACAGAGAGGGTGGGCAGACACTTTGGAACCAGCCAGTTCTTCTGCATTCAAATCTCAGCTCATCCATTAGCTGTGTGACCTTAGATAAGTTCATCAAACTCTCTGAACCTCAATGACCTACCTTGTAAAATGGGAATAACAAAATCTACTTCTCAGAGTTGTGGTGGGGATCTGAGACAATGCACAAAACACCTCAAGCACTGGACTTGAGTCAATAAACATTAATAGTTATCTATTTTTGTGAACTTATTGAAACAACCAATTTGAACTCCAGCAGCACAATTTGCATGTTCTTGCTCCTGTATTGGTGACTTCACCAGGAACCCACTAGCTCCTCTTTCACTCTTGGGTGAGACTCACACCATGGGGCATTTAACTTTCTAGGAAGTGGCTAAAAGTTCTTCTAGAACTTTCTGGAAGAGCTGCTGGTAAGGCTAATCCATCTACTTTTGGCAAAGAGGCATGGGGCTTGGACAGACATGGGCTTTGGCCCCAGCTGTGTGGTCTTGGGCAGATTGCTTGACCTCTTTGAGCTGCCATTTTGCTTTCTTTGCCTTGCATGGCTGTTGTAAGGTTCAAATGAAGGGGGGGTATGAAGACACATTGGAAAGCAGAAAGTACAACTGTGAGGGCAGGACTAGTTGGGCATTTTCCTAGTGGGATGGGGAGCATGGGGAGGTAGAGGGTCTTCCAGGTGGTTAGGTAGACTCGTGGGGGAGAAGCTGAGCAACAAATTGTGGGAAAGAGTCTGCTGACGGCCTCTGGGAGTTGCCAGGAAGACCCCCTCTATTTCCTGGAGCAGCTGGCTGCTTTTTGGGACCAGGCGGGACCTAGGGTTAAACTCATTCATCAAAGTGTTATCCTTTAAATGTGACGTGAGCCTCTTCTCCATGCCGAGCTCCACCCTGGCGATGGGGACCCAGAGGTTAATACCATGTGTCCCCTGCCCTGTCTGAGCTCCTGACAGTCATGGCCCAGTGTCTGATGAGTGCTGTGGGGTGGAAGGATGGGCACTGGGCCCAGAGTTGGTGGGGAGAAGGTTGGAGGTGACTCTGGAGCTGTGTCTTGAAGGATGAGGACCGTCTCAGCAGGGGACAAGCAGGAGAGAGGACAGACCAGGCCGAAGGTGCAGCTTGAACAGAGGCATGGAAATGGGGATGCTGCTGACCTGTTCTAGAAGGCAGACTAGATGTTGGATGAAGAGGTGGGAACCGGCAAGAGGTGGGGTCGAATAAGTGTAACCAAGTGAAAAAGTTGGCTTCTCTGCCTCCATACTGTGTCTGTTTCCTTTGCCTTAACCTTTGGGCCGAAAAGAAAAGGGCTTCTGCTCAGCCCTGCAGCCCTGCACGCAGGCTTGTTGATCATCGACAAAAGGAATTTTGCTTATTTTGAGATGTCTGCAAATTGCCCCTTACCTGAAGCTTGCCTCCCCGTAAGAGACAGAGAAATATGTATGAAAGCAAGGCTGCCTTGTCAAAGATTTATAGGAACTTCGTGACCCGACCTGGGTTAGCAAGAGTCAACTGACCCAGGAGAGTCTCAGCTCTCCTCAGACGCTCGCTGGCACCCAGATGTCTGCAGCCTTCAGTCACCCCCTAACGTGCTTTCCCTCCTGCTCCCTGTTTCCCAGCATAAAAGAAGCTTGCAGTTAACCCTGGGTGCAGATGGGGTTTTAGGACGTGAGCCCACCATCGTCTCGGTCTGCTGGATTTCCAAATAAAGTCACTTTCCTTGCGCCGACACCTTGCCTCTCAACTTATGAGCATGTTGTGCAGTGAGTGGCACGAGCTTGGACTTAATGACATAAGGGAAGAAGGACAGTCACCACTGGAGCTGAGAAAGCAAGGCTCTGTCCTTGAGGGCTTTAAGGTGGGAGATGGAAAGATCCCTCTGGTGCTGTGGTGGTTTTTCTATGGCCAAAAACTCTTTGATACCTCTCCCTCCAGAAGGCAGAGTCTAATTCCCCTTGCAGTGAATGTGGCCCAACTTGGTGACTTGCTTCCCTCTAAGGGTGGCAGTGACGGAGTGTGGCTTCTGTGGCTAGGTCATGAGGTGCCTTGTGGCTTCCTCCTTGGCCTCTTGGGTTGCTGGCTCTGGGGCCAGCCACCATGCTGTCAGGACACTCAAGCCGCCATGTGGGCAGCTCTGGGGAGAGGAACCGACTTGCCATCGCGGAAGTGGATCCTCCGGCCCCATTTAAGCTTTCAGGTGCTTCTGGTTCCTCAGCCTTTGAGTCTTCCAGCTGAGGGCTCAGGTATCACGGAACAGGGATAAGCCATTTCCCCTGGGCCCTGAATTCCTGACCCTTGTCGTGGGCTGCTTCTCGGCAGGCCCTCTGAAAGTAGGGCCTCCTCTGGACAGCCACCTTGCTCCCGTCTTTGGCCTCATTTCTGCAGCTACAGAAAACCTGTCTTCACTGGCTGCCGAGCTTGGGGAGGTGCCTCTTGGTCTAGCTCTCTGGAGACAAGGACGGTGCCACATGCTACTTGTTAATTTCCCAGCGATATGGCCCCTAGCCAACGGGTGGCACCTGCCCAGAGCTGTCTCCGAGAAGCCACAGGGTCATCACCCAGTGGCCTGGGGCGTGCATGGCTGGAAGTTACAGGGCCTGGAGCCCACGTCCCCAGCTGAGACGGCCATCTGGGCATTTCTATAGAAGGCCACGCCTGCCACGCCCGCCTGAGAGGCCAGCCTGGGCCCCTCACCCCTTTGTCTTGCCAACGCTGTTCCCCTCAGGACTGACCCTTCCTTTCCTCTGCTTCCCATTTGAGATCAATTCCCCCCACATTTTCTCTTTAGGGTGTCCTGGCCTTCTACCAGATGTCAGCCATGTGTCAGAGACATCCTGTGTCCACAGCGGCCTGGCAGATCTCTGTCGGATTCCTGGGTGTTGATGGCAGGGTTTCATTCCCTTCATTTCCCAGACTTCACCTGGGACAGCTTACCCCTGCCCACCAGGAGTGCATCCTCCTCCCTCACCCCACCAAATCCCACAGAACAATCCACTCCCTCTGCTCCCAGCGGGCCTATGGGGATTTGAACACCAGCCTCCCCAGCCCTTGAGGGTTTCTGCCTGTGCGTTTGTGTTACCTGCTGCCTTAACTGTGGTCCAGGAGGCGAGGGCGGTGCTCTCCCTCTGTTCTGGTTGTTTGGCCCCCACATAAACAGTAAACCCAGGAATCCCCTTGACTTACCTGAAAGAGGCTGTGGTGGGCACAGGGTCCTTATGAACAGACAGGAACATTGGTCTCTTCCAGGCAGAGAACATTTGAACTCAGAGCTGGACGTGAGTGAGGCCCTGCCTGGGCTGCCCGGAGGAGAAGAGATGGTTAGATGGCGGCTGGAGACCCTAAAGCACACGTGCCCTCCACTAGGAAAGGGGAATGGGGCACCTCACTTAACATTTATTAAGCAGCTTCTGCGTACCGGGTGCTAGGGACATAATGGTGAGAACAGTTATTGCAACATCTGTCTTCCAGGAGCTTACAGTCTAAGGGAGAAGACAGGCATCGCTCAAACGGTCACTAAGTAATTGGCAATAGACATCAGTGATATGAAATCATATAACTTGGGGTCCTAAACCAGCCCAGAGCAGGGGGTGGGTAGGTATTTATTATGAGACCTGAGGGTGACAGGGAGTAACTGGCTGTAAGGATGGCGGTGGAGAGGAGGATGTTTGTACAGTGCAAAGGCCCTGACACCGGAAGAAGCTTGATGTGGACCTGTGTCGGCCCCTGGTGCCGCAGGGAGAAGGGATTGTGGCAGGGGCAGAGAGGAAGCAGGGAGACAGTGAGCAGGGACTGCCTGTTAGACTAGGCACAGGCTGCTGGAGAACGGAGAGGATGAATTCCGTAGGCATTCAGTAAAGCTGGCATGCCCGGTGCAAGGTGGCACAGGAGCAGTTGGGGATGAGGGTGAGGAAGGTGTCGAGACTGACCGCCCACCCCCACCAACCACGGGCTGCCATGTCCCATGAAGGAGAGCAGGGAGGGAGAGAATCATGGAGAGAGAGGATCATGTGTTTAGATTGGAACCTGTTAAGTTTGGGGTGCTTTTGAGATTTGCAAGTAGGGGTGTAAGTAGCTGGTGGGTCTGGAGCTCAGGGGAGGGGTCTGGCTGGAGCACAGGCTCACCCTGATGAGATGGAAGCAAATTAGACACAGGTGTTTCAGGGGCTTGACCCCCCCCCAACGAGGAGGAGGGTACAGGATAGTGTTTCTGGTCCATCCGGGTGGTCACTGCTACAAGGCGCTCTCAAGTTCTGAGCCAGGTCTCCAGGTGGAAGGTGGAAGCTTTTCTGCTCGGTGGGAAGCCCATTGACAAAAACTTTCGCATCCCTCTTCATATCTAATTTCACTCCCATCCAGGGAGGTAGGCATCAGTTGTACACTTGCCTTGCAGAGAGGAAATCGAGGTGCCGGGGTGGTGACTTGTCCAAGGACCATTGTTGGCAAGACCTGGAGGTGGGGCTTAAACCCCCCTTCTGGTGCCAGACCTCAAGCTCTCTCCAGGATCCCACATGACTTTTTACTCCTGTCTAGAGAGGGTGTGCAAAGCTGGGTGTGCACATGCATGGGTGTATGTACATGCCTATAGCCATGAATCTGCTCTTCCCCAGCTTTCAGCCACTCCTCGCCTAGAACAGTCTGTGCAAAGCCAGGGCACTGGGGATTCCAGAAGCCCTGTTGTCTTAATTCAGTGGTGGGAGATGGGGCTAGGGCAGTAGATGGTTCAGGAAATTTGAACAAGTTCGTAAAAGAAAAGATCAGGTTGGAAAGTAGGAAATGAAGCTGAAGATACTCAATTAACACCTGGCAGAGGTTTACGCTGATCCCTTAGCAGAGCTGAGCTCAGGATTTGGAACTTGCAAGAAATGCAAAGAGCAGCAAAGTCCTTCTGATGCTTTAAAGAGGGGGATCCTTCTGGGGAAGGGAAGAAAAGCCTAGAAGTCTGCCTTTCTGGAAGGCAAAGAAAATTCAAGTAGGGGTCAGAAGTCATGTGTTGGACTCACTCATTTCTCAACAGCAATCACTGAGATCCCCTGGGGAAGACCTGAGACCAGCTTGCCCTGCTCCCATGGGGCTCCCTCTCTAGCAGAGGGACCTCAGCCTACCTGCAGGACGCCTGTTTCCACCTGGCCAGTAACAGCTGTGCAGGTGACTCAGGACCTCCCAGCAGGGTCACCCTGGGGAGGTGTGTGGCATTTCCTCACTGCCTGCTGTTAGGGGTCCACCTGGTTGGGTGTCCCTGGATCTGGCGGAATCAGCCTCAGTGGATCCTAACTGCTCCCTAATGTCTGTAAACACTGCCTAGAGTTTCAAAACAAAGTAGAAGGCTTTTCTCTCCCCAGATGTCCAGAGAGCAAGTGGTTTAGGAGCATGGGAGTCGGGAGACTGAAGGCAACTCCTGTCCCGCAGCACCTGCTTTGGAGGCTGCCCTGGGGGGCGGCCCTCTGAGGGTGCAAGCTGCCCTCTGGCTCAAGGCCACACCCCCTGCAGCCCTCCAGTGGGGTCCAGCAGGAGACCCTCACAGGGAGGGAAGAAGGTGGGGTTGAGGCACTGGCTCCCAGGTCCCTCCCTTGGGGGACTCCAGGGGCTCCCAGCTCCCATCAGCGGCCCTTTGCACCTCACTGCCTGGTGATTCCGGTAACTACCACCTCCTCATGCCAGCTCTGGCCTCAGTGGGCTGGGAGGGAGGAGCGGTGCACCCAGCTAAGGCCTAGCTGTGCTTGCTCTGAGGTCCTTAGTGCCCGTGCATACTGGCTGCACTCTGTCAGCAGACCCTCGGAAAATTCTCTCCCTATTACTCAGTTTGAATGGGCCCTCTCTTTTTCTCGCAGGGACCCTGACTAATATATCTTGGGGTTATGAAATTGGATGTCAGAGAACTATGTAAAAGGATGTGGGGAGGGACCGTGGCCTGGCGAGCACACTGGCACCTGATGAGGGAGGAGATGCGTCTTCAGCTGGGCTTTCCTCTCATTTTTCAAAGTGATGCATTATAAGCAACATCCAACGTTAAGATTCATTTGTACTCTATCTTCCTCAGAATTCTGTCTAGGAAGACTTTAAAAGTATTTCACCTTGTTGAATCTCATGAACACTGGAGCTCAGTGCTGTCAGGAATAGATTCCACCAGTCTCAAAGGGAGCCTGTTTTGGTTTTCCAAAAATCGATGTCTGAGGGGCCTTGAGGCTGAGGTTGCTGTGTTTTCTCAAGGGCCAAGTTTGGCCTGACATGGAGCCCCCAGTCCTGGGGCCAACTCTTGTCGGCTCTTTTGGGGCTCCACGTTAGAGCTGTGAGTTGCTTCCTGAAGTGAGAGTGTGGACTGGATGGAAAATAACCCTGAATATTTAGTGACTCTTCCCAAGCAGGCCCAGGAAAGGTCTCCGGTGGTGCTGGCACATGTCTGACACTGTTCTGGTATTTGTAACCCCCCTTTCCACAGAGGGAGTGGGCCCTGGGCCTGAGCTGACCTCCTGAATCAAGCCAGACTTAATAGGGTTGTTTATGGTCCATTGTATGTATTTTTACAGTTTTTTTAAAGGCCAATGATACTCATTTTCCATTTAAGTTGGTAACATGTTGTTTCATTTCAAAAGTAAGTTGCTATATTACTATGCTGATGGACAGTGATTGTCATGGGGTACGTCGTGGGGACTTGATGATGGGGGGAGTCCTAGTAACCACTGTGTTGCTCATGTAATTGTAGATGAATGATACCAAAAAAAAAAGCAAGTTGCTATTAAGTAAGTAGTTGTTCAGCTGACATAGATATGGCAGAAGCTGTGCGTGTAGGACTGCATGTGGGAAACGCAGCCTCAAAGCATCTGCTGGAAATTTATGTCACAACCAGGAAGGCCCCACCTGGTGGTTAGGCTTATGGGCATGGAAGCCAGGCCTGGAATTGGTTCCCTTTCCATCAGATACATTATTTGGGGGTTAATATAAAAGTAGCCCTCACTTTCCAGGGCCACTGTGAGCAGTAGATGAGTCAGTATGTGTCAAAGGCTTGAAGCACAAGGTGAACGTGTTGCAGAATGTGCTCTGTTCTTCCTGGACCACCCAGGGGCCCTTCTGCTCAGGCCACACCGGGGGGAGGAGCTCAGACATTGATTGTACAGCTGAAGGGAGGGATGAGCATGTGGCTGGAATATCCCAGGCCTGCTGGTCCAGGGCAACTCTTGAGACTGTGCAGTTCTACCCTGGGTCTGAGGGTGGGTGTGCTCTGTTTATTGTCTGCATTCCCTCTCTCAGTGGTATGTGTGTATGTGTGTGTGTGTGTGTATGTATACATATATGTGTGTATGTATGTATATGTGTGTGTGTGTGTGTGTGTGTGTGTGTGTGTCCATTTGTCCCACTACATTCAGTCTTCTCAGAGGGGAAGACCCCACCTTATTTGCCTTTTTACCCTCCACCATGGCTGCTACTGTATTTTATGCATTCTCATCTCTTGCAAAATACTCCATAAAGAAAATCTCTCAGACTACCCAGCAAATTGGAGTCAGGGCCAGAGATAGAAAGAATCAAGTTTTACTGAATATCAGCTTAGAACCCTTTTCTGGACACCTCCCCAGAATAAATGTTTTCCTCTGAAATCTGATTTATATGATTACCGAGTAAAGATGCTTCTTATAGCCAGTCAACAAAAGTAAACTTCAGGCCACAGCAAATACTGGGATGCAGTGGAGCCGATGAAGCCTCGGGCACCCTATCAACCTCAGTAGGAGTGAGAAGAATGGCCTGGGCACACACTTCCCAAGGGGCCTGCTTTCTTTCTCCCTGAAAAATGACCAGAGCGGTCTGTAGGGAAGATGGGGTTCTGGGAAGTCAACCACTCTTCCAGGAACTCCTAAGGAAGGCTGAATCATGAGATCAGATTCAGTCCGAGACACATGCATGTGGGCTTTCTGCATTTGGACATTTTACGGGACTGTAATGTTTTGGAAACATTTACAGGGGAACTGCGGGAGCCTTGAGAGCAGAGCTCCGCACCCACCCTGCTCTCAGCAGCAGAGGATAGCCTGTGCTTACCTGACTCAAGGCTCATTTTAGTCTTCATCATTTTCCTGTTCATTATGGTAGGTAATTCCATTCAATGTGGTTTCTTTTCCCACATTGGGTTTTGTAGTTTTTAATGAATGAGCAACTTCATCTGATATCCTGACACTAATCCTTCCCATTTACAAAAAAATCTCCCTTTTTGTTTTAAAAGATAATACAATCAGAGTAAAGAGTACTTAAAAATAATATTAAAATTCATATCCACATGTAAGCATCCTTTCTCTCATGTGGTTTTATATGGAATAGCATATCAAGGGAATTTTTCCATGTTGTCCCATGGTTGTCATAATGACGCCTTTTAAGAAATGCATTATGTTTGTTTATTATTATTTATTAAACCATTCTATTATTTCACCCCCTTTTCATGTAATATATTTTCATGGTGCCTCTGAAACTGAATAAGGAAAACCTTATTTAAGATGGAGTTACAGGGCCAGAAAGGGAAGCTCTCCTGCTGGACCACTCCTTGCAGCCTGCATTCCCCAAAAGAGGAAGACCATACTTTACTACTCAGCGGGAGGAAGAAAGAATTTCTCTTTGTCTGGCAACAGCCTGGTCAATGAGAGACTGTCACAACTCAGCCAATGAGGGGCCATGACACTTCGAACTCCCAGTTTCCTCCAACAGACTGCTTGTTTAGAACAGACCCTCCCAACTCCTTTGTTCCTCTCCTTTGTTCTCAGGACTTGCCTGTGGTTTTGCGGTGGTTTGCATATCCTGAACTGCAGTTCTCTGCTATTCCTAACTAAATTCATTTTTCTGGTAAAATAACTGACAGGCCTGTTTTGAGGGTTACCCCTGCCCCAGTCATGCTGACTCACTCCTACTCCCCAAGGACACTGCCTGTGCTCCCACCTCTTTGCCTGTGCTCGGGCTTTGGGGCTGGGGTTGGATGGTGAGGGCAGCTGAGACTGGGGTTCAGCTGGCTACAAGGGGGTGGCTAGGAGATCAGCACAGGGCTGGGAAATCAGCAGCCCCTTGGGCCTTTGGTTTGGGGCTTGAGTGGGGAACTTGGCAGGTGGACTGCAGAGGAGCAGCCACGGTGTTTGTGTGTGTGTGTGTGTGTGTGTATGTGTGTGCACACGTGTGTGTGCATGAATGTGAAAGAGCATGGTCTGGGTGCCTGGAGGTGTCCCCATGGGGTTGGAACAATAGAGACCTGGGGTTTCATGACAGATCCAAATGGGTCAGAATCCCAGCTCCAGCGCTCACTAGCTGTGTGTAACCTTGGACAAGCAGCAGAGCCCTGCTTCTTTTCTGTCAAACGGGGTTGCTCATCACCCCAGAGTACTTTGTGGGTTGCTGTGAGGATAAGGTTAACGAGCAGAAAGTGCTTAGAACAATGCCTGACACACTTCAAATGCTCCATAAAGGTCAGTGTTTCCTTCCTCTCTGCTCTGTATCACATTTCTGCAAACAATTTTACTAGAGGAAAATGTTCTGCTTAAAAAGAAAATGTTCCACCTACCCCTACCCTCCCTTTTACAGAGGGAGAAACTAAGGCCCAGAGAAGTGATGAGGGGTCTGAAGATGCATAGTGAGTAAATGCCAGGCTGCAGGAGGAACCAAGACCTTGCCTGACTCCTACTGGAGTGGCCTTTTAGGGGTCTGGTCCAGGCCACAGGTGACCAGGGGTCAGGAAGCACTGACAGGTCTGGGGCCACTGGAGACAGAGCCTGAAGGGCTGTCTTAATGGAAACATGGGAATCTCGTGCCAGGCATATCCCTCCTTCCTTCCACCCAAGAAACGCTTTCCGGGCTAATCTGACCTGATCCTGGAATAATACAGTAGGAAGAAGTTTTGGACACTATTTCATGAGACCCCCTCATGCTGCAGAAATGAGCATGGAGGATCAGAGACAGTGGGCATTCTCCCAGGACATACAGCCAGTGTGTGGCAGAGCTCAACTTTGAACCCAGGTCCTTAGAATCCTGCCCCCTAGGCCCCCTGTCATTTCTTAATGATCCCCCAGCTGCCCCCAGCCTGTGTGGAAGACAGAGCTGAGTGCTAACATTGTCTGTTTGTGAGCATGTTTAAAAACCCCAATCGCAGACCCAGCCCGGGCAGAGGTGCGGTGGGCATACACCACAACCTGAAGAGCAGCTGCCTTTACTCCATTACATAGGTGTCCTCTTTCTGCTTCTTTCCGCTTCCCTGTGTGTTCCAGGGCTTTGGTCCTGAGCATGTACATAATTTATAATGGAAGGAAATACAAATCCCAAGAGCAAAACCAAACCTACATAAGGAAGGGGGGGGGGGACTGCAGGCCAGAGGGAGTGTTTTCCATAGAGGCAACTCCCGGAGCAGCTCAGGCTGGGTGCACAGAAGAATGCTCATTCCTTCCACAGACTCTGCAGCCCCTGGAAGGCCTCGGTGGCCCGGGGGGTGGCAGTAGTCCTGCTGGGGTGGGAGGCGAGGGCAGCTGGCCCAGGGCCTCTACCAAGCCCACGGTTGGGCTGGCCCCTCTGCAGTTTGTGAATACTGTGACCTGTCTTCCCACCCGGTCCAGTTTACCAAATAAGGAGGAGAAGACACAATAAACGGAGACTCGCAGACTTGCACGGAGCCAGCTGCGGGGGAAAAACAATCCTTTGTGGCACGAAGTGCTTTTGGTCCTTCCCAGGGCGCACGCAAGGGAAGCAGTGGGGAGCACTAAATTTGGGGCAGGTGGAGTTTTGCCCACTGTAACATCTGAGTTCTAAAGCCTCCCCACAACATGCCCTTGACTCTGGAAGGACCTGTATCTTTGTCCATTCATCTCCTGGGAGTGGCCTTCCTGCCCACTTATTCATTTATTCATTCATTCATTCATTCAGCAGGCTTCTATTCTCTTTTTGTCTGCCGTGCTCGCTGTGAGAGAAAGCACAGACATGGTGGGCAGGACAAAAAGAATTTGGACACAAAGCCACAACCTAGTGCCGTTCTTCAAAGACCAACTCAAATGTTACCTCCTCTGAAAGCCTTCTGTGAAATCCCTCCCTTGTCTGAGGCTCTATAACAGAGGTGGAGGGAGTAGTGGCTGGGCGTCAGAACCTTGGGTTCCAATCCCAACCCCTGTCGCTGAGTACCAAGTGTGACCTTAGAAAAGCAGCTCAACATCTCTGGGCTTTCATTTCAAAAGGATGATTCTGGACACCTTTATACAACCATGTCCCTGAAGAGGAAATGAGCTACCATGGAGAAGCAGTGAGCTCCCTGTTCTGAGAAGCAAGCAAGCAAAAGCCATGGGATCAGCACACTGCGTTTTCAGGGACTTATCTCCTCACCTTTTGGCTCCTGAAGGCCTTTATGGAGATGGGCAGAATGAGTCAGTGCCACAGGGGTGTCTCGCTGCTTCCCTGCCGGGCTCCCGGAAGCCTCCGAGGGTCCAGGGCCCTGGTGCCACCCGGTCAGTCCTGCCCAGGTCAAAGCCCCAGTCAAGTCAAAGCCTTGCTCCAGCCATGTGATCACTGCCTCTGCCCAATTCTGCCGCCCAAGGTGGACCCTTCTGGAATGCAGGGAGTCAACCTTCAGAATTCTAGAGCTGTGGGTTCTGCCAAGGTTATTTATGCTTTTGCCAGAACGGAGTGGGAGGGAGCGTGTCCCTTAGAGTTGATCTGCAGAGAAATGGGCCTTAAATTTCCCATGACTGGAGAAGCAGAGAGGACATGAAAAATTGACCCTGAGACCTGAGCACAGGTGTTCGTATGGTACCTGGACCAGTAGACAGACAAACCACGGACATGTCTTGTTGGAGACCTGAGGCAGACAGGTGACCTCACCTCTTGGTAAAATGGGGATAATAGCCCCGGAAGAGGGTGTTGTGAAGACTGATGACAATGTGTCAAGTGCCCATAAAGTGGATTATTCTTCAGTACATTACAGTTAATCCTCTGCGGTGTAGGGACTATCTGTTATCTTCCTGTTTTCTAGATGAGCAAACTGTGGCATAGCCAGCAAGGTGGAGCTGGGATTTGAACCCTGGCAGTCTGGGCCAGAGCTCCAGCTTTGTCTTTTTGTTTTGGTTTTGAGCATATTATTATGGAAGGTTTTAAGTACATACACAGGTAGGTAGGCTAGCATCATGGAACTCCATAGATCTGCCACCCAGCGAGTGTCGAGTCTTCTGTACCAAAGCCCGCCCACCTCTTCCATATGATTTGAAGCGAATCGCACACACTTCTTATTCAAACTATGAATACTTCAGGGTGCACCTCTAACAGATAAGAACTCTGTTTTCAAAAAACATAACCGCACACTCGTTATCACACCTTAAAGAAATGAATAATAACTCCTGGCTAGCACATAGTAGTGTTCTGACTGGATTGTTTCATAAATATCATACTTCTTTTTTATTTGCTTAAATCAGAATCCAATCTACTTCACACAATGGGTCAATTGGCATGTCTCTTAAGTTTCTTTTAACCTATGTGTTTTCCTGACATCTCTATCTTTTCTTCCTTAAAATTCATGTAGTCCTGGTTATTCATTATAGTTGCCCACAGCCTAGAGCAGAGCTGTCCAATAGAGAGACAATGTGAGCCACAAAGTGATTTTAACTGTTCTTGTAGCCACATTAAAAGAAAGGAAAAAGAAACAGGCTCCATTAATTTTAATAATATGTTTTAACCCAGTATATCTAAAATACCATTTCACAGATAACCAATAAGCTCTTCTCTGTTTACACTTCACTTGTTCACCCAATTTATGAATGCCTACTGTGTGCCAGTTATCAGAATATAATGACAGCTTCTGTTTTTAGGGCTTACTATGATTGCCAGTCTAAGTGCTTTTATGAATTAATACCCATAATCCACAACCATCTTGGAGGAAGGTATTATTACTATCCCCATTTTACCGGTGAAAAAGCAGAGGCCCAGAGAGATGGTGTAATTTGTCTCATCACACAGCTGGTAGCTGCTGGAGCTGGGATTTGAATCCTAGCCCTTCACTGCACTGTCTCTCTTTATAGTGTGACTGTAGTGGTAAGTGAGAGCTGGCACCTGCCCTCAGGTGTCTCCCACATGGTGGGGGCCATGCTCAAGGTGGGAGGGCACGGAAGCTTCCTGGGGGAGATGATTGCCTGAATCTCTACCCAGCCCATGCACAACAGGTGATCTCAGATGTGAGATCTAGATAGGCATCATTTCCCCCATTTTACAGAGGCAGAAACAGCCTTAGTGATTCGATGGCAAAGCCAGGTTTGGGGTGTTGTGCAAAGGTGCTCCCGGGAGCTGAGGCTCCCCCTCTGTCCCGTGGGAGGGCGGGGCTCATAGCATTGGGCTCATTTGAACAAACCACAAAAGAGGCTCAGAGCCCAGCCAGGAGCTTATCAAAGTTTAGTTATAGGGCATTGGCCAAGGTCACTGGCTATTAAGTGGGTGTGGTGGCCAACCTCCGGGGTCTCCAGTGCAAAAGAGCTTTACAGACTGCCAGGTACCAAGGACTGTTGGAGCCATGGAATTTTCAAGCTGGAGGAATCTCACCATTCAGAGATTTTTTTTTTAGTTCAACTCTCCCCCAACTTCACAGGCGGGAAACTAAAGCTCTGAGAGGGATGTGACCTGTCCCAAGTCATAGATTAGCATCCCAACCCCACCCCTCTGCACCTGCCAGTTGCAATAACTATTTAGCAGCAGTGGGCACTGCACTTTACAGTTTACGCCCGGGAGGTTTGCCCGTCAGTTCTTTCCCTGATCTGCACGATTGTCCTGCAAGGGGCCTGTTATGCCTATTGACAGATGAAGGGACTGAGGCATGGCCCATGGAAGAGATTTATCCAAGGTCACACACTCATAAGTGGGGATGCAAGTGACTATCCCAAAGCCACCAGAGAGGAAAAGAACCAAGATGACTGGTCAAGTGCATAGGCCAGGCCCTTCTGGAGGGGCGCAAAGGGGCTCGGGGCCCTGCAGCTCTGTGGCCATCGGTGTGCTCCCTTCACAGGGCTCCCACAGGGGTGGCCTGTGGCCACGTATCAGCTTAGTACTGGGGCTTCTGGAAGGGCTGGGAAATGACAGATGGACATGGTTGACCCCAGCTCCTCACTTCCTCTGAATCTTGGCTTCCTTGTCCATAGAGGGGAGATGGTAAGAGCGTGCTCCCCTGGGGGCTCTTGTGCGGAGGGCATGAGCAGGTGCTGTCAGGTACCCAGCCCAGGGGCTGGCCTGGAGCTGGCATCCGCCTGTGGCAGCTGTAGCCACAGTTACTATGGTTATTATTATTATTAGACCTACCCTGGGCCACTGACTGAACATGAAACTTTGAGCAGGTGGCTTTCCCTCTTTGGGCCTCAGTTTCCCCATCTGTAGGGCAAGGAAGGAGTTCACTGCATGGACCTTTATAAAGTCCTTCCAGTTCTGATGGTCTGTGGTTGACAGGCAGCTTTCTTAAATCTGTTTGTTCTGGTGCCCAGGTGGGCCCCACCACTGCAGTGACTTTCTTTTGACACATATTCTAGCCACTCAGGTTCGGTGCATGCGCACACACACACAAACACACAAACTTCTGTGTAACAAGAAGCCTGGATGATAGATCACGCCGGCAGCATCCAGGTCCCAGCTCTGACATTTACTAATGGGGTGACTTTAAGTGAGTGCCCCCCTCTCTGAGCCTGGGTCCCCCCGCTTGTAGGACAAGGAACATTCTCTCTGGTTGCAGGTTGTGGTGAGGCCCCAGTGGGATGTCCCCTGCACTCAGGACCTCATTAGCTCTCAGTCCGCTTTCCTGCCTCAGGAACGAATAACAGACACGTCTGCTGTTGCCCAAATTCACAGCTTGGTCTGCATAGTGACTGCCCCAGGTTCCCCCACCTCCACCCCCTCAGCCAGTTACCACAGTCCCGACTCTCAGAAGAAATTCCGCTTGCATGGAAAAGTCCCCATGGGTGCTATATATCCTCACAGTAAACACATGGATCCATTGACAGGACATGCAGAGTCCCAGGCAGGGTGGTTAGCACCCAGCTTGGGCTCCCAGATTACTCCCACCATGGGAAGCACCTCGGCTGGGAGCTCAGGCTTCTGCCAGAATCTCCAGCCCTGGTCCTTCCTTCCTCATCAGCTCCTCCCACCCAGCAGCAGGCTGGTCTCCTCCCTGGCCCTGAGCACAAGGCATGAGTTCCTGCCTTGACACCTTTACCTACCCAGGTCTGGAGGAACCAGACCATGTGCCCACCCAGCTCTGCCTCTGAGCCGTTCTGTTTCACTCTGGACACACTTCCACCTCTTAAGTCTGGATACCATCCCTGTTAGGGGTTTATCAGAGGGAATACTTGTGATCCATTCGGCGGGAAGGGACCCAGGGTGGGGCTGACAAATTCTGTCATGTGGTACTAGGCAGTCTCTAGCGGCTTGTCTGTCCCACAGCATACCCCTTCTCTGACTTAGACCCTCTGCTTTCCTGGTCTAGGACCCTTTTGGGAAAGAACTTGAAACCTGCCCACAAAGACAACTGAGACAGTCTAGACATGTCACAGACCGGGTGTGGGGCCATGCAGGCAGCAGGAGGCAGGGTATGTGTGGTATGATGTGTGTGTAGGGTGTCTGTAGTGTGTGTGCATTTGCATGGTGTGTGTGTCTCCCATGTGTCGGGGTGGTGGCAGACAGAGGCCCAGGAAGGGAAGGGTGGACATCCTGCCATCTAACTCTGATTCAGGAGGCTTAGGAGAGAGCCATGGCTGTGACTGTCCCAGGGTCCTCTGGGACGCACCTGGGGTTGCAGAGGCAAAGTGTTGCTCGAGTCCATTGGGCCCTCCCTTGTGTCTCCCACCAGGCTCTGCACTCCTTGCAGGCAGTTCTCTGGGTTGGGAACCCAGATCACTCAGGAACCAGAGTAAGTAGTTCAGGAAGGAAGGTGGGAGTAACCAGGGTCTTGCACTGTATGGCGCCCACATGCAGCCCCGTTTATCGGTAGCCCGGTGGCCGTGGATGGTGGTCTCTATCCCTAGATACAGGTGAGAAAGGAGAGGCTCAGCAAAGTCAGTGACCTGCCATTATTACTCAGCAAGCAATTTTGGCCAAGCATAGATCCGGGCTAGGCTGTCAGACAACCCCGCCCCTCACCCAGGGACTGTGCCCGGATGGAGGTTGCATTTAGAGACTCAGGGGCCAGCAGACCCTCAAAGGAGGTCTTTGTGGAGTGATGCAGGGCAACAAGTGGCTGCCAGGAGACTCCTCAAGGGAGACCCTATTCCTCTGGGGAAGGGTCCCCAGGCTCAGGGCTGGTGAGCTCACAAGTGGCCCATCTGTCCCCAGAGCCTTTAGGACACTAGGGCTGGCTTGCATGGTGAGATCCACAAGAGAAGCCTGAATCCCCACCCCCCAAATATTAGTCTGCAGTGAGAAAGAGGTTTCCTTGGACACCTGTTCTCTTCTGAAGGCCAGAGGCCACACTCAGGGGATTCCAGTACTTAATGGCTTCTAATTAGCTTCTGATGGCCAGACCCCTTCCTACTCTCACTGCGGAGTCCGATTTCCCAGGAGGCCTGGCTGAACCCACCAGGGTATAGGCCCTAACAGCCAGGAGGCTCTGCACTAGACCTGAGCTGGGGGGCTGGGGATGGAGAGATGGTGAAGAAGGGCTGGCTTTTGAGGGGTCCTTACAGGCTGGCAGGAGAGACAGACACACAGACAACCACAACACAGCCTGAACAGTTCTGTCACTGTGGGCCACCAAGGAATGACCTGACCCCACTGGCATGGGCATAGAAGGCCTCCTTTAAGGGGAGACTCCTTTGTCTTAATGGCTGAATAGAAATAAGAGAGGTGAAGAAGCTGGAGGAAGGTGAGGAAAAGCATTGTGAGCATGGGAACTGCATGAGCAAAAGCCCAGAGGCATCAAGAAGCCTGGCATGCTTAGCATCCTGGGTAGCTCAGTTTTCCCTCAGGTCCACACCAGCCATTTCTCTTCTTTATTCAGAAGAGTCAGGCCCTGCAATATGGTGTCGACTCCAGTGGTGCACGTTCCTGCTTTAGGCCCGTCTGCAGCATTATCACAGGCCCATGATATCATTTCAACCTCCAGAGTCTGGTGTGGGGAGAGGGCGCCCTTCCTTCCCCTTATGTGGGATTTTCTTTCCAGTGGGCCTGTGAGGAGAGGGTGTGTGTTGGGGAAGCAGGTCCCCCTCCCCACTCTTTGCCCTTTTAAATCTACTCTAAGGAAGTCCTTTCTTCCCGTTGTGACCAGCTTGGTCCTGTCTCAGGGGCCTTCCCCAGGCATGTGCCTCTCAAGGTCCGCAGGGCCTCCAGTTCAAGGGGGTCCATCAAGGTGAGGGCGCTGGGTAAGAGCAGGTGCTGGCTCTGTGTGAGGGGTGGGCATTGTGAGCGCCTGGAGGGGAAGGCCCCACCGGCTCCATGGGACAGGTTGGGGTTCAAGTCCAATCTTGCCCGAGCCACCTGCTTTCTAGAGAAGCTGGGAATCTGAGTTTTTATGTGAAATATCCCAATTTTAAAATATTGACCCTTTTTAAAAATAATGATGGCTAAATACTAGCATATCTGTTGGTTTGTGGGCTCTGACAGAACTGGGTCTGAAGGCTTGAAGCAGGGATGGTGGGATCCCAGGCACAAGCCGTGGCGTGGGGCAGGCCTTTGAGCTCTCCTGTCCTTCTGTCCGTTCTGTAGGTGAGATGCCTTCTGTTCAGAGGCGCAGGACTCCTTGGACGTCAAGATGACAGGAGACCTCGCTGGGGCTGATGGAAATCCTGAGGCAGGCAGGTCCTCCTCTGCAGCATGCCCGGGAAAAGGCTGGCTTGCTGGGCCCCTCCTGGCCACCCCACTACGCAGACGCTCACCATTCTGTCGAGCAACTTACTGTAATTCTCTGCACAGCACATATCACTTCCCACCATTTCCCTTTGCCTCCCCTCGTCAAAGAGCTGGCCCACGGTTTTTCCTTAGATGGAATATTAATCCTAATATTGTCCTCCTTTCTGATTAATCACTTGCTTTTGTTGTCATTATTTTCTTTCTTCTACTTCTTTTTTGTTCTACTTTTTGTTCATTATCGAGCTTCTTGAACTTAACATCCGATTCATTTATTTGTGATCTTATGGTTTCAATGTGGCTTTGACTGCGTCCCTTAAGTTTGATGACAGCCTTCTTGTAGTTGACACCTTCTCAAATATTTATAATTTCAGTTTTGATGATCTCTGATGGGAGAGTTCTGAGGAAGAGGGTTTTCTAAAATTTTCCAGTGGTTTGTGATAGTTAGTTTCTCCAATGGATGTTAATTTCTACAGTAAGGTTAGCTAATGCAGCCTGTAAAAGTTCTACATCTAAGCCTATACTGAGGTTTTCTTCAGAGTCTAGAATGATAAATTTCTGTAAATATTCATTGGAATGCATATTCTTTGTATAGTACAAAGGAACATAATTCATATTTATAATATATGTAGTTTTTTACTCTTCTAGAGGTTATCTTTAAATTTTAAACAGATATATTAAAAATAGATTATATCCATCTATTAGCATCAAGAGTAGAAAAATAATCCAGGTAATGAAAACTCTTCTGCACACCTTTTCTTCTCCTTTCCCTTCCATTCCCATTCTCAGAGTCAGTTGAAATGATAAATTTTAGTTCCAGATTATCATCACATTTTTATGTCTTTTCTATTTTAAGCATCCTTTCTAAATAGTTACTAAACTTCAAAATCATCTTACAATGAATTTGTTAGCCATACCTTAGACTTTGATTTCATGGATCACACTAATTTTTTTCTATAATGTGTCTTCCTCTTTTCTTGAACTATTTGATGGGATTAATTTCTTATTTGACTGGAAAGCACTTTGAAGGATTTTTTTTTAGAAAATACTGTTTTCAGGTCCCCCGCTGCCCTCTGGTGCTCTGCACAGAGCAGGTACCTAATAGATGCTCAGTGCATGTCCTCGAATAGTCACACAATATACCCCAGGGCCTGTCTGCCCTGTTGCCCAGGAGGTCCCATCCGCCCCCTTGCTGCTGCCCTGGCTCTTGGGGGAATCGTCCTCTACCTTCATTTGTAGGCTTTCTTCTTGAACCTAGAAAGAGATTTAGGACAGACCCAGACTATGGGACATGGAAACATTGGAGAACTTTGTCTCCTTATTTCCCTTTCTGTTTCCTTTGTTTTTTTACACTGAAATATATGCATGCTCAGGATAAACATTTCAGAGTACAAAAGGGTATACAGTGGCCATTAAGCCCACCTCCTGGCTCTGTCCCCACTCCTATCACCCTCCCAGAGGCAGCCCACCTCATTGGTTCCTTGTGTCTCCTCCCAGACATCTTCTGTGTGTGTGGAGCAGATGTGTGTGCATTCATTCATTGTTTAAGGAGGCAATGCAAGCAGCCTGAATGTATTTAACAATGCATTTAACAATCAGTCATCCACTTCTCTGTTTTACAGCGCAGCAGTATTTATTCCAGAGTAGGGCTGAGCCATAACGCCCCAGACACCTCTGGTGAGAAGAGCCTAAACGGTTGTCCTAGGACATCCTCCTGGGGAGAAGTAGGGGTGGCATTCAGTCCCTGCAATTGGCTTTGGATCAAGGAGGAGGAAGATGAGCAGGAGAAACAGAAGAAGAAGGAGAAAGGGGAGGAGGGGGAGAGGCAGCACTGACAGGGGAGCTATTGCCTTACGTGCTCCAGTTTGAGCCCCCTACTCCAGTTTGAGCTCCCACAGATGGTCTGCACAGGCCCCTGCTCTGCAGGCCTTTGCCCCTGGGTTAGCATCTAGCACACCTGCACCACGGCTATATACCTTTTCCCACCTGGCCTGGCTTGTCACCTTCGCTGTCATGTCCTTGCATTCTAACTGTGACGTTTCCCATCAGAAGGGCCTCTGGAGGCTCCTCCTCCCACCCCTCTCTTCACTAATAGACAAAGCGGGGTCCAGAGGGAGGTGATTGTCCAAGGTGCTGAGAGGTGACGCCGTCCCTCCCTGAGGCTTCAGGGGAGGCAGTGCCTCTCCTGGGAAGGTACAATCTCAGAGGCGCTGGGAGGACCCGAGGGGCCCTTGGTCAGGGTGTCACCCTGCAGGCCTATTCTGAGTGCCATGCGCTGGGCTGGTTCTGTCTTTCTTGTGAGGGCATCCGGCTGGGTGGCAGGCAGGACACAGTGTGATGTGGCCCAGAACACTCAGGCCTAAATCTCCCTCCAGGGGGCTGGGCTGGAAGCTATAGGGGGCAGTTCTCAGGGGGAAACTTCCTGTCCATTCCTGAGACAAGGAGTTGGGAGCAGTGATGGGGCCTCAAATCTCTCAGCTGTAGGGACCAGGAGAGGGGTCTGGGGAGAGTGGCTTTGGGGTCCAAGGCAGGGATGGGCCTGACTTCCCCTTAGGTTTGCTTCCCTTAGAAAGCCCTTTGCTAAGGCAGTTTTGTCTAAAGTGTGGCAGAGGCCCTCTTGCCTTGAAACCTCTGGAGAGATTAGGAGGCCCTTGGACGCCCACACTGCCACACCAGAGTCCCAGGGGAGGGTCCTGGCTCTGCCTGGCTCAAATTTCAGGTGGCTGGGATGCCTGTGAAAGTTTGACAATGGCTGGTCTTTTCCCGCCAGGCACTGGGGTATGGCTGCTCAGGGAACCCACAGGAAAGAGGAGAAGGCCTGGCTCCTTGGATACAGATCAGAACAATAACAACCACAGAAACAGCGGAGCTGCATCTGTGCCAGTTTGCAACACCCCACCAGGTATCCAGCACGACTGATTTTCAGATGTGTACCTGTGAGGCTTGGAGAAGCCAGGTGCTAGCTAGTGAGCTTGGATGGGGTCTGGGGGCTGGTTCTCTGTGCCCCACCAGACAGCGCTCCCCTGGTCCCAGAGATCAGGGAGGCCCAGAGGCTCTGGGGTGGGGTGGGGTGGAAACCTAAAGTTTGAGCCCCCAAGGGAACTGTGACAGGGTTCCTGCAGATGCATTGTCTGGGAACAGGAGCGGGTGTGCTGGGGCGCCCTTTCCTCCAGGATGCAGCCACCCCACTGCAGGGCAGGGGCAGCTCCTCTGAGAGCCTCAGGCCCTTGCTCCTGTCCCCTGTAGGCCATCCCTCTGCTTGGTGGGCATCTGCAGTGACCTGGGACCTGCTTGCCCTGAACCAACACACCTGAGTTAGACTTCACCTTGGTCCTCAGAAATAGTAGTGACTGACCCATTGTACAGTGGAGAAAACTGAGGCTCAGAGAGCATTCGTAGCCACTAAACAGTCATGATTGGAACCCAGAGCTTGAGTTTGTCCCACCCTGCTTTGTGCTTTGATGATTTGGGGAGAGGTTCATATTCTTCTAGCCTCCAATACCACTTTAACGACTAAGAGCTACCTGTTGCCTGGGGTGTGTCTGGAAGATGGGTTTTGATTAAGGAGCTGTGGACATTTAGCTCAGAGAGGACCTTCAAGAAGGAGAACTGTACAGTCTAGGTCCAAGAAATAGGAAGTGGACCACTGCTCAGTGGGAGAGGGGTTTACCCTCAGTCTAAGGAAGGACTGCTTAACAGTAGAATTCTTGCAAGGTGGATAGGGTCGCCTTGTAAAGCAGTGAGCTCCCCATTCCTGGAAGCAAAGCATGTGCGCTAAGACGGACACTCACAGGTCAGGGATTGCTGGGCAGGAGGGTGCTGGGAGTGATGCACTCAGGGTGTCAAGTCTTAGTAAGTTCTGATCATTTGACTCATGGCGCTGAGATGGTCTAAGTGTCTTAGGAATTCTCCAAGCAGCACACAGATCTGCTCTGTGTGCTTTTTTTTTTAAAAAAAACCACTTTTATTTTTAGGTTTTAGGTTCACAGAAAAATTTAGTGAGAAGTACAGAGCTCCTATGTACTCCCTCCCCGATCTGTGCACGGTCTCCCCACCATCAACATCCCCACGGTTTATACCAGGCTTCACTTGTGGTGGTGGTGTCCATTCTTTAGGTTTGGACAAATGTGTCATGACGCGTGTTCATCATTACAATACCATTCAGAGTAGTTTCACTGTCCTAAACCTCCTCTGTGCTCTACTCATTCATCCCTCCCTCCCCCCTAATCCTGGCAACATGGAAATTTTTACTCCCTCCATTGTTCTGCCTTTTCTGTAATGTCATATAACTGGAATCACATGATATATAGCCTTTCAAGATTGATTTCTTTCACCTGTAATATGCTTTGTGCATTTTAGTGCATTGTTACGTGACCGATATTCATTTATCTGTCCCTTCATCCACCTGTCCGTCCATCCATCCTTCCATCCAACCACACAGCCATTTGGCAAATACGGACGAGAGTCCACTTTCTGCAGGGATCAGTTCTCAGGGCAGGGGAGGCAGCTGGGAATGGACAGGCTAGACTCCTGCCTTCATGCTGAAAACCACAGGCCCCGGGTGGGTCTGCAGGGCACAGTTCCACTGGTCTAGAGACCATGTGGCACAGCTGTGTCCCCTGTTTGGCTCCCTTGGCCAGCATCTCCTGAACTGGGGCTAATCCAAAACCCCTGGTCTCACCATCCAGGCTCTGTCAATCACCATCCAGGCTCTGTCAATCATTTGAACCTTCCCCCACTCACAAGTGACAGAGCCCAAGTCCCAAAGAAGTTGAGGCATTTCCCCAGACACTGAGCAAAGGGCTTTTCTGAGGTTCTGTCCTTGCTCTGAGACTGTTTCCTCATCTGTACAGTGAGGGGCTTGGAGTACATGAGTGCAGGGGTTTTGTGAGTTTAGGGTAGAGCATTAGCTGAGATCCTAGGGTTCTGCCTGGTGGACAGCATGGGAGCCTACTTGTTTTCAGTTTGCCAAACCCCTCCTCCTGGCTGTTCTCCACCCCTTCCTGATTCCTCCCCAAGCAGGGGAAAACCAGTGAACTCTATGCTCAAGCTTGTGGGCCTCCCGATTGTGGACTGTTGCTGTCACCCCCACTGCTGCCAGCGCCTAGGACATAGAATAGTTTTCCTCTGGAGGTGATGGGTTGGGCAATGTCTCCTGGGGTCATGCATCCAGCCCCAGGTCTCCTAAGCCCTCTTCTCTCTCAGAGAAGGCATTGGAGGTGGGGCTGGCCCAGGGGCCCTCATTATCCCACATCTGGGACTGTACTCCCATTTCCTGTGGGGTGCGAGCCAGAGGCAACTGTGAGTCAGGGAGGCACATTCTAACCTGCCAGGGAAAGCAACACCCATCCCTCACCCAAACCTGGGCTCCTGAAACTACCTGTCCTCAGCAACTCTAGTAACAGCTGCCATTTATTGAGCGCCAACTGCCTATGTGGCACATGGCAGGTGTGAGCGCACTTCTGTTGTTGAAACTACCTTGCCAGGTCATCCTTATGGTTTAGGAAATGGGTAAAAAATAATTTGCTCGAAAATGTCACCCAGGGAAAGGGAGCACAGCTAGTACTCCAACCCGGGGCGGGATACAAAGCCTATGTTCCGAATCAGCTCACCATGTTACCCCTCTGCCCTGGGCCAGGACGGAGGGACTTTCAGCCTGCCTGAGGTCCTCGGTGCACATCAGCAGTAGTTACAGACCCCTCCCATCTGCGCTCTGATTTGACTTCTGCCACCCAGGAAGCAAGGGAGCAGGGTTACTCTGCAGACGAGAAACTGACGCTCAGAGAGATTAAGTAACTTGTCCAGGGTCGCACAGGGCCACTGCGCAGCACAACTGTTAGTGAAAAGCTAGATCTGGTGTCTGCAACCCGACACTTCCTGTCGCACCACGCTAGCACCTTGCTGCTTCAGTATAAGACATCTGTCCCCAGTCGATGAAAATCAAATCACTAGGTTGCACATGCGCGCACACACACACACACACACACACACACGCACCCACACGTGACTGTCTCAATTCAGGGAGAAGACAAACCTAGAACAAACAAGCCGATTCCTCGGGCTGGGAGCCCTTCTTATCACTTGTCAGAGCTCGGAAAAGAAGGGAACTTCTCCCAAATGCCCTGAGACCTGAGGGGAACTTCTCTCCCAGTCTGGGAATCAGCCCCTGTGACACTCACTTGCCCACCCTCCCTCTGTGCTGGGACCCCCTGACCTCCCGGCAAAGGTTAGGTGGCTGGACCAGCCTCTGCTCGGCACCCACCTGGTCCGGAGTGAGCCACACGGGCACCTCAGTCCTTCCCTCAAGTCCGGTCAGGCAGCCTGATGTCCCCACCTCTCCCAGGCGCTGGAGCGAGCTGGAGTGGCAGGGGAAACAGCTCATCTTTCAAGGGCTGTGTGGTGATGTCATCGCCCCCTCCTGGGCACTTCCTCCCTCCACCTCCAGACTAGCCCTGCACCCGGCCCAGCTTCTAGAACCCCAAAGCCCGGCTGAGATGGCTGCAGCTGCCCAGGATGCCGCCTGCTCCCAGGGGCTTGAGAGCTCAGTGAGCCACATGGAAGATTTCCAGGTTAGTCCAAGGAATGCTCTATTGTGTACACGGGCTGCCCTTTGGAGTCTCGGAGTGGCCAAGGTGTCCCAGGACATGTCCTGGGCTCCAAATCAGCCAGTCCTGGATTTCAAAGTCAGCCTTTCCATGGCCAAGGGCCTCAGGAAAGTTGTTTAACCTCTGAGCTGGGCAGTGTAAGTAATTGTGGCAAATCTCAGCAGGGCTGGGATGAAGATTAGTAACCGTCCTGACATATATAACTTACTCTATGTCAGGCACTTTTCTAAGCACATGAATGTATTAACTCAGCTAATCCTCCAGGAACCCTGGCAGTCTGGCTCCAGAGTCTATGTTCTTAACCATGGTGCTATCCCCTTTCTCAATTAAATGAAATAACAGATGTGAAGAGCAAATGCACAGACCCCTAAATACTAGTTCTCTTCCTTCTGGCATTGAGGTAACTGGAGCACTCCTCAAGTGAATACATTTGTCTAATGTAACACTTATTATTTATCATTTCCCCCCCCACATGGCTGTTTTGTGGCTGAGTTTAGTGTAAAGAGTGGGCATTTACAAAGAAAGTACAAACAGAGCAGGCAGGGGGAGTTCTGAATTGTTTTTAATGCCTCCCACGGGGTGATGGTGGCAGAAACCTGGAAGCATCCTCAGAGAATGAACGCTTTTCCTTGTCCTGTTTCCTGGCAACACTTAAGTGTTTGTGCATCCCTGATTTGGGGATGTTTGGCAATAGTTTCCTCCCATTTCAACATTGATTGGTTTTCTTGGCTTTACTCTGGAGACTTACTGATACTCCACAGCACTTAACACTTCCAGAAACTTAAAAGCTGGGAAGTTCAGGGGCTTTCAAACATTTATAAAAAAAGGATTTGATAAAAGTCAACATCCATTTATAATAAAAACTCTCAACAAAGTGGGCATAGAGGTAACGTAAGTCCACAAAATAAAGGCCATACCAGACAAGCCCAAAGCCAACATGATACTCAGTGGTGAAAAACTGAAAGCCTTTCATTTAAGATCAGAAACAAGACAAGGATGCCCACTCTTAACACCTTCATTCAACATAATATTGGAAGTCCTAGCCACAGCCATCAGACAAGAAAAAGAAATTAAATGCATTGAAATGGGAAAGGAAGAAGTAAAACTGTCACTATTGGCAGTTGACATGGTACTTACTATATTTTGAAAACCCTAAATACTCCACCAAAAAGCTACTAGAACTAATAAATGAACTCAGTAAAGTTACAGGCTACAAAATCAATATACAGAAATCTGTTGTGTTTCTATGCACTAATAACAAACTAGCAGAAAGAGAAATTAAGAAACCAATCCCATTTATAATTGCATCAAAAAGAATAAAATACCTAGGAATAAATTTAACCAAGGAGGTAAAAGATTTGTATTCTGAAAACTGTAAGACATTGACGAGAGAAACTGAAGACAACTCAGATAAATGGGAAGATATAGTGCTCATGGACTGACAGAATTAATATTGTTAAAATACCCTTAGTACTCAAAATAATCTACAGATTTAATGCAATCCCTATCAAAATACTAGTGGCATTTTTCACTGAACTAGGAAAAATAATTATAAAATTTGTATGAAACCATAAAAGATCTTGAATAGCTAAAGCAATCTTGGCTATTCAAGAAAGAAGAGGAAAGCTGGAGATACTTTGAATTATAAAGCTACAGTAATCAAAACAATATGGTACTGGCATAAAAATAGACACAGATTTCAATGGAACAGAATAGAGAGTCCAGAAATAAACCAACACTCATATGGTCAATTACTCTGAATTGAAAGGAGGCAAGAATATACAGTAGGGAAAAGACAGTCTCTTCAATAGATCATATTGGAAAAACTGGATAGTTACATGCAAAAGAATGAAACTGGGCCACTGTCTTACACCATCCATGAAAATAAACTCAAAATGGATTAAAGACCTAAATGTAATACTGGAAACCATAAAACTCCTAGAAAAAAACACAGGCATTAAGCTCTTGGACATTGGCTTTTGTAATATTTTTTTTGGATCTGTCTCCCCAGGCAAAGGCAATAAAAACAAAAGTAAGCAAATGAGACTACATCACACTAAAAAGCTTTTGCAATATGAAGGAAACTATCAACAACATGAAAAGGCAGCCTACTTAATGGAAGAAGGTATTTACAAGTGACATGTCTGAAAGGGGTTAATATCCAAAACATATAAAGAACTCACACAACTCAGTATCAGAAAAACAATCCAATGAAAAAGTGGACAGAGAACCTGCATAGACATTTCTTTGAAGAAGACATACCAATGTCCAACAGACACTGAAAAGATGCTCCACATCACTAATCACCAGGGAAATGCAAATCAAAACCACAGTGAGATTCACCTCAGACCAGTCAGAATGGCTGTTATTGAAAAGACAAGAAACAACAAGTGTTGGTGAAGATGTGGAGAAAAATTGAACCCTTGTATACTGCTGGTAGGAATAAAAATTTGTGCCGTCAGTGTGGAAAACAATTAGGAAATTCCTCAAAAATTAAACTAGAACTACCATACAATCCAGCAATTCCACTTCTCCATATTTATCTGAAGAAAATGAAAACACTATTTTGAAAAGATATATGCACCTGTATGTTTATTACAGCATTATTTACAATAGCCAAGATATAGAACAACCTAAGTGTCCATCGATAGACACTTAGGAATGGATAAAGATGTGGAACACACACACACACAAAATGGAATATTACTCAGCCATAAAATAGAGTGGAAGTTTGCATTTGCAACAACATGGATAGACCTAGATGTTATTATACTAAGTGAAATAAGTCAGACAGAGAAAGACCAATACCATGGTTTGACTTAGGTGTGGAATCTAAAAAAAACACCACAACAATGAACAAACAAAACAAAACATAAATAGACTCATAGGTACAGAGAATAATCTGGTTGTTTCCAGAGGTATGGGGGTGGGAGATAGGCAAAATATGTGACAGAGATGAAAAGGTACAAACTCCCAGTTATAAAATAAATAAGTCACAGGGATAAAATTAAAGCATAGAGAATATAGTCAGTAATATTGCAACAATGTTGTATGGTGATCAATGGTAGTTAGACTTAAGGTGGTGATTGCTTTGTGATGTATGTAAACGTCGAATCACTATGTTGTACCCCCGAAACTAATGTTGTATGTCAATTACACTTCAATAAAAAAGTCTCAAAACCTCTCCTTCAAAAGAGACCAGAGCTGGGGAATAGATAGGAGGATCAGAACCCTACCTGCTGTCTCCTCTTCTCCGTCATTTCTCTGAACCAAGTATGGAAACCAACAATCAAGAGATCACTGGTCCCATTATCATAGAGATGGGGAAACTGAGACACAGAAACGTTTATGGGGAAGCTTAGTACCCAAGCCTGGTGTGGCTGTGGACTGGTTGCACAAACTTGAGTAAAGTTCTTCCCCAACCAGGGTGTCTCAGTGGTTCCTGGGCTGCCCAGAGTCCACGAGCCCTTTAAAATGATATGCAGAACTTGTGTATGTTTTGTCCAGGAGAGAGAGAGAGAGAGGATATACTGCCTTAATAAAATTACTGAAGAAGTCTTCTGTGATCCAAAGCATTTGCAACCCATCAGAATGGAGAGAGACCTTGTAAAGTCTCTTCCAGATGACACAGCCAAGGGTTCCACATCTAAGAGATGAAAATCCTTGAAAATCTGAATTCACTGTAGATGTTTCTGTAAATACTACTGATGGAGAGAACTCCAAAAGTCACCCATCCATCTACACACTTCTCCATCTACCACTGTAATACAATTTTTAAAAAGTGCTGCTTTGAGCCAGTTTTGAAGTCCTGGCTGGAGGCTGATTAGTTCTTCATGAGCAGCTAAGTGCATAGTCCAATCACTTTCCTTAACAGGCCTTTACCCTCTGGGGCACTATGCACCAGCCCTAAAACTCCAGATCCAGGTACCCAACAACTACGGACAGCCTCTATACCTGGAACTTGAAAATTTTCTCAAATTAGCCAGTCTGCAGGGAGCCTGAGGAGTCTAAGTATTCCCACCTGATTGCCATCCATCGCTGCTCCCTATAGCTCCAGCATGCTGTTACTTGTCCCCGGCTGCAATCCTCTGTGTGGCCCTGCCTGGAAGTTTTCTTACATTTGGAACTGATGTAACCAAAAGTTCTGCCTTTTACCCATCAAGTGTCATTGTATTGTGTCCTGCCATCAAAAGAATCTTTAAATCTTATAAAACAATTGCCCAGTCTTCCACTCACCTATACTTGTACCTACCCATTAATCCAAATACCCATCCATCCATCCATCCACCAATCCATTCATCCATCCATCCATCCATCCATCTACCCATCCACCATCCATCCAGTCACCCACCCACTCATCCACCCACCCATCCACTCATTTATCAGACAGCACATAGCTGGGCTGTGGACTGTTAGACAGGAGTGAATGATGATCAGATACACCCATGCCTGGAGAGCCTATCGCTGAGGCCAGTCCCCTGGTGAGGGGCAGAGTCTGGGTGGGGAACCATTTCAAAAGGAGCTCCCCCTGGACTCAGTAACAAGCCACTCTGTTTTATATCTGGATTAGCATGTCTTTTGTGCTTCATTTTTGCTATGAGAAAATTTGGCTAAACCCTTCTTGTAAAATCTCTGCAGCTGCTAACCAATTATACCCTCCACTGTTCAGTCTGCTCAGCTGGGGCTGCAGCGAGCTCAGCTGGCCAGCCAGCTGCATTCAGAGAACAAAGAGGAGGGACTAGGTTATTTCTGCATGACGCTGATGGCCTCTCCACTAAGCCAGGGCCCCTTTGCATGGTCAAAACCTGCTCTTTGGCCCTTCTGCCTCCCCAGCCTCATGCAGCCCCCTAATGCAGCAGGATCCCACTTGACTCTGGACCTTTGCACATGCTATCATCTCCGCCGGGAGCAGCCTTCCTTTGCCCTCACTTGGTAACTCCTGCTCTTGCCTTAGGGGCTGCTCAGGAGCCCTTCCTGATGTGCCTGGTCCTGTCTGTGCACTCCCACCACAGCCCTGAGGTTTTCCTCTGTGATCCCCTCAATGTGAACTCTGTGAGGCAAGGACTCCTGTCTTACTTGTTATTGTCCAGCACATAGTAGGCTTCCTATGAATACCCTATAAACAACCCAGTCTATGGGAAAAAGCTCTCAATTCCAGCCCCTGTGTGGTGAAGAAAAGACCACACAAAACAGAAAAGCATGAAAGCAGGCTAAAGACATGTGTATACATGCTTGTTTATGAATGTCTGCCCCTGCACCCCAATGATCCAGAACATTCTCTCTAAACATCTGTTATATGAAGCCAGGTTCTCAAACTCCCCCAGGAAGGCCCTTTCCATCGGCCTCCAGGATTGGGTTGAGCTTTTGTTCAGAACCCTACAGTAGATTTTCTGTTAATCGGCAGTCACCCCACAGAGGGCTTATCAGTCAGACACAGCCCAGATAGACCAGTACTGGAAAACTGCACTGGAAAGGTAAGTGCTGACCTTGACTTAGAGTGAAACACATGCAAAGCCTGCACTTTTCCTCTGATTTGTGGTAACACTCACCCCCGTGAGCCCTCGGAGGGTGTCCCAGCTGCCGCGTGCAGTCCTCTCCTCTCCATCTTTCGTCCCTCTCCCCAGAGGCCCCTTCACACCTGCTGGAGGCAGAAGCCCTCATTCCCCAGCTTTGACGTTGGGGCCCAATATGATAATGCTATTGACTATTTCATGTCGTTCTAAGTAAGGAAAAATTGAAATTTTCAATTATTAGCATGCATTTTACTATTTATTTTTATATACCGCAATGCCAATTTTAAGCACAAAGATCAGTGCATTTAACTCAGGTGAAGTCAGTGAAATGATATAATTCATGTTTCATCACTTGTACTTGCGTATGTATTTTATTCTTACCAGAACAGTAGAAGAAACTGCAGGAAACAAACTCATCTGTTTAGGTTTGACTTCTTGATATGGGAGTTCTTCACGCAATTTCTGTCTGACTTGGCTTTCCTCTATCCCCCTTCTTAGATTCTGGGAGTAAGTGAAGTCCTGGCTATTCCTGGTGCAAAGACCTTCAGAGGGGGGCTGCGAGAGGTACCCCAGCAACGGGGGTAGTGGAGGCCGGGCCCCAGGAGGTTGGTCCTTCTCCATCCCGCTTTCCGTCTCTCTGCTGCCACGGGAGGTGGATGGCAGAGCCTGGTCCTGTTGGGGCTGGCAGATCACTGATCACCCCAGGTGTGGCGGGTGGGAGCCCTCAGTCTGACTGTCAGCCTGGCCATGCTTCCCAACTTTGTCCTGTCGCCAGTCAGTCTTGAGAGGTAGTTACTCACTTCCTGATGCTGGGGCTGGGAAATCCTCAGGGCGAGAAGCAGAGACTGGTTCCTGGCAACCCTCAGCCCCCCTTCTCCTGGGACTGATCCCTGAGCCAGGATCCCAGGGAGACCCCTACCATGGCCCCGGCTTAGGCACCTGGTTGGCTGATTAGTTGGCCCGGAAGCCACCAGGCTGGCCCAGGGCCCAGGACTCTCCTCTCCCCTTGCTCTTCCTCCTTGTCTTCGTCAGGAAACTGCAGTGCAGGGGAGGCATCCCTCCAGAGAGTGGTGGAGACGGGCTGAGACAGGACCTACTCTAGCTGCTCCTCCAAGGACTTAGGGGGCTGAGGGAATGCTGGGGGGATTGGCCAAAGGTTAGGGATATGACCTAGAACAGCGAGTTGCCCTCTTCACCCAGTCTGCCCTCCCACCCCAAATTTGGGTTCTATCCCTCTGACCGCCAGAGGTGGCGCTGTGTGGGCTTGGCATCTGCCACTAGGCCCTCCATGTCCTGGCCGCATCCACTTGTCCCATGTGTCCCTCCGTTGGCCCCCTCACCACCTAGGCCCGCAGCCCCTCTGGATGACGGCTGCGTGCTCCTGCTGTGTGCCCCTGTGTGTGCCCCCTCCCCTCGATGCCTCCTTGCCCTCGGCTCTGCAGCCCAGCACAGGCACCTGCTCCAGAAGCCCCCGTTCTCTCTGAGCTTGAGTCTCCATAGCCCCTCACTTTCTATTTATGCTCCCCACATGTCCCATGACTTGCCTTCCTTCGGAGTCATGGGGTCAGGGCTCTCGTGGACCCCAGTGACCCCTTTTGTCACTGGGGTGACTGTGTACCTGAGTCTAACTGCTTTGTCCATCACTTTAGTAACACGGAGACGATAAGCCCTGCCTTGCAGGTTGTGACACTAAGGTAAGACCATTGATATGCGGTGATGGGGGAGGTGGGGTCGACACTAGGGGCAAAGACCTTGATTTCAAGCCCAGTGTGGCCCTCACAAGCTGCACGACCCTGAACAGGAGCCCTGGGTCCTCATGGTAAAATGGGGATATTAAACCCACCACAGGGCAGCTGAGTGGCAGAGTGGAGCTGTGGGTAACACCCCACCCCCACTGGATTATTTCTCTCTTCTTTGCATTATGGATCCTAAGCATTCTCCCTTCCCCACCCTTTCAAAAAATCAAAGTTCACATAACATTAATTAAATTAACCATTTTAAAGCCTACAGTTCAGTGTCATTCGGTACGTTAGAAATGTTGTGGACCATCTCCTCTACTAGTCCCAAAGCACTCTCATCACCCCCAAAGGGGACCCTGCATTCGGCACTCACAGCCCACTGCCCTCTCCCTCCATACCCTGGCAACCACCTGTCTGCTTTGTATCTAGGGACTCACTTATTCTGGAGATTTAATACAAAGGGACCCATACAATATGTACCCTTTGGGTCTGGCTTCTTTGGCTCAGCATAATGTTTTGGAAGTTGATCCATGTGGTGCATGTGCCAGTGGCTCAACCCTGTTCATGGCTGAGTAATATTCCCCCACAGGTCTAGCCCCCCTCCCGTTTAGCCATTTGAGCATTGATGGACATCTTCTACTTTTTGACTATTGTGAATAACGCTGCTAGGAACATGCAAGCAAGAGTATTGTTGGAGTTCCTGTTTTCAGGTTTTTGGGGGAGATACTTAGAAAAGGTCATGTGGTGACTCTGTGGGTAACTTTTGAGGAACTGCCAGATTGTTTTCCAAAGCAGCTGCACCAGGAATGTTCTCCTTTTTGCTTGTTCTCCACTTACAGGTTCTAGTCCTTGGTCCACGGCCGCTGCTGGGGAGGGGATGCAGCAGCCTGTGGGGCATTCAACTTCCCACCAGCTCAGGGGGCCCATCCTTTCACACCAGCAGAATCAGCATCCTTTTCACCCCTGGAGTAGGTCAGAGGATTTTAGTTCCATGAGGGGCACTCCCGAGGGCTATTCATATGGGTGTTAAAATGAGGCAGACAGGCTGAGCTGCCTGTCCGAAGTCAGCAGCGGCTGAGCTGGAGCAGGAATGCAGGCCCCTGGCCCCAGTGCGCTGGCCTGCGTGATGTGGGGCTACAGCCAGGAATCTCCACCTCCCAGTGGGTCACCCCTGCCAGCCAGGCTCTCCCTGGGAGCTGTGTGCACGCCCCTGTCTCTGCCCAGCCTGGGGCTTCAGTTAGGTCCTGAAGTAGCCCTGACCCAGTGCTCTGGTCTCCCTGGGAGAGAGAAACCCTCTAGCTACACAACATTCTGGGCTACATTCCTCTGCCCCTGGTGACGTCACTCGGTTCACAGACCGGGGGCCTCCAGCCAGGCGCCCTTCACTGTTGAGTGAATCCCCTTGGGTTCACCTTTGGGTCTGTTTTCTGAATGGGCCCCAGGCAGCTCGCTGGCTGGATAGATTACTTCAAGGAGCTCTGAGGCCGACAGCAGCCACCTCTGCCAACCACAACCGGCGGGACCCCTAACTGCTGAGCCCCTTGTCTAGCCAGACCCTGCCCAGCAGGTTACAGGTGTCACCTCCGCCCCACAGGATCAGCTCCCAGGTGCGGATCATGGCACCATGTCCCCAGTGAGGAAACTGAGGCTCCCTGAGCTCACACACATGGCCCCACAGCCACCAGCTGCCCAGACCAACCGCTTTCTCCAAGGTCATTACAGTGCGCCGGCCAGTTCCCCACTTCCCCTCTTGCCTCTCCTTCACAGCTGCTGAAGGCACCTTTTTTTAATTGAAAACTTAAAAAATAAATTGCATGCAGTGAAGTTCCTCTTTGCGGTATCTGTGGGTTTTGACCAAAGCAGAATCATGGATTCACCACCCTTGTGCCGCACAGAACATTCAACCCCCCTGCACATTGCGTGGGCGGCCCCTTGTGGCCAGCCCTCCCCAGCCCCCGCTCTCTGGCAACGACGGCCCTGGGTTCTGTCCAGAGGGATTGTTAAGAAGGCAAATCACCCTCCCATGGATTCTACTGTGTTTAAAAGGAAACTCGGCCCAGGCCCTCTTGTCCACCCATTGCTCTCTGGACACTGGCATCTCGGACTCCCTCCACTAGGAAGGTTCTTCCCTCTCCTCCCACCTCTCTCCCCAAGTGCCACGTCACAGCCTCACTGGGACCTCCTCGGAGACCTTTCCCTGCCATCCCGGCTAAGAAGGGTCCCTCCACCCCTGCTTGTTGTTCTGTGTCCCTACGGGGGCCCCTGTGAGGAATGCCCGCCGTGTGCAGGAGTGTGTTCACTTGGCATGTCACCTGTGTCCATTGTGAATTTGTACTCCATGAGGGCAGGGGCTGCCTCTCCACTGCCCACCAGTCCCCAGGCAGGCAGGTCCTCGTGCTGAATGCTGCTTGCCAGACAGAGGAAGGAGGGCTGTGGGTGGCTGTGAGCCCAGGTTCTGCCTGACTCCCCATCTGTACCTATGGCTTGGCCTCTGCAGAATTCTCACACAACTGTCCTTCTGCCTGCCTGTCCATGCATCAAATGTCCACTGAGGCCAGCTCTGTCCCGTGTGCCTGCCCAGGGCTGGGTGAGACTGAGCCCTGCTTTTTCATGGTCAAGATGAAGGGCCCCGCAGCCCCCAAGCATGCCAGAGTGGGGGAGGGCGGCCCTGCCCATTTCCTTACATGACCCCCTCCTCACAGCTCTGCGAGGTGAGTGACACTAGAATTGCCAACAGGAGGGGAAGTGACTTGCCCAGGGAGAGCCGGGGCTGCAGGCGGTGCAGGGTGCCCCAGGCCCACAGACATGCAGAACTCTGAGAAAGGCCGCAGGGGTGGGGGGGCAGGAGGCAGGGCAAGAGGATGGGCCCTTGCATTGGGTCCTAGGGTGAGCACAGAGTGAACCTGGGGCCTGACGGGGTTGTTGAAGGAGCTTGAGTCGGGACGGAGCACCTCGGGGCTGGAGGGCCCTGGGTGCCCTTGGGGAAACTGGGGTCCCGGTGCCGGGTTTTCCCTTCTCATCCCCCCAGAGAGGAGTGGGTCCCTGTGTTTCTTGGTGTTTGTGGGGGGTGTCACAAAAGCAACCTGGAGATGTGGGGCAGGGGTACTCTGGGGCCCAGGGAGGAACCGGCCCAGATGTCAGAGTGACAGTAAGCAAGTGTGTCCTGCTTTCCCTGCCCCATAAATCGGCACGTCCTGTCACGGACCCCGAGGCTGTTGAGGTGGGAGCAGGTTCCAGAGTTCACTGTGGCCAGAAATAGGCTCGGGCCCCCCATGAGGTGGAGACCATGTGGGTGGTGGCTGGCGGCCCTTCCGGGCACTGAGCTGTGTTCTCTTCCCAGACTGGAGTGATTCAGAAAGTGAGGAGGTGACCTTTTCCTTCCCTGTGGGTCGCTCTTTGGTTCCAGGGTTTCCTTGAGGATATTTTAGCCATCTAATGGAAACCACAGTGAATGATGTCAAATGTCTGAGACTGACACAACCTTGGCACCAAGGAAATTGTGATAAACAGTTGCTGATTGAATAAACAAATGCATTCTCTCTCTGCCCTCCTGTGTACACAGAGCACTTGCAGACAATGGAAACCCAGGCCTGTCTGGGCACCAAAGGCAGTGATTAAGTGGCCCCAATCTCTGGGGTGGGGGTGGAGGCCGGACAGCCAGGCATGGTCCCCAGACGCTGCTTTGGAGCTGCTTCTGTGCAGACATTGCTGCTACCACTGGGGATGGGGCAGGCCCGCCACTGGATGCCACGTTCCCCCAAGTATCCAGGAGCTGCCATCACCCTCCTGGGATGCGCTCCTAGGTGCTCATCAGCTTTTGTTTCAAAGGCCTTTGTGGGAATGTCTGCCTGGTAATTCTGGTCCCAAGCCTGCACCCTAGTTGCAGGAAAGGCTGGGAACGCATTTGTCATTCTCCAGGACTCATGGCACAGGGAATCCCAAACTTAGCAGGGAAGTTCAGAGATGGAAGGTAAACATGCTCATGACACTCCCCTGTGGACATGACATGCTTGAGTCAATTCATTTCTTGCATCGCCATGCCTCTGAACCTCTGCTCGTGCTGATCTCTGTACTTGGCATGACATTCCACTCTGCATGTCCCCCATCTTTGTGCATTCCTCTCTCTCCTTCTACTCACACACACACACACACACACACACACACACACACACACACACACATCTTGCTTCCCCATTCCCCCTCCTCCCAATATGATAATGATATGAAAATTTTGATTACATCAGTCATCAGTTTTAAGCAGGGGCTTAAAAACTTGGGAGACTGGGTTTGCTATGCAAAATAAAGTCTGGCCTCCCATGCTCCACAGGCAGAGGACAAGCTCCCCAGGAGTGAATAGCCTCAGGAAGGTCCTAGGGAGTCAGGCTCTTCTAAGAAAGGAAAGGAGGGCCAGAGGCCTGCAAACTTTCCACAGGGTCTCTGCAAGGGGCCGCCTAGAACAATGACACACTTGAAAGAAAGACCTAGTGGAGAACACAGGGCTCTCTGGGCCTTTTGGGAAGCTTGGCTGGTAGTTTTAGTTCTGTGAGGGTTGGAGGACTTGGGCAGCCCCTCTTGTGTTTGCCCTCTGTCCCTCTCTGTAGGGCCCCCGAAGGGAAGCACACCCCTCATGTGCTCTCACCAGGACTGCCCCCAGGGAGCAGGTGGCATTGATGAGGTCACCACAGAGCTGTGGTCTGCGGGCAGCCAGGGCAGTCTGTTCCCCTGATTGTCTCTCTTGCAACAAAGCGTCCCCTTCCCAGCTCTGAAGTGGAAGTCTTCAATGGCACATGGAGGCTCCAAGAGGTTAAATGACAGTGGCTTTCTCAACCCCACCCTCAGATGCAGAGGTGCTCACTGGGTGTCTGTGCTGGAGCCACAGAGCATAGAGCATCTACCTCATCCAGCCTGGGGGCCACAGACCCAGGGTGTGGCCCCCTGGTCCCCAGCAGAGGTCTGGAACTTGCGGAGTGGGCTCGGCTCTGGGATCCATCTCAGCCAACACCCCAGCTCTACTGCCAATCTCAAGCGAGACCCTTAGCTTTGCCCTGTTGGAGCTCCCTCCTCTGTCAAATGCAGACCAAAATGGCACAGAGCTGATGGGCTCATGCATGATTTAACAGGCAACGCATGCACGGCGTCTGGCCCCCTCCTCTCAAGCTCTGTCATCCTGGTCTGGGGTTAAATGCTCCATTACCACAGGCAGCGGTGGGCAGTGTCTGGAACTCCCTTCCTGCCTCCACCGTGGTGGCAGAGAGCACAGCATGCTTGAGTCAGCGCACAAAAGGCCATGAGTGGAGGTGGCCACATGCCCTGTGCAGAGGCCAGCCTGGTCACTGTGCGGCCATGTGCTTACCCACTTCACTGAGGTCACTCAGGCCCCACCGCATTTCCTCAATGTCTTGCTCACTTCATCAAGTCCTCATTCACTCTTGGGGCACCATGAGGACAGCCCAAGGCCTTTCCTTTCCTGCAGTACGGGGCCGTAGGGGCTCATGCTCAGCTGTGGGACTTGGGCCACCTGCTCTGGGGAACTTCCACCAAGACCAGGACCCACTTGGAGGTGCAGACTGGGATGCACCCTGAGAAAACCATTGAGCCAGCCGGGAAATTTTCACCTTCCTACTGTGATCAGTAATAATAATAAATGATGACAGGATATTATTCAGCAACTCATATTGGACAGAAGTAGGCTTAGGGCTTTCTATAATTGTTACTTTATTTAATACTCAAAATACACCCATGAAGTAGGTCTGGTTAGTTTCGTTTGACGTGTGGGGAAACTCAAGCTCAGAGCGCTGCAGTAACTTGCTTCAGGACACCCAACTGAGAGGAGGAGCCGGCCCTTGAACCTTGGGTCCAGTGTGTCACTGTCCTCATCAGCCCCTGATGCCCCTTCCAGGCCCTTAGCTGAGAAGAAGCCCTGCTCTCTGCAGCTCTGGGCACATGGTGCTGCAAGAAACCTGCCAGTTATGGGACCCGAGGCCGACGGGCTCAGCACATGTGCACACGGCCATGGGCAATGGTACCCACTGATGCCAGGAGGGTATCCAGAGCTGGGTGGGTAGGCTGAGGTGAGGAGTCCCCCTGGAGGAGGCCTGGGGGGACACTGTTGGCATTCACACAAAAGGCAGGGAGGTGGGAGCCACCCAGCAGGGTCCTGAGAGGGCCTGCCACCTGGGAACCCAAGGCCATGCACAGCCAACGTGATACATGGTAGAGCAAGTCCTCCAGAACTTCTCAACACTTGACTTTGGGAGACAGAAATCTGGGCTGGCCCCACTGGGAGCTCCTGGAGCTATGGAGAGGCAGGGTGGCCCCCAACCTCTGAGATGACTGGTCCCAGGACTGGATGCCACCAAGGCCCATTCACCTCCTCACCCCTCTGGGCCTGGGCCTGGAGCCAGTGTCCTCACTCAGCCATGCACCTGCTGCCACGTGCTTATACCAGGCAGCTGAGATGTGGCTGCCCGCTGCTCCAGAAGCCATGGCTAGAAGTGCCTTTGCCAGAAGGGCCACTGTCTGGGCCCCCGACCTAACAGACCCTGTGCTAACCTAGGTTCCGTGCAGAGCAGAGCCTGAGATGAAGGCTTCCAGGTGGGGCGTTTATGTGGGAGGTGACCACATGGAGCAAGAGCTGGCAGGAGGGTCAGGAAAGGAATGAAGACATGTCAGGGTGCATTCTGAGCTGGCCGCCATGTGGGCTCAGGGTGCCTGTCACCTCGACGAGGACCTTCTCAAGGGAGTTGGATTGTGCCTCAGAAACGTCTGCCAGGGATGCTTCCCTCATGGGTGGAGGGCTTCCCAGTGGAGCCTCAGCCCCCACCCTCTCAGGCCGTGCTCTGGGGTTTGGGGTGGGAGCCCAGGCAGTGCCTGCTGTGGATCCGAGCCCCAGGGCAGGAGGAGGGGGCCAGGCCATGGGCAGCCGGGAGCGGCCGGAGTGGGGTGGAGGCTGAGAAGACATGCAGTGCTGTGAGCCACCCAGGTCATGGCCCCTGTTCCCCTGTCCCTGTGGCCCCGCTGCCCCCTCTGCCTCCTCTTAACCTTAACCAGAGCCTTCGGCTCACGGCCACCTCTCTGTGTCCCTGAGTCTGCTCCTGGCCCTCGCTGCCGGTGGCCTCTGTGTGTTCCTTCTCTGAGTGCCTCTTTCAGCTTCTACTTCACCAAGCAAATGTCTGGTTTCCTGAAACTCAAGCCCTGCATCCCATGGGTGCAGATGATCCCCAGCCCTTTGTAGGTGCCCTGCAGGCCTGTAACCAGTCCGCCAGTGAACCTCTGGGTTAGAGGCCCTCCTCAGGCTCACAAAACCCATTTTGCCTTCCATCAAGTCTGGTCTAGGAAGCCATCTGCTCAGTCCTCTCTCTGAGCCTTTTCTGATCCTGTTGTGAAGTTTGGGGTGAGTCCCAGGTATGGGTGCTCCCATAACTGGGCCCTCTGTCCCCAGAGGGTGGCTGTGGAGACAGAATAATGGCTCCCAAAGATGTCCACATCTCTGTTACATGGCAAGGGGGAATGAACTTGATGATGGAATTAAGGTTGCTAATATACTGACCTTAAACTAAAGAGATTACCTGGAGTAGCTAGACCCAATGTAATCACATGGGTACTTAAACGTGGAAGGAGGAAGCAGAAGTTAGTGTCAGAGGCATGCAGGGTGGGAAGGACTTGAACAGCCGTTGCTGGCTTTGAAGCTGGAAGGGTCTATGAGCCACACAATGTTGGCAACTTCTGGAAGCTGGAAAAAGCCAGGGAATTAACAGGCGATCCAGGGAGCTGGAAATGGGGAGGAGGAGGGTGCTGAGGCACCCTTCTGCCTTCTTTTATGGGGCTAGGTGGGCCAAGCTTCCCCTGTGGCTTGGCAGTGCTTGTAGCTGGCTAATCCCAGCAGGTCAGCTGAATCTCCTCCTGCCCTGCCCACTAAAGGCCATGCACAGACCCCTCTGCTGCAGCAAGAGGGGCTGGCTCGTGCCCACCTTCATCTCCGTGAGGGGTGAGAGGGGGTCATTTTGGAACTGGTTTGCTGCTTGTGGCAGGGCCCTGGAGGATGAGCCCGAAGTCTTGCTTCTCCTAGCCGTGTCACCTCCGGCACATCACATCCCTGCTCTGAGCTGTTTCCTTTCTCACCCAAGCCGGATCTTCAGGCTGTGAAGGCAAACAGACTGAGCTGTGGAAGCGTTTTGTCAAGTTCAGTGCCACCTGTGTGGCAAGCTTTGCCCTTTGGAAAGAGGCCCTGGCAGCCAGTCTCTCAGCCCAGGCTTTCTATCTGAAAAGTAGGCCAGTAGGACAGACGATGAGTTCCTGCCGACATCTCGCCTCTGACTCACGCATGACATTCCCCGCATGGCAGGGCCGCTGGAAAAACACCAGTATTGGAGGGTGGGCTGTGCACATGCAGACAGCTTTCATCCTGGTGATGATAGGACACCAGGGAGCAGATGGAAACCCAAAACATTGTTGGTGGCAGGATCCCTACAACCAGCTGCTGCTCCTGTGCTCTCTCTCTCAGACTCTCTCTTTCTTTCAAGCTGATTCACATTTTTTTTCTTTTTTTCTTTGGTGTATGCCTCTCACCGACTCCTTCTGTGTCCTTTCCTTTTCCTTCTCGTTTCTCCCCTCACTGTTCTGGAACTGAATCCCTGGTGTCCCCTGCAGGAGTAGCAATGCTCGCCCTTCTTAACCTTCATCAGGCTAGAATTCAATCTCCCAGATCTGTCTTTACTCTCCGCTTCCCAAATCTTGGCTGTCCTGTGTGTCATTTCCTCAGGTCCCCCCGTCGTGGCTGGGAAATAATAGAGAACCGTGTTACTCCATTCAGGGCCCATGCGCATTTTGTAAACATGTCTCCTGGGCTGACATTGCTGTTCCCTAAAGCCCAAGGTCCTGCAGCACACGGCAAGGGAGCTGGGCTAAGACCTGTCGACCAGTAAGCTTCTCCTCGCCCTGCAGCACGGCCCTCAGGAATTTTCCTTTTCTGGGTGCTGAGACAAAGGCGTTTCTGTTTGGACGTGTACTGGTTAGAGTGAGGACTGACCTACTGCATCAAAGAGCCCTGCCTTCCCCAGGAGCGGTGAATGCACAGAAACCAGTCTCCCGTGCTGTCACGTGACAGTCCTGCAGTCAGCAATGCAAGGGGGCTGTACTCCACACAGTCATTCAGGGGCCTGGGTTCTGGCCATCTGTTGCTCCATTATTCTCTAGGTTATATCAATCATTTGCATGGTTGGAGCTGGGTCACTGCTGAGTTCTATCTCATGGGAAAAGGAAAGAGAATGTGGTGCAAGCACTGCCTGTGGCTTAAATTCTAGACCCTAAAATAGCTCATCTGTCCAGGAGAGCCTGGGGAGTGCAGTCTAGCCAGGCATGGTGTACCCAGTGACGTGTCCAGTACTAAGAAATAAGGGGAGTAGATCTGGGTGGACAGCTAGCAATCCCAGTCACACGGGACATTAGGAGAAGCTACTGTTCTGGCTCCGTCTCCATCCTCTGCCTTCTGTATTGGAACAGGGAGCTCAGGATTCCAGCTGTAGGCTCGTCCCCTCAGTGGCCTCTTTGGATGAAGGACTCAGGAGCAACTTGGGAAATCACCCACACTCAGGGAAGAATCTGTCCTCCCTGGGATCAAGGCAGAAGGGCCATGATGGGGGAGGAGGGGTTCTGAGGGCAGCCTGCTGTCTTCACCCAGATATCATCCTGGATCAACCCTGCAGACATACGCCTAAGTCAGAGGGCAGATGCAAGGAATAGCGAGGCAAACCTGAAAGAATCCTCCTCAAACGCGGGAGAAGGAAGCTGTCTTTGGGCAGGTCCTCCAAGGGGCAGTTCTGCTGGTCCTGCTGGCACTCAGGCCCGCGTCTTTGGATGGCAGTCCCTTGTCTTCTGATGGCAGTCCCTCTGACTGCCCTTGGGAGGCCCCGATGGTCCCCATCACATGCCATTTCATGGTGACGTTAAAGCAAGTGCTTAAAGTAAAGGGCTGAGTTGGGTGGACCAGAGGCTCTGTTCCAGGAACTTGACCCTGAGTGGGTGGATGTAGGAGAGGACCGTGATCAGGGTGCTGTGGTCCCAGATGGCCCCGGGCCTTCTGACCTGTTGAGGTGCACGGGGAGGTTCTGTTTCTTAGCCTGACTGGTGGATTCACAGGAGGCTAGTTAATCGTATTCTTGACACTATGCTGATAGGTTGCTAATGTAATTTTTTCCCAGTTTTGTTGAGAAATAACTGAAATACATCACTGTATAATGTTAAGGCATACAGCATGATGGTTCGATTTGCATACATGGTGAATGAATGCAATCTTTTATATGTAGGATACAATTGGGTAACAAAAATAAAGAAGTGGTGGTGGGCTGACTTGTTCTGCTTGCAGAATTCTGAACAGACCCCTTGCTAGTTCCTGGTTCTGGAATGTCTGATCTGGATGTTCCGTGTCCTTACCAAGACCTGACCCCATCTTCTATAATTCTGGGGGATTTTTAATTTCTCTGCCTTGTCCTCTTCCTAGTCCTTGTCCTGGACCTCCCTCTTTCCTCTTTACATATGCCAGAGGTGGTTTCTGTTGCTTATAACCAAGAGGTCTGGCCTGAAACAAAGGAAATGTGATATGAGTGTGTGTGAGCATGTGAGCATAAAAGCATACGTGTGTGTTAGAGCCAGCATGTGAATGTAAGTGTAGATGTGTACATGTGAATGTGCAAGAGGTGTGTGTGTGGGGGGGGGTGGGGGGGGGGTTGGGGTGGTGGTTAAGAAGTGTGTGTAGAAAATCTTGGTTTCTATTTGTGGTCTCGATTTTACCTCCAGGCTGGTGAGTCTGGTGTGGCACCGTCTGGTGGCTTAAGAGTTACTTGAGGTGGAAAGGTAAGGAATGGATTTTGCTCCCAGACAAAGGGAATCTTGGCAGCAAGAGGGGGCAGTGGGGCCAAGATGCAGAAGGAAATAGAAGACTGGATTGCACGGAGTCAGGGCTGAGGGACTGGTGGTGTTCCTCTGATCTAGTTTCTCACTTTGCAGAGGAAGGAGCTGACCAGAGTGGTTAGGTAATTTGCACCAGGTTACACAGAAAATTAGCAGCTGAGCTGGATCTCGAATCTGGATTTGCTCTTAGGCTGTGTCATTAGACAGGAGAGATGGAAGCTGGGGGGAGAACTGGGGGCTCCAACAACTGAGATCAGGAATGTTCAGCTGGATGATATGGGCAGGAAAGGGAAAGGCTGGGAGAGGCTGCCACGGAGATAGTCAGATATGTGGGTGAAAGGTCTAGGTGGGGTTGCCACAACAGGAGGTACGCTTTAATTAATCAGCATATGACATGGATTGTGCAATGATGAAGACATTTTTGAGTGTGAGCCTTTATTATCCAGGCAAACAATATGTGATCAGGGATGAGAAAGAATCATCACTGAGGCCAATTGGAAATACACATTTGAGTCATAACAGACATTCATGCATTCACCTCTTAAATTGTATGCTAACCTACTGTGTGTCCAGGTACAGGCAATGGGGACTCTGAAGTATGCTTCTTGCTGGTGGATCTAAACACTTGGGGAAGACAGATCTTAAACATGCAATTTCACAATTTATTGTTTAGCCACTTCTGTGCTAAGTGACAGGAAATCAGTCCTCATGTAAGTGACATTTTAGCTGCTGCCAGAAGGAAGGTTTAGCAGGGAGAGTGGGCAGGATAGATTCTCAGGTGGTGGGAACAACATGTTCAAAGACCCTGAGGCTTGGAGGGTGTGGCTCAGTGGCAGGACTGAAGGAAGACAGCTTTTTGTGAGAAGCTAGGTGAAGGTGAGCTTGACAGGGGCCTGTGTGCAGGACAGGGGTGCAGGGGGCAAAAGAGCTGGCCTGTGGGCAGAGGAAAGGGAAAGGTGGAGAAAGTCCTCATAAGCCATAGGAAGGGGCTTGGACTTTATCCTGGGGACAAGGGTAGCCACTAGGGTTCGGAGTGCGTGTTTAGGGTTCGGAGTGCGTGTTTGTGTGTGTGAGTGAGTTAGGGTTCTCCAGAGAAACAGGATATTTATCTCAAGGAATTGGTTCATGGGACTCTAGAGGCTGGCAGGTTCTAGCTTTTACCCTACTGCTGGTCACATCTGTCTCCCCGTTTCACTCCCAGGTTCCCATGAGGCCAGCTCCAAGGGGACCATCGTCAAACTGAGCAGCATAGCAGTCAAGTGCACAGCCAGCCAGGTCTGCACCTGAGTTCTGTGTCCTATGCAGGCGCATTGCTAAACCGCACACACCTCGGTTTCCTCCTCTGTAAGGAAGGAGGTGATTCCATGAGCACCTATTTCATGGAGGGCGGTGAGGGTTAAAATGCTTTCTATTTTACTCCGCTTTCTGGATGGATAGCACAAAATCAGACAAGTGAAGAAGTAGCATGGTTTCTCTGCAAGTTAAAGGCAGACCCAGTGAGGCCTTCCTGAACTCTCAAGGCCTCAGTTTGCTCATCTGTGAGGTGGGCAGGACCAGGCCAGCTCATTGGGAGGCTATGAGCAGGCCACTTGCCCTAAACTGTTTGTCTCCCCGAGTGAAGGCAGAGATAGCTGGCTCTCCCTGGAGAAAATGCCAGAAGACCAGTCTCCCTGGGTCCTGGCAAGGCTGAGCACAGGTTGGCCATAAATAATCTCAAGGTGCTTCTCTGGGCTTTTCTCTTGCACTCCCAACCTCCCACAGTGAGGGGTAAATTACTGGCTCTTTGCAGCAAAATGGAAAAATACTCCTGACTTATTACAGACCCAGCAACTGCCAGCAGTCCTGGGGCTTTCAGAGCCAAGGCCACAAATCTCTCTGCTCCAGGGAGGTTACTGAGTTATCTGGGACCTTCTTTAATTGGCTAAATAGAAAAACCAACCTTGAACCTTATAGCAGGCCCACCCTCCTCAAGAAAACTGATGAAAACCCTCTCCGATATGGTTGGTGACTGAGGGAATCACATGTGGTGACTGGGTGAATGTCCCAGGATTAAAGTTTACTCATACATTCGTTCACTACTCACTCGTTTAAAAGATGTTTTAAAGCACTTAAAAGAGCAGGGATATTGCAGTGAATGAAACAGGCCAAGTCCCTGATCTCATGAAACTGATGTTCTCGAGGGAGAAGCAAAATAAGTAAGCAGATAGACAAGGTCATTCTAGAGAGTACTAAAAACTAAGAGCATAATGAAAGGGTGATGTAAAGTGTGACCTGCCAGGGTAAGGGAGGGCAAGCTGCACCAACAAATGCCTCTCAGAGCTCAGGTTTGATGCAATAAAGGTCTGTTTCTGGCTCACCCCGATGTGACGGGAGGCGATGCTCTGCTGCCCCAGTCTTTCAGGAACCCAGGTTTCTGATGCTGTGACCTGCCTGCCTCCGGTGCCTAGTGCCTGGGAACCGTCCGTTGGATCCTTGCGCCCAGGGAGTAGCCAAGAGAAGAGAGATCATGTGGAATTAGACGGTAGTTTTGGGACAGGCTTGGGAGAGGCACACACCATGCCTGCCCATCTTTCATTGGTCAGATCTCAGATCCCCAACCTGTCCTCCACACCCAAGGTGGTGGGGCTGGAAAATGCCCAGAGGCACTGGTGAACTCTAGCCAGATCCTCCCGCAGCCCGAGGAAGGGTAGGGAGAGGGACCAGACCATGGAGGGCTTGGAGGTCGCTGTCAGGAGTTCGGGTGTTATTGCAGCTGTGATGGGAGCTGGGCGGAAGGGTGTCAGGGAAAGTGGCACCCCCTCGATGACCTCTGTGCTCTGCCTCCGACACTGAGCTGCTGTGCCATGTGCCCAAACAGCCATGAAACCTCCTGTGCTTTCAGGTTCATCCTCTATAAAATGAGGGAAAGGGAATTCGGATTATTTTTTAAAACACTTCTCGTTCACATCCCTTCCTCCTCTATGGCTTCCTGGGGATCTCACAAACAAGGTGGCCTCTCCCACTGCCGAGGGGGCAGCTCCTTCCAGGACAGTCCTGGGGGTCCAGAGCAGAAAGTCAAAGGGTGGGAAAGTGTTCCCCACAGAAGTCTTTTTGCAGGCTGTCCTGAGCCTGGCCCCCTGCTCTGGTCTTTTCCACTTTCCTGGTAATCACACAGAACTTGCCTCACTGTTCTTCCTGCCTCCTGGATGATCAACAAAACACATTAGTTGAATGATTCATCGTCTGCCCAGAAGACCCTTCTAATTCCTCTCCAGGACCCAATTCATACACACCCCAGCAGATTTGACTCAACACTTTGTTTTATTGCTTCCTCCTGTGCAGTCGTGTCTCTCTTCTTTGAAGCCCCACAGACCTGAGGGTATGTATTACCCAGTTTGGTAAATGGCTTGTTCACTTATTTATTATTCTTTAATTTTTAAAGGCTCATGGTTATTGAGTGCTTTTTATCGGCAGTTGATTTCAATATTTTATTTAATATTTATTTATTTATAAACATTTAAAGTTGATTCAATATTTTATTTATTTATTTAATGCCTCGTGAGGTAGGTAGCTGTCAGATGGTTTCCTGGCTGCAGAAACAAATAAATTCCTGATGCTTCTGTGGCTTAGGCAATGAAGGTTTATTTCTTGTTCACTTCGTAGGCCAACTGGGTCCTTTAGGCTCAGATGTGGAGACCCAGGTCTGTTCTATCCTGCGGCTCTTATATCTTGTTTCACCATTACCCTGGCTCATCCAGTCAGCTTGTGGAGCCAGAGGCCTGGAGATAAGAAAAAAGATAAAATAGAGGATCATTTGCAGGAGGTCTTAAGGGCCAGGCACCCAAGGGGCATACATCACCTCCTCCCACATCCCACTGGCCAGAATATGGTCTCGTGGCCTCACATAGCTGCAAAGGAGGCTGGGAAAGAGAGTTTGATAGCATGTCTGCAAATAGGTGAAAATTACATGGTGAATACTAAGCAGCATCTACTCCAACAAGTTTTTTTAGAAATGAGAAAACAGGAGGTCAGGTGAGGTGAAATGAATCATGCATGGTCACAGGGCCAGGAAGTGGGGGCTGCTGAAACCCGAGCTCAGAGGCCAAAACACAGCAAAGTGTTCACAATAAATTTTCACTCACAATGGCAGGATATCAAACAGTGTGCAATTTGATCCCAGTCACATACACACACACACACACACACACACACACACACACACACACACCTCTACAAATAGAAAACAGACAGGAAGAAAATATACCAAAGTGTCACTGGGTCATGTCTGGGTTATATCTGGTTGCTTGGACTACATATGTTTAAGTTTTTCTTTATAGTTTCAATTTTTTCTACAATAAGAAGACAACTGCTGTTTACTTTTTAAAGTTAGTTGATTTGATTTTTCTTAAATGATGTATTTCCATAAAAACATATCACAAGAATGGGAGCCCTGGGCAATAGCCTTCTTACCAGTAGAAATACTTTTCTTACATTTATGATTATAGTTTCAAAGTACTCTTGCATATTTCATTTTTCATTTTTCATTGCATTTCTTCACTCAGTCAGCTCCAGTCCTACCCACTTTCCATCAGGTCCTGGCCAGGATGTGGGAGGCACAGAGGGGACACAGAACCGGGAGTCTCTGGATTGACCAGGCATTCATGCATCAGTGAATTTGGGAAAAGAGTCCTGAGCAGATTTAATGAGCTCCTGCCAGGTGGGCCCAGATCAAAAAAGGGCCTTGCTTGCTTTGCCATGGAGTTTGATTGCTTCCCCGTAGGCACGGGACAGCACTGAAGCAGGGCCCAGGGCGTCAGCCTGGGATTGAGAGGTCCCTGCTGTGAATGCAGGCTGGAGCTGGGTGGGTGCCGAGGGAAACACCAGGGAAGGCTGCAGAAGCCCAGGGTGTGTCTGGAGAGCCAAGCCCAACCCAGGCTCTTCCTAGAACCTCACTTGTTAGTCACCAGATGGCTTAGGCACTGGGATATTTTCATCTTCCTGCACTCAGAAGGGCTCTGCCTGTGCAGGTGGACCCCAGATGCGATTTGGGAGGAGGCCAGAAACTCTGCAGGCAAACGTGTTGTTGGGATTTATCACTTGTGTATCTCAGAATCAAGGAGCATAAACAAGGCCCTGTTTGCTGGTTGTGATTGCCTCTTAGGGGTGAGTCAGGATGTTCTGTATGGACTTTGGGTGCGTGGACGTGGTGTGCACAAACTCACGCCCACACACCCACTTCCCTCCAGTATAATCCAACCCCTGCCCCAAATGAGGGGCTGCCTTTATTACTCTATTCCCCACATTATTGATGTCCGAGAGCCTTACATTTTTTGCTGAAACCAATTTAAGAGCAAGAGAAGAAAAATGAATGTGGAAAGAATAGCTGTATTTCCAACATTTTTAAAATTGGGTAAGCGATGGTGACATTTGAACAAGATCTTACATGGATAAAAGCAAAGTTGCTCAGGTAAGAGTCCTGGTTGGAGGGCCTGGGCTCCGGTCACTGGACAGCCCCCCTCAGCCCCAGTGCTGTCTAAGACATCCAGAGAGGTGGAGGTGACCAGGGCTCGGGGGAGCCAGGCTCCAGCACCCTGACACACCTGCACCCTGAGACTCTCGTGGGTACATGGAAGGGACACCTGGCCCTCTCAGGGCCTTTGTTTCCCACCTGTGAAAACCACATGCACCGCTATGACCATGTATGTGAAGCAGCTTCCCCTTTGTGGAGGCCGGGGGACTCTGAGTTGATTTCCGTGCTATGATTCTGCAGGGGAAGCCCATTATGGGTAAAACACCCCACTTGAAAAAAATGAAACAATGTTTTGGGATAATTTAGGGACCTGTCAGAAGAATTGCCAAGGCTGTTTTTGCACCACCTCCTAGTCCCTGCTTTCAAATCATATTTAAGCCATTATGTGCTTTTTATCTTCAAAGCTATTTTGGAAGCTAGGAAGAAGGGAATTTTGAATTTACATGCAACTGTGTTCACTCTTTCAAGTCCGTGGCTGCCATTTTCACAGATTTGGCTGCAATAGAGCTGAAAGGACCTTTGATTTTATAGATGCAGCAACTGAGGCTCCCGGGGACGGGAGGGCCACGTTAGTGGCAGAAGCCAGTGTGGGATCCAGGACTCTTGACTTCATGTCAGCGCACCTGGTTTAAGAGCCAGGTCTTCAAAGTAAAAAAGACTCTCTCTGGAATCCTAGATTAGCTGACTAAAAGTCTCAAGGCGGTGGGCAAGTTATTTCAAATCATAGAACTTTAGTTTTGTCCTTTGACAAGTGAGGTAGTTCCTAGATCATAAGTCTGATGTCGGGATTAAATAAGATGGTGGTAAACTGCTTAGCCCAGTGTCAGGCACAAGGAAAGTGCTGGAAAAATGTTAGCTACATTATTATTGTCCCATTGTCCAGATAAAGAAACTGAAGCTCAGAAGGGTTCGGATTCTTTCGGGCTGTAGCTCCAGGGTCTGTGCCCCCGCCCACTACACGGCACTGTTTATGCAGGGAGAGAAAAACTGGGTGCCTTGAACTCCCTTTGATGAGAGTGTTATGTGTCTTGGAAAGAAATTCCTGGACAAGCCAACTTGGAATAGAAACAGAGCCTGCAAGGTCCAGAGCGAGGGCAGAAACATCCTAGTCAAGACTAGCGGAAGGATGCCAGTTAGTGTGATGTGTTGAGAGGAGTGGGTGTGAGAGAGACAGAGGAAGACAAGAGCAAGAGCCTGGGCAGCAGGCGACGGACCCATGGCTGGACCCTTTCCCCTGGCCTAAATTACTAAGCTCACGAAACGTGGCAAATAAAGCGGTCTTGGGCTTCACATGCAGAATGCAGAGGTCATTATCGAGCCAGCTGCCCGGGAGACAGGAGCACAGAGATGGAGAGAAAAGCCCAAGGAAGCAGGCTGTTGAGATGTCACAGAAATCACTTGGGGGGCAGGAGGTTGGCATTTGGAGGGGAAGGACCCTCTGGAGCTCAGAGCCCATAAATTTGGGGAAATTTCTCCAAATCAAAAAGGGGCAAGGAGGCCTGGCTAGCCCCCAGGTTTTGAGAGTATAAATCAGTTCAGTTTCGCACGAACCTGGAGAAGTGGCCCCCAGGAATCTGCTCTCACCATCCACACTGACATAATTCCCTTGGCTGGGCCTGTGCCCAGGGCTCCACCAGTATGGGCTCTGAGTTTCATGGCCACTCCTGCCAAGCCTGAAATGCCCAGTCCCCTCAGCCCTCGGCAGAACCTGGGCCTCTTGGACTATTCAGGACCACCCACTTCCTACAGACACTCCGATCATGTCCCAGTGTGACCGCATTGCCTACCCACCTGTTCCACCGAGCGCACCAGAACTCAGGGTCAATGCTGAGTTCTTATCATTTCCCCTTGCACTAACCCAAACCAGGTTGTCTGCTGAGAACACTGCAACCCTCGTCTTTTCAAGAGGTTGTTTTTTCCATCACATGCCTGTCTCAGCATCGACGAGCAGTAAACTGTTGAGTCTACCCTCTTCATCCCACTTCCAAACTGTCTCCTTCCTCTTCAAAGCCCCTCGTTCCTTTAAAGTATGTTGTCCATCTTCATGACTCTTGCTCTTTCTCGTGGCTGTCATTTCCTGGCCTCCCCATCTCCCCCCTTTGTCGCCAGTGACCTCAGGACTGGATTCCCTGACTCTCTCTCCACCAGCATGCCCATCACTGTTCTCAGCACCTGAATATCCATCTGTCTTAGAAGCAGAACTGAGACTGGGTTGTTGTTCAAATGATTTATTGGAAAGTACTCACAGGAAAAGGGGAGAGCGCCAAACAGGAGAGGACAAGTGGAAAAACTAAGCAATAAAGTGATCTGTGCTGGAGATCAGCTCCCACTCATCCCAAGGGGAGCCCAGGGGCATGAGTTGCTCCACAGTTCCATCCTGGGGGCCAGCCTTTGTGCTCACCATCTGCCATTGGCGGAGGTCTGCAGAGTTCAGGGAGGGTGGCTTCCTGGGATCTGGGCAGGAACCAGTCCACCGTCTTACCCCAAGCAACCTCCCCGGTGCTTGATCTCAAGGGACAGCCAGCAGTCTTTCCTGCCACCCATCTCAGTCCCATATTTGCAGTGTTGATTTCAAGCTTCCCATTGTGACCACCATTTCTTATTTTTCCAGAACGCTTCCGTCCAGAACTTCTCTATAGCCACCGTCTGCTCACTCTCTGCCTGCACCTGTATGCTGGGTATAGCCAGGAAAAATCACGTTCTCATTTCAAATGTAGGAGCCCAGATCTTCCAGAGTGCAATGAGCAATTTCAGTAACTCCATGTGCACGTCCCTATCTTACTTCCACTTTCCTGATTTGCTACTTCTTCTTTCTCTACATCTTCCATGTTGCTTCCTTCTCTTTGTCTTGGATGGTGGCCTTACCTCAGAATGTATAGACACATGACGTATTTAGTTGAGAATGTGCCATCACCAAGCCCCAGCTGCCAGCATCAGTTTCCACATGCTCTGCAATAGAAGGCAGACCCTTGTTTCTACATACTTGGCACCCTCTGACTCTCTTATGGACTTTGCTTCTGTAATTGTCCCCTCTCTTTCTCCCATCACTAGTTACACGCTCTCTGCTGGGCTGCCCAACTATGCCCAAATGGCAGCCTGTGAAATCCCTTGACCCCACACCCTCGTCCATCCACCGCCCCACTTTTCTGCTTCCTTCCCACCACCACACAGAGTTGTTTTGACTTGTTAGCTCCACTTTTGCACCTTCTCCTCCATCCTTTCCAGCTGGCCTCTTGTCCCCATGATTCCCCATGAGATGGTTCTCAGGAGCCAATGCCTTCTATTGGACCAAAGCTAATGCTCAGTTCTCTGTCCTCATCTCCCTCAACTGCCTCATGTTCTTCAATGTGAGTGGCCATGAAACTCTCCCTTCCTCAGGCACTCCCACTAGGCTGCTGCCCCTTTGCTGGGTCCTTCTCCTGCACCAGACCCCTCAATGTGGGAATGCCCCAGGGCCAGCCCTCAGCCTTCCTGCCCTCTCTGTCTGCACTGTGTGGGTGAGCACATGGCTTCTAATACTGTCCCATGCTGACTTTGAATTCCTCTTCCCCATCCCAGACTTCTCCTCTGAGCTCCAGGCTTCCTCTCTCTCAGCCAACTCACCCTGTCCACCTGGGTGAATAACAGACACATCAAACCTGTAGTGACACGGTGGAGCCCTACTGGTTCTCACCAGCACCTCTGAATCTGCCCCCTCGCTAGTCTGCCCAGGACAGGAAGCTGCACCATGGCTTGCTATGTGGCTCGCTCAGAAACCCTAAAGTTGCTCTTGATTTCTCTCTTTTCCTCAGATCCTGCCTCCAATCTGTTAGGGAGAAAGGTAGACAAACCAGTAGAGCCCACTAAAAGGGACTCAAAGAGTTAACCAGATAAAACCAGAGAGCCAGAGAAGACTCAGACAGTTAATTAGTTGAAGTTTCAAGGACTAGGAGTTACTTGGAACGCCCAGACACTCCCCAGCCAAGAAAAAACAACATACCCACATGAGAAGTTTCCAAGCACAGACTCTCCCCAGAGAAGAGAAAATAAAACAGCCACAGACAGGCAAAGAAATCATCAAAGCAGCTCCAACTTCTTTTTACCAATCAGACCAGGCCTCCCAGGCTAAAGATCATCAAGCAAGGACTCCTCTGCCCTGCCAAGACCCCATCAAAGACGCTTTGGAGTAAACAGCCTATGCCTGTCTAACCTTAGGAAGGCCTGCTCTGCTGCACAGGGCAGAATAAAATTCACTTGGCCTTCCTGACTTTGGTTTCTTGTCCACTCTATTTGACTTCTCTGCATCTCCGAACCGACTTTCTCCCCAACACCACCACCAGTTGTTTCTGGAGCTCTACCTGTGCCTCTCAGTACCTGGTCCCCAGCACCTGAGCCCAAGTCGCCATCAGCTGCCACCGGCTGCATGAAGGTCCCGGTGGGCCTCCCATTCCCTCTCCTCACAGAGCCGGGACATCTTGCTGAGGTCAGCCGGGGCTCCATCAGGCCTCCCACCCTGTCTAATGCTCTCCGGTGGCCTCGCTTGGCACTTCCAGTGGAATCCAAATTCCATAAGGCTGCGGGCCCATCTGCCCTGCCCCCCCCCCGCACTGCCTGCACTGCCTCCCCTGTGCTCCGGCTGCCAGCGCGCCCATGTTTGAGCTCTCGTGCCATGATGCTCTCCGGCCTCTCAGGGCCCTGACGTGCCCTCATCCTCCGGTTGGGAACGCTCTTCCTGAGATCTCCTCATCACGCAGAACCCAAACACAGCCTCACGGAGAGCCGCCCTGACCCCCAGGCTGCCTGGGCACTCTCCCTGTGACCCTCCCTTTCGTCTTCGTCACAGATGCCGCAGTTCCTGACTTTGTCTTACTTACATATTTGCTCTCTGAGCTCCTTGAGGGTAGGGCTCTGTCCTGTGTGTCCACAGCTGGAGCCCAGTGTGTAGAAAGGGGCCCATACACAGATCTCAAGAATGTTCCTTGCCTGACAGATTTGGGCCTCCAGGTTCCCAGAGGAGACAACCAGCCCCATGGGATGAGTGGCATAAATACTGGCTAACAGGTTTGTTGTGGAGATGCAGAGTGTGTACGGGCTGTGCTTGTGTGCGGGGCACAGGCGTGCTGGGACAGATCTGCTGCTGCTCTTGGTGGGGCTGTCACAGGACAGGAAAGGATGGGGACACAGGCTGACAAAGTACAGGGGGCTGCCAGGGAGGTCTCTCAGCTCCGCCAAGACAATTTCCTTCAGGGCAGAGGAGAGGAGAGAAGGCGGCCACGTGGAGCAGGAGGAAGTGCATCCTGTAAAGTCCTGTCTCCTGCAGCCTTAGAGCGCTAAAATCCTTGAGCAGCGCCAAGCCACCATCACGTTGACTCCTCCGCCCAGCTACATTCGAGGAGATGAGTGTTAGCAACTGGGAGGCACAGTCTGAATCCTCTGCTGCTTGGTTTAGGAGCTGGGCCTGAACGCAGCAGACCCGCCTCACAGACATGGCCTGACGCTCCCTACCTAGAATTGGCTCTCAGGCTTCCTAGGCCAGGACATCAGCCCCGGACAGGGCTCTCTGAGGGGCAAGGGCAGGAGTGAAATGGGGACAGGCATGAAGCACGTCACAGAGGACCCTCCATCTGGGGTTGGATGGATAGTTTCGGGGGTTGTAGGGCTTTAGGGTTGGGTGGACCTGACTTGAATCACTGAGCAAGATTCTGGACTTCTTTGACCCTCAATCTTGTCACCTGGAAGATGCGGTTAGTCGCTCTAGCTTGCCCAAGAGGCAGACAGAGCTGAGGGTTTCGGAGCCACAGCACGGGCGTCTGAGCACGCAGGGCACGCAGGGTAAATTGCCCATGTCAGTGCGCAGTAGGCAGCTCGGGCAGAGACTGCTGCTTCCCCGTGCTCACTGTAAGCTGAACTCGGGGAGTTTTGCTTGATACACAATAGGTGCCCAATAAATGGTCCCTGTCTGTCCTTCCTTTTAGGGGTGAAGTGGAAAGAGGACACAAAAAAGCTTCACCAATCTGACCTAGTAGGGAGGATGCTGCTGACACTTTTCTAGAGGACAGAAGCCATGTCCTCTGTGTTCGGCATCCCTGGAAATAACATACATGGCTCTCGGCCTGGAGATGCAGCCGTGAACAAAGTGCCTTCCCTGGGGACCAATCTCTGGTTGCAGACAGTGCCTCTAAGCCCATGAAGGTAAATACGCACCCAATCAAGTGTTAGAAGGCCAGGCTTGGAAACATGATAGGGTGGGAGGGGTGAGGAGGCCTGAGGTGGGTGGGGCAAGTGTCGTTTTAGATAAGGGGACATTTGAGGAGGGCCCCAAAGCGGCAGAGGGACAAGTCACACAGCTTTCTGGGGGGCAGCTTTGCAGAAGGAAGAGCAAGGGCAAAGGCCTTCGCCTGGGAGGGGCATGGACCACTCAAAGGGGCAAGGCAGTGCAGGGGTCAGAATGAGCGCAGAGAGCGGTGGGCGAACATGTAGCCAAGGAAGTAATTTGCTTTGTCTTTTTTCTGGGTCGGATGGGAGGGGATCCCTGGAAGGCTCTGAGGCAAGGAGCAAGGCTCTGACTCTACCTCTCAGCAGGCTACTGTGGCTGCTGTGTTAATAACAGATGGTGAATGGCAAAGAGCAAGAACTACTAACATTAATTAAATGTCTCCTATGTGCCAGGCACTGCCAGCTTGAGAACAACGAGGTTCTGAACCAGAGCTGCTGGCAGGGAGGCTTCTGTCTGCACGTATTATTGGGTGTAGCTTTACCAAGCAGCTGCCAGGGAAAGGAAGCGGCTAAGGGCATCTGGGGCTAATGCTGTTCTGCAGAACTGAGGCATGAGGAAGCAGGCAGGGCCCGGAGGCTGCGAGATGAAGCACGGTGGGCATGCCACACATCACCGATGTCTTATTTCTCTCCTTCTTCGCCACTATGTGGATGGAGCTCTGTGCCAGGCAAAGGAACAAAGTGGCATAGGCCATAGACCTTGCTCCTTAAAATGTTCCAACCTAGCCGGGGAGAGACACACAACGCTGTCTGGAAAGACTCTTCCAGACACAGGGAGCAGAAAATTCAACAAAAACAGTCAGGTGAGAAGGAATTTCAGACTCTAAAGTAACTGAAGAGTCCAGGATGTGTCTAACTGTAGGAGGTGCCTATCCATGGCTCATAGATACCACCAGAACCCCACGACCCTGTGGATCAGGATGGGGAAGGGTGCATTCCCAAGACGTTGTAACTGAGGGTAGAGAAATGGGTGCCTCACAGCCATAGTCATCAAAGAGACTCTGCAATAAGCAGCTGGACTCCACAGCAGACTGAGTGAGTATTACACCTCCAACCAAGAGAGGTGCTGGGAAGGAAGAGGCTGATTCAGGAAGGTGGCATTTGAGCTGAGGCCTCAAGGAGCATTTTAAACTAGTAGAACGGGAAGAAAGTCATTCTAGACAAGGGGATGGCATGAACTAAGTTATGGAGGCGTGGAGTGGATGCCCTGCACGGGGATTAGGAGATAGCGTGTGGCGGAACATCTGGAGATGTAGGAAGTAAGGATGAAGCCAGCAGGAACTAGATTGTAAAGGGCCGGTCGGGTCAGCGTGAGGAACCTGGACTTGCATTTATAAGCAATGGAGAGGAATTAGAGGTTTGAGGGCAGGGAGTTCTGTGCTGGGTTCTGTGCTTTAGAAAGATTGCTGGTGGCAGCTTGGAGTGGAGGGGCTCCTGGTAGCTTAGTTGGAGGAGGCTGCCACGGGCCCGAACTGCGGTAGACATCCTGACGAAGGGAAGACAGGTGGGTTTGCAGAAACTGAGAAGGTAGACTATATGGGACTCAGGGACTGTTTAAATGTGGGAGCTGTGTGGCAGGCAGTGGATTCCTTTTCTAATAGCCATTCTCCTCTTTTTTACTAGCGGACACTCAGACTCGTTCAGGGCAGCGCTGCGCCTAGTGACTGCTAACCTCCCCAGGCGCCTTGCAGAGAAATGCGGACCCATAATCCATCTGTTCCAATGCAACCGGAGGGATGGAAACATTTTTCTTTCTTCCCTTCTAGGTTCTTTGGCTGGTCTAATAATTAAACTGAGGCAAGGCCGATTAACAGGAGAAAAACAAATTTAATTTCAAATGTTTGGGAGCTTATAAAAGCATGAGACCCAAAGAAGTGACCAAAGCAGGCAGCTTTTATACCTTTTAGATAAAGAAACAAAAAAATTGTGAAGAATTGACAAGGCAAAGAAGTTTGGGCTTGAGATAGTGCAATATAATGAGTCACAAGAAATATATATTTGGTCATTCATATGACCAAATATCTATTTCCCAGGTATATTTGGTCTTCACCCACAATTCCTGAAAACACTGCAGAGTCTTAAAGGTGAAATGGGTGTTTTGTCATGTTAATAAAAGAATTTTGGACTCCCACCCAAGGGTGGGGGCTGGAGACTGAGTCAGCCAATGGCCAATAATACAGTCAATCATGACTGTGCAGTGGAGCCCTCTCAAGCCCCCCTGAGAAGAGCTTATCCCCCTCTGTCTCTCTGCTCTGCTCGGCTGGATCCTGCTTCTCAGCTGGAGAGAGGTTCTGTGCTTGGGGAACCAGAACACCATGTGCCCCTGAGCCAGGCCCCAAGCTCCACGAGGTGCTTTTATTATTTTTTTTCCCCAAGCCCCTTCATTTCGGACCTTGCGCTGTGTCTCTCTTCACCTGGCTGTTAATTTGTATCCTTTATTAAACTGATGAACATAAGTTTTCCTGCGTTCTGCGAGCTGCTCCAGCAAATTGGTGCAACCTAAGGAGGAGGTTGTGGAAACCTCCAGTGTGTAGCCTGTAGGTCTAAAGCACAGGGAACTGCCTGGGGCTTGCGACTGGAATCTGGAGTGGGGGGGTGGAGGGCCGTCTTGTAGGACGGAGCCCTTAACCTGGGAATCCAGTGCTGTTTCGGGCAGATAGCATCAGAATTGAGTTGAGTTCTTGAAAACCCTGCTGGTGTTAGAGAATTGCTTGGGGTACTGTGTGTGGGAAAACCCCCTCCCACATAATTACACACACTGCAGTTGGGTCCAGGAACCCAAACGGAGTTATGCTACTATTGTGTGGTATACTATTATTACTTCTGTGTATAAAAATATTGTTATTGTTATATACACATATATGCAAAAGAACACACCAGCTCAGATAGTAAATTTGTAAAGATGTAAAAAGGTTTGTTTATACAGCCTTCTTGGCCTTGAATTTCCATTCTCTGGTGGTAAGGATGTTTCCTTTCCTCCTGGTAGAGAAAGTACACCTTCCAGGTTTTCCACCTTTCAGAGACACAGGACAGTCAGGGTGTCTTTCTTGCATCAGCTGTTTCTTATGTAACTTTAATTCAAAATAATCAATATGCCAGTGTGGCGTGTTTTCAGGCAGCCTGTCCCAAACCCTGTCACAATATAGACAGAAGTCTAGTTGGCAAAGCTACTGTTTCTCACATAAAAAGGAACAAGCTCAGGTGACATGAACCTTTGCCCTGTATCTGTCGCTTTCTCTTTGCTTGGGATGCAGTTGCAATGCTTGGAAGGAGAGCAGCCTGCTAGTGACCGTGAGGATGAGAACTTTGAGGTAAGGATGGTGGGGCAGGAGGTCACAAGAAATCTGGGTTCTTGATGACTTCTTCAAGCAGGTGCCCTCACCCCAGACCTCCTACATCCAGATTTCACGTTATACAACACAAACACATGAGTCTTTGGTTACACCGCTGTAGTTGGATTTATGACACATATAGCTCAAGCCAATCTTAAAAGATACAAGGAGGATGAAGGCCATGTAGAAAATGACTGGAAGCTTGAAGAACCGGGTTGAGATTGATACCATTAGCTAAGATGAGAAGCTTGGAGAGGAAGCAAGTTTGGAAGGATCAGCATAACAGGAAGAGAGCCTGCCACCCAGAGCCAGGCCAGCCTGGGGCTGAGTTGGGCCCTGTGAAAATCCCTTATCCTGCTCAGGATCTCCATCTGTGAAATGAGATTTTAAAGCTGAATTTTGTCAAGAAGACCGGAACCAGCAGGTGCATCATGTAAGGTATCTGATACATGCTGTGGGTTCCCGATAACTTAGGGATTTGTTTTTGGAGCGTCAGGAAAGAGGACACCAGACTTGCTGGGGATTAAGAGTAGAAATTAGAGAAGCCAGCACAAGCAGGACACTGGGCGCTGTGGCCCGGGTGTCTCCTCAGCTTCCCATGGGGTGAGGATGCCCCTGAGCCAGTGGTGGGACCAGTGAGGCTCCAGGTGGGTGAGCTGGCCGTGCGATGGGGGCCTCACATCTACTCTTCTTGTTCAGAGCAAGTATGTTGTACAGAACAGACCCAAAGATGAGTAAATACAGGTGGTCAGATATTTGTGGGCTTATCTTTGGTATTACATTTCGTGCAGCAACATAAACTCCAAGGAGCAAACAAACAAAGCTGACCGGTAATGAGTTTATAATGGTTATTATAAAGGAAGATGAGTTTTATTCAGGCATTCCAAAGGGTGACTCAACACTCATTCAGCCCCCTCCACTCACGGACTGCTTGCTGGAAGCTGGGAGGCTGTGGACAGCAAAAACCTGGGTGCCAGTTCCTTGCAGGACGGTGATTCCACGGAGTCAGGGAATCCATGGGCCAGAAGGAGGACTGGAAGCCATCAAGGCCACTACCCACTGGAGCGTGAGTGTCCTCTCTGTTCTGCGCCAAGCCTCTGCCTTAATACCTCCAGAGATGGGACCTCACCTCCCTCAGGATGTCCATTCATTATAACCCTGGGAACAGGGTGCAGGTCTATCGGACCTTTACCACCAAAGCCTGGCATAGTGTCAGACTACAGAAATGTCTCTTCCACCCAACACCAGCCATCACTGAGCCTTGAGCTAAGGTGGGGGGGTCTGAGACAAGAAAACTCAGTCCCTGGCCTTGAGGAGTCCAGAGTCCAGAGAGGGAGGGAGGAAAGAAGTGAACAGGGGCTGAAGATGGAAAGTGATGGTGTTATAGAGGGCCGTGCGGGTGCAATAGTTACATGGGCACTCATGGAAGGGGGTCTTACCTTGTAATGCGGTGGGGTTGGCATATGGGAACACCTGTGGCCTGAGGTCAGTAGAGATTTCCCAACTCACACAGTTTACGTAAGACACCTGAAGTCCCCACTACTTACCATGGGAAATCCAACACTTTTTCCAGTATTTCTTGGGAATTTAAGTTCCTGCCTCTGGCCCCAGGTCCCTGATTCCATTGAATTCCACTGAGTTCAATTTGTGGCTTACCTCCCCACCCACAACCCACCTGTGTTTGTCAAACTGGACAGGCCCTGGCTCTGCCTCTGATTCCGCGAATGAAACAAATGAGACAAAGCCGACACCCCATGCAAGTGCTTTCATCCCCCTCACCTGCAAGGCTCTTCCTGGCTGCTTTGCCCAGAGCTCCAGAGCGTCACCGTCCTCCGCGTGTATGTCTCTGTCCTGGCCCTCCTCCCCCTCCTTCTCATCCCTCTCTCTCTCGCTGGTCTCCGAATTCCATGTTCTTTCACAGCACCTCACTGTCTGCAGCCTATATTTACCTGTCCAAACCCCATATGCTCGGCAGGATGATAGCACCTTCCACAGAGAGGGTCTTCCCCTTCAGTGGACATTGGACAACAGCAGCCCCCCGACTCCTGGATTCCTGGGTTCCTAGGGGGAGCTCAAAGCAGGCTCCCCTTTGTCCTTGATCTGTGTCTGAGGCCGCACGGAACCAGCACGCCCCCTCCTCTCCTGGGTGGAGGGCTGGGCCCATGTCATTTCCTCACTCTGTGGCAAGTTTCTCTGGACCACTCACTTTCCATGATGGGCCACAGAGACATTCGTTCCACAGTCATGCTTGTGGATTCTTCCTGCCCCTGGCTGGCAAGCCAGGCGCAAAGAGATTTGTCTGTGCTGCTTCTGCGGGCAGGAATTTTGAGTGATTTTCTTGTGGCATGACGTGGTGTTCAAGGAACTGTGGTCGGAGCGCAGTTCTTGAGAAGGCCTGTGGTTTGAGCTTTCATCTCCTTCGAGCATCCTTGTGCCAGACAATCACTACAGCTAGAGTCAGGGAGACAGCCTGGCGACACTCAAGGCTCCGGTCATCCTGGGGCTCTGCCCTTGGGTCCTTGCAGACAGAGCGATTAATTAATCTGTCCACAGCCCTTGTCACTCATGCGTGCACAGCTACCTGCTCCCCAGTTGTCCTGCAGGGACAGGAAAGGAAGCCGATGGGTGGCACACCAGTCCTCCCTTTCTGCTGTCCCCCTGCCTTGAGGATACATGTGAGCATCCCTTGCACAAGCACAGGGTGGGCATTGGGAGAGCTGGCACCAGCAAGGTGGCAACTGGTCCTGATTCATTCCTAGTTTCCCAAAGAACAAAAGAGCCCACTATTGTCCCCCACATGGAAGGAGGAAACTCTGGGGGTCAGGAGAGGTGGCCTTGAGCCTGGCTCTGTTGCCAACTCCCCTTTCTCGTCTGAAAAGGACACTGGCTCAGGGGCCATGCTGCATGAGCTGTGGCCAAGATCAATAATTCCCTTTAGCGAATTCCTTCCTTCCTTTCCCATCTCATTGGTGGGTCTCCTCCACAAATCCATGGGCTCCCCAGGGCCTAAGACCTTGCTGGGCCCACCTCTGCATCAGTAGCAGCCAGCCCTGGACCAGCCTGCAGCAAGTGCCCCAAAGATGCACCAGGCAAGGTCCAGAGGGAGAGCAGCCTGCAGTCCTGGGCCTCCAGGTGACCCTGGCCCACAAGGAAGCCTCTCAGAGCCTCACCTGTAAACAGGGAAAGACACTGTCCTACCAGCAGGGTTGGTGGATTAAGGACTAAGGACGAAATAAGTGCATTAATTTTCCATTACTACACAAGAAATGACCCCAAATTTAGAGCTTAAAACAAAACCTGTTCGTCATCTCACAGTTGTGTAGGCCAGAAGTCCAGGCAGGCCAGCTGGGCTCTCTGCTTTAGAAAGGCTAGCACCGAGGTGTCAGCCACGCTGGGTTCTCATCTGGAGCCTGTGGCGAAGAATTTTCTTCCAGGCTTATTCTTGTTGTTGGCTGAACCCAATTCCTTGAAGCTGCAGGGCCACGGCCCCCATTTCCTTGCTGGCTGTGAGCCGAGGGCCACCCTCAGTTGGTATGTGCTCCCCTTTCCAAAGAGCAACGGTGCACAGAATCCCTCTTGTGCTTCTAACATGGTTGACCTCTTATTTTGCCTCCAACTGGAGAAAGCTGTCTGCTTGTAAAGGACTCACTTGATGGGGCCACGACCCCACCAGATAACCTCTGCAAAGTTCCTTCATTGCAGTACCTAGGTTAGTGTTGAATGAATAACCAGGGGGTGGGGCTCTGGGGTCATCTCTAGAATCCTGCCAGTGTCAAGTGGTTGGCAGAGTAGCTGGCATATAGTAGGTACTCAATTTCACTGGGGATCTCGATGGTCTAGTGAGGGTGGTCCTGCCCTCACTGGGCTTCTGTAAGTCACAGAGGTGCCTCTGGGGCATGACTCAGGGACCAAGATTACTGGAAGCTGGGAGGCACAGATCCCAAGCATTTCCTTCAGGGATGAGGCAGTCTTTTTGTGACCATGAGGAAAAGACTAAGATCATCATGGAAACGAAGGCTCTGGCATTACCCAGCTCCTGAGCCTGTACCAGCATCACTGAGAAATTGCCAGGGGGGCGTAGGGCTCAAGCAGAGGGGTGACTTGATCTGGTGGAGCCTCTAAATGGATGCTGTGCAAAGACTGGATTTTAGGGGACAGGAGTGGAATCTGAGAGCCCAAGTATGAGGTTACTGTTTCAGTCCTGGTTATGTAAACCAAGGTGAGTGGCAGGGAGGGTGAGGGAAGTGGTGGATGCCAGGTCCCCTACAGAGAAAATGAAGGGACTTGGCTGATGGGCTGGGTGTGGTTTATTCAGGGAAGAGGGGAACCAAGGAGGAGCTGGGAAGCCTGTGGGAGGGTGGTGGGCTGGGGCAGAGGATAGACCGTATCTAGTTGGAGATGCCTAAGGAAAATCAGAGCCGAGGACGCCAGCAGTCAGACATATGTGCAGGTCGGGAGCACAAGGGGAAGCTCAGAGCTAGAGACACGATTCTTTACAAACTGTTCTTTATGAGAATAACCTGGAAGAGTGTTTAAAATGTGCATTTAGGAGAGGGCTGGGAACTCTGCCTGTTTAACAAGGGACACAGATGACTTCGTCCCCCTCAATTCTGAAACTCAGTCCAGAGACAACCTGATTTGCCCAGCCATTTAAAGGTTCCCACACCTTACCCACCAGGCTAACCACCACTCCCTAACATGCTTATTCCCCATAATTTGTCCCTTAGAAGGACTGAATTTTGCTTTGCTAACAGGTGAAATTACCTCCAAACCACAGGAAGGAGCAGAGGGGATTCCTAGAGATGGAGAACTCTGGAATCTCCATGCTGTGTGTGAGAGATGGTGTCCCAAGTGTCGAGGAACTGGTATTGGCTGTGCAGGGAAATCCTCATCATGGTGACCCATCCCTCCCCTCCCCAGAGCCTGGGAGGAGTCATTAAAAGTGGAAACGGTTTGGGAGTCCAAAAGAGAGGAGACATTCATTGCAGTTCTGGTGCCAGTATGCCTGGCAAGGAGTCCAGATCAACACTAAATGATGGAACACTTATCGATGCAAAGAAAGCCCCATGCAAGGAGCTAGAACAGCCTCGAAGGCCTATAAACATGGTCCCTGTCCTCCAGGCAATATGGAGTGGTGGGAAAAGTCCAGATTGGGAAGGAAGGCAACCTGGTTCCACCACTAACTAGCTGTGTGACTTCAAGCAAGCCACTGACCTCTCTGAGCCTTGGATTTCCAGTTTTGAAGCAGAGACAACCATACCTGCCTCACTGAGTTGTTAGGATTAAGCCAGGTAGAATATCTGAAAACAATTAGCACAGTGCCTGGCCCATGGTAGGCGCTCAAAAATGTTTATTCCCTTCCTTCTTGCCTTCTCATCTGGCTGTGGCAATGGCTGGGATAATTACGCTTGTGGTCTGATGATCTCTGCAGAACCAGGCTCCCCCTAAGCAGAACCTGTGGCATCCATCTCAGTGGACATGGACCCTCAGGTGCATTGGGAACAAATGCTCCCAGCTTTGTGCTCAGGCCCACCTCTTGGATGCAAGGTTGCCATTGAACAGAGCAGCCCCAGGACCTCCATCTTTAAGCCTAGTGGCCCAAAGATGACTCAGCTCTCAAAGCAGACCCCTGAACCCCGTCTTAGCGAGAGAGACTCATGCAACCTGACCAACCCCCATCAGCAGCCAGGATAGACACATCTGAGCTATGGGAGGCCTGCAGGTGAGGTGCCTTTGTCCTTTCCCAAAAGACCTTGCTTTTCTGTGTCTGCCACATTGTGTTCTGCATCTGTGGTTTGCGCTGTTCAGATCCTCCCCTAGAGCCGTGGTGCCACCTTCATTCAATAGCCAGAGCTCTGTGAGCTCTCTCCCAGAACATCAGCCTCTCCAGAAACACTCCCCTCCTCTGAAGACTGGACCCGCGTGTGTCCTCTGGGGTCCCATGGCACTCTGAGCTGGCCATCTTCTCTCCACCTTCTTTTATTTAAAGTTGTCGGATTTAAGGCTGGTCCATGGCTCCTCCACCTTAGGGACCGGCTCTAATTCAGTGCTGTCCTCCATGCCTGGCTCCGAGCGCACCACCAAATAGCTGCTCTGGGAATGTTTGCAGACGTGAACCCGAGTGAACTTGGCCTGCTGAGACTGATGGAGAAAAAGGCAGGGCTCAGCCAAGTCATCGCCCTAGTGATTTAGAAACCTGACAACAAAGTTAATTTTTTTGTGATTATAAAAATCGGACAATTTGCCAAGTTGAGAAAAGTATAAGAAGAGGGATATACTCAGTCCACCCAGAGACAATTTCTGTTCATATTTGGTTTATTTAGTGTTAATTCCCGATGCATTGTTCTATTCTGTATTCCTTGCTGCAGCTGTGATCAGTTACACATACAACTCCGTAGACTCTTTTTTCCCTACTTAACATTGTGTCATAAGCATTTCTTTCAAATGACTTGTTGTAAATATTTTTTAAAAACAGTTGCATAATCTTCCACTGGGTAAATTTGCCATAGTTTTACTTAACTGATCCTTGTTATTAGAAATTAAGGTTGTTTCCACATTTGCATTGTTACAAATAACACTGTGATGACACAACTTTGTACACACTTGATCGGTTATTTGGAGATCAGGGCCCACTCTATGCTGCTGGGATCCGTCAGGCTGAGCCTTGGTTCGGCATCAACAGCACAGATGTATTTTGCTTTGCCCATATAATGCTGGTCTGCTTTTTTTTTTTTAATGGGGAATTCACATACAAACTCTAATTCACTGCTTTTTTTCAAGAGTCAAAGGTTTTGGTGACCCTGGGCCCACATCCCTTGGTAAAGCCCTTTAGGTGGGGCATGCGTTCTCCCTTTTCTCCAGTCTCCACTACTGTCTCATTTACATGAAGGTCATGTGGCGGTAACCATATACCATTGCAACTCTGCTGATTTTTTTCTTAATGAGAAAAGTGATGAGATATTTCTCATACCTATACTTCTTTCAAAAGCAGGAAATGAAGGCCCCACTGAGAGGGCTTTGAAAGAGAACATTTTCTTGGTGGAATTGAAGAATATTCCTAAAATGTAATATGTAAATGAAGTGTATCTTTGTAGAAAGAACAAACCATTTAGTTCAAGTTTGGAACACATACTCTAAGTTCCCATGCCGTGACCTCTGCACACTTTACAATTCTCTGCTTGGCTCCTGGTCACTTTTCTGTGTGCAGCCTCTTCGAGGGAATGCCGGACCAGACCTTGGGCAGCAAATAAAGACATCTGACACAAAAAGTTTGAAACAATGAGGCACTTATATCTCACCTATCTCTCGGTTCCGAGACAGGGTGGGTTTCAGGCAGTCAGTCTGTCTTTCATGCTCTTGTCAGATTCTTTCCGGTCTCTGCACTCTGCAGTGATGTCACCCTGAAGGCGGTCTATTTCATGACTGCAAGGTGGCGGCCAGTGACAGTTGGGGCCATAGGCTTCTTATTCAAACCCATCGGGAGAAGACAAACTGACCTCCTTCCCAACCTTATGAATCCTTTCCTTCTGGCTGATCAGGCCAACTCGGAAACATGCCCACCCCTTGACAGATAATAGTCACTGGGGGAATGCTGTTAACCGGCTAGATTAATCTTGGTGGTGAATGGACTCAAGGGAGTCGCTCATGTCTATGACAGATTCCTTCCTTGGGTCCCCCTGACTTTGCTCATCCTCATTCCTGGCTGTGCTTTCTATCTGCAGGGACCCAACTCAGCATTTCTTGAGTCAAATGCCATATTTGATCCCAGCAGAAGCCAGTTCTCCCCAAACCAGGCAAACAGCATTTGCCTCTGTCACCTGTAACCCTCCTCTCAAAAAGCAAACAGGCTACTCCATTCTGACACCATCGTTCATTTCACTCTTTGCTTTGGGACTTCAGATGATCTCTCAACAACTCCATATTTCAAGATGTAATTTTTTTCAAGCCTCCACATGACCCCAGGAGACGGGGTGATGAGAACAGCACCACAGTGGTTTGCAGAGCGACAGACACTTAGGAGTAGAGATTGTTTTTCCGAGCAGACTCCTGATTTCCTCACGGTGGTTACACTATGTGCTAATACAACCTGTCACTGGGCTGTTCTTCTGCACATACTGGCCAGTGGGTACTCGGGAACCCGGTTCTGGTGTGCTGCAGGAGGCCAGCTTCCCAGGTTTCCAGGTTCCACACCTCCTGCCTCCTGCAATGTACTGTTTTGGGTGGGGAGGTTCTGCACCTAATGAGCCTGTCACACAACTCTGAGCTATCTGACCCTTTACCCTAGGCCAGTGCCAGCTACAATCCAGGAGACGCAAGCCCCTGAAGTCATTAGCCACCCAACAATTCAGGTTTTGCCGCAGCCTTCCCGACACTAATGTAATTTTGCTTCTGCTGCCGTGATTCTGGGTGGGGATTGGCCTCTGGGGATCTCTCTAAATGCACATTAGATCCACAGGCAGGTCTGCGTTCTCATCTACATGGGGGCCCCTTGCAAAGATGCTGTTTTACACTTAGCAGAAGGCAAAATCACAGAATGCTGGAACCGGAGAGGGTAACTTAGGAATTGGCAAATCTAATTCTTGTAGTGCAGCCCCAGGGCTCCCTGGAGTACTGATCAAAAAGGATGAGTCTAGCTTCAATGCCCACTTCCCCAAGGACAAGATAAGAGCCACTGACGCAGAACTGCTCCACAGAACTCCACCACCCCTGACCCTCCCACATGCACAAGGTTGCTTATATAAAGATGCTGGGGTCACAGTTGGAATTTATGCCACAGCCATAAGAAACCTGGGTCCTCATATTCCCATTACTTCCCTAACCAGTTTAGGAACTGGGCTTTTAGTATTCTGGTTTTGCATCCTAGTCCTTCCACTTAGTAGGCAGGGCTGCTGCACAGAATCACACAGGCTGTGCCCAGCCCTATAGTGTCTAGTCAAGGGGGTGAGTGGAACCAATATCCAGCTTGCTTTCTACTCACCACACCATGCCCTGTGGCATGGACTCATCTGCCTGGTTCCAAACTCTGTTTTATATATTTTTTTCCCATTTTTTTATTCTATATACAAATTTCTTTTTCATTTTAGTTTGTTTAGACACACTGTACATGCAATTCTTTTTCATTTAAAGTAAAATTGGCATGCAGTGAAGCACACTCCTAAATGTCCAATCTGATGGTTTTTTGGCCAACGTATGTATCCATGAAATCAACTCCCCATCAAGAAAATAAATATATCCATTTCCACAGAAAGTTCCCTCATGGCCCCCTGCTAGTCAACCTCCACCTCTCAAAAACAACCACTGTTTTGATTTGTATCCCCATAGAACATGATGGTTTGACCTGTTCTCAAATGTTATGTAGAAGGGATCACATGATTTTGTGTGTAGCTTCTTTTGTTCAGTACGATGTCTAAAAGAATTATACGCATCGTTGTGTATATTGGTAATGTTTTCTGTTGCTGAGCAGCATTCCATCATAAGAATATACAGTTGACCTTTGACCAACATGAGTTTGAACTTCGTAGGTCCACTTAAATGCGGGTTTTTTTCAATAAATACATGGAGCTTTTTTTGGCAATTTGCCACACTTTGAAAAAACATTTTCTTTTCTCTAGCTTACTTTATTGTGAAAATATAGTATTATAATACATATAACACACCAAATATGTATTATTAAATATTTATGTTATCAGTAATTCTTCCAGTCAACAGTTGGCTATTAGTAGTTAAGTTTTTGGGGAGTCAAAAGTTGCATGTGGATTTTTGACTGCTCAGGCGGTCGGTGCCCCTAACCCCTACATTGATTGAGGGTTAACTGTACTACAATTTACTTATCCACTCAACTGTTGATAGACATTTGGGTTGTTTCCAGTTTGGGGATATTTTAAATACACCTACTGTAAACCTTCTTGTGTAGGAGTTTTTGTGAATATCTAAGAACAGAATTTCTAGTCATACAGTAAGTATATGTTGAACTTTAAAAGAAACTCTATGAGTGAATTCTGTATTAGTTTATGAAAAATATAAAGTATAAATATATACTGTGTGTATATGAAATTTCTGGGTGTTCCACAGGTTCACCAACATTTGGCATTATTTTAAAAGTTTAGGTCTTCAAGTGGCATGAAGTGGTATCTCATTTGTAGTTTCAATTTGCATTTCTATAATGACTAATACTGTTGAATACTTTGTTATGTGCTTATTGTGCATTTGACTGTCTTCTGTGAAACGTTCAAATCTTTGCCAAATTTTTATTGTGTTGTTTGTCTTTTCATTATTGAGTTGTAGGAGTTTAAACATATATCCTAGATAATAGCCCTTCTTCGGATAAATGTTTTGCAAATATTTTCTCCTAACCTTTGGCTTCCTCATTCATTTTTTAAAAACAAGGCCCTTTGGTGACTAGAAGGCTTTCGTTTTGGTCAAGTCTAATTTGTCAGTTTTTCATATGCTTATCCCTTTCTCTGTCCCAGGTGGGAAATTTTTACGTACCCCAAGACATTAAGATATCTTCTTATGTTTAATTTTATAATTAATATTTCAACCTTTATATTTAGGCACATGATCCATCTTAAATTAGTCTTAGTAATCTGCAGAAGAGATCTAGGTTCATTTTCCCCCATGTCATTATCCAGTCATTCCACGATCTGCTGAAAAGACTTTCTTTCCCCATTGGATTGTTTTGACACCCTATTTAAAAAACCTACATTAAGTGTGGATTCCTTCCCAGGCTCTCTATTCCATTCCAATGGTCTATTTGTTGATCTTTATTTCAGTATCATACTTTCTTGATGAATGTGGCTTTAAGTCTTCATGTCTGAAGTCAGAAAGTGGACATCCTTCAACTTTGTTCTTTCTTTCCAGGATTGCTTTGTATATTCTAGGTATTCCCATTCAAATTTCAGAAGGACATTGTCAGTTTCAGAAGGGGATAAAAAAAAAAACCTGCCAGTAATTGATTTGATTGGGTTTGCATTAAATCCATCACTGATTTAAAGAAAATTGACACTATAAAACATTGAGTCTTTAAATCCATGAACATAGTATAGTGATCTCTTTATTTAGATTTTCTGTCATTTCTCTCAGCAACATTTTTTAGTTTTGAATATATAGATCTTGCATATCTTTTAAAAAATTTATTCCTTAATATTTAGCTGTTTTTTTTAATATTTTTAAAATGCCATTATTCTTTAAAATTTAAATTTCAAATTGTTGCTGCTAACATACAACTATGGTTGATTTTTGTATATTAACCATGTATTTTGTGATCTCTCAAACTTTGCTTATTAATTCTTTTTTTTCTATACTTGATTTTAATGAATAGTACAGTTAAAAGATAATTCAGAAAAGTATCCATGAGTCCTGTCAGTCCTGGCACTAAAAGATGTGAATAACTAAGAAACTGTATTAGCTACATTAGCTATTTATTGTTATGTAATGAATTATTATCTCACAGTCTCGCACAGTCAGGAATCTGGGCATGACTTTTTTGGAGCCTCTACTCCAGGGTCTCACAAAGTTATAATCGGCTTGTTTACCAAGGCTGCCATCTCATCTGAGGCTAGACTGGATAAGAATTCATTTGTAAGTGCATATGGTTTGTTGGCAGCATTCAGTTCCTTGCAGGCTGCTGGATTGAGGCCCTTTGTTTCTTGCTGGCTGTCAACAGGACCCCACCCTCAGCTCTTTGCAAGATGTCCCTCTCCATATGGCAGCTCACAACACAGCAACTTGTTTCTTTCATTCCAGCAAAGGACAGAGAGTCTTCCAGTAAGACAGTTACAATCTTCTGTAATACAATCTCATACAGATAACCATGTACATATATAATCACCTTTGCCATATCCTATTGGTTAGAAGTAAGCCACTGGTCCCACTCAAATTCAAATGGAAAGGACCACATAAGGTAATGAACCCCAGGAAGCAGAGATTATGGGGACCACCTTAGAGTTTGTCCAGCACACTAACTAAATACCTAAATACATAAGTGAAAAAGGGAAAAGGGAAAGATACTTTTTATGGTAACAGGCCAACTAATCAATGATAGATAGTCAGGTAATCACTGTTTTCAACCATCACAGCCATAAATTATATAAATAAGAATCATCAGTAGATACTAAAACCACTAAATAAAAATATGTTAGAGAACAGGATATTTACATAATCTCAAAATACTTCCTGATAGACTTTTACATCCAACCATAATTTACTGTCCAGCATAAAACTTGTAAAAATTTTGACAAAATATTTGAAACAATGCTTTTAAAACACTGGAAAACAGAAAAGACCAAGAAAGTGATCCTTGAGAGAAGGGAAACAAATGAGGCGAGCCCTATAATTGCCCCAACTCACTGCATGGAGAGAATTTCTTGCCATACTTCAAGGAGAGAGAACACTGGGTCTAGCATTCTCCTTGAGTTGGGGAGATGAAGTTGAGAATCTGAGGAGGCCGAGGTGGACAGAATTTTCAGGGTGAAGTACCAGAGAGGAGAGAGCAGCATAGAGAAGAGAGAGCTGGAAAGGGAGAGCACTTTGGAGATCTTTGGAAGGTTCCCCTCAAATCTTCCTCTCCGTACTGATCAGTACATGTGTGTAAGAAAACTACCCAAGTCATGGGAAAGTAGGTGGAAAAATCCTGCCCTCACACAGGCTGGAAACCTGTTGCCAATAGCCAGAGTAGGTCATTAAGTAGGGTATTCAGAAGAGTATTGCTTCAGTTGTGTAGCAAAATTAGCCCTAGACTAAAAGCTGCTGTGGTCCCACCGAACAAAGCTTAAAAGCAAGCCTTAAAAGGATCAAACTATTTTTTTGGAACAAAGCTCAAAAATATTTTATAGGAATACAAAATTATCCAGTATTCATCAAATCATAAAGTAAGGCAACCAACAAAAATTATTGGTCATGCAAAGAAGCAAAGAATATAACTTACAATGAGGAGCAAAAAAGTCAATCAGTAGACAATAGATCCAGAAATGACCCTGATGATAGAATTAATAGACAAAGACATTAAAATTATTATAACTGTGTTTCATAGGCTTAAAAAAGTAAAAGAAAGCACGAGCATGTTAAAGAAAAACATGGAAGATATAAAAAAAAAGTCCCAAACAAAACTAAGAGGCTGTATATCAGCTACACTTCAATTAAAAAAGAAAAACTAGAGGCAAAAAAAGAATGAAATGAAAAATACATTGGATGGGATCAACAACAGATTCAATACTGTAGAAGAACTTAACCTAAAGACATAGCGACAAAAACCAGCCAAAATGAAAAAGAAAAAAAGCTGGAAAAATAATGGCCGTATGCACAAGTTGGAGCTCACAAGGATGAACTGACACCCAGTCAGTTCTCATTGTCTCTGATCTGGATGGCATGTGTATCCTGCAAAAGACTTAAACAATGCTATCAACAAACTTGACCTAATTGACATTTATAGAATTTTGTACTCAACATCAGCAGAATAGATACTGTTTTCAAGATCACATAGAACATTTACCAAGACAGACTATATTCTGGGCTTTAAAACAAGTCCTTAATAAATGTGAAAAGATTCTTATCATACAAAATATGTTCTCTAACTTCAAATAAAATTAAATTACAAGTCCAGAGGAAGACATCTAGAAATCCTCTACTTTTTGTTAATTAACTAATATGCTTCTAAATAACACATGGTTCAAAGAAGAACTCAAAAGGAAATTAGAGAATATTTTGGACTTAAGGAAAATGAAAACACAACGTATGAACATGTTTGAGGTACAGCTGAAACAGTCCATATGGGAAAATTTATAGCAGTAAATGTGTGTATGAGAAAGGAGGAAAGCTCTCAAGTCAAAGACCAAGCTTCCATATTAAGAAAGAAGGAAAAGGAAAACAAACCCAGAGTGAGAAAAAGAAAGGAAATTAATATAAGAGCATAAATCATTGAAACAAAAAATAGAAAAAATATATTTAAAAAATTGATGAAACTAGAACTGATTCTTTAGAGGATCAATAAAATCAATATTACCTCAGGCAAAGAGATCAGGAAAAAAGAGAAAAGACATAAATTACCAATATAAGGAATGAGAGAGGAGACACCACTGCACATCCAACAGACATTATAATCATAGTAAGGGGATAATATGAACAATGTTGTGCCAAAATTTTTGACAATTTAGGTGAAATGTATAAATTCTCTGAATATATAAACTTCCAAAGCTCACTAAAATAGAAACAATACCTGTATAGTTATGTATCTATTAAAGAAACTCAAATTTTGGTTAAAAACTCCAGTCCCAAATGCCTTAACTGATTAATTTTACCAAACATTTAAGGAAGAAGTAATACTAATTCACAAACAATATACAAAGTCATCAAGAAAATACTTCCTATCTCAATCTATGAGGCCAGCATTACACTAATGTCCAGACTAAACAGTCATTGCAACATCTCTTATAGCAGTGCTGTTTTATCAAACCAATATTCCATCAAAGTTCATACACTGAAATTGGTTATGCCTCCTTAATGTATTTTTATCTAGAACAATTCTTCCACCCTTTTCTCTTCTCTTTCATGACTATCCCTAGATTGTTAAATCTCACCACTTCTGTCAGGTGCTTGAGTTGATAAGCATGCACTAAAACTGTTTCCCTTAGCTTCAGGTGAACGCAGAGCAAGTATAAAGGGATATAGGACACAGCACCCATAGAATGTACTATAGGTTGTTTCTGGTAGACATATTCTAAAAAACTTGAATTCCTATTAATATTTCTAATTCAAAATGAACATAATAGAATTTTTCTTTAAAATTTTGTATCTCTTTTCTCTTAGACTAAAAATCTTGGTTTTTAATAATATTAACATTTACTTATTTGTTTTATCTTACAATATACATCATTAGATCCAAAATTGCATTACCACAACTCCTGCTTCTTTCTTCCTATTAGTTGTGTGAAATATCTTTTTCCATTCCTTCACTTTTAGTCTATGTATGTCTTTGGGTTTAAAGTGAGTCTCTTGTAGACAGGACATAGATGGGTCTTGTTTTTTTATCCATTCAGTGACTCTATGTCTCTTGATTGGTGCATTCAGACCATTTACATTTAGGGTGATTATTGATAGGTATGTACTTATTGCCATTGCAGGCTTTATATTTGTGGTTACCAAAGGTTCAAGGTTAACTTCCTTACTATCTAAGAGTCTAACTTAACTCACTTAGTATGCTATTACAAACACAATCTAAAGGTTCTTTTTTTCTCCTCCTTTTTCTTCCTCCTTCATTCTTTATATATTAGGTAGCACATTCTGTACTTTGTCTATCCCTTGATTGACTTTGGGGGTAGTTGATTTAATTTTGCATTTGCTTAATAATTAATTGTTCTGCTTTCTTTGGCTGTGGTTTTATTACCTCTGGTGACATAAACCTTAGGAACACTTCCATCTATAGCAATCCCTCCAAAATACACTGTAGAGACAGTTTGTGGGAGGTAAATCCTCTCAGCTTTTCCTTATCTGGAAATTGTTTAATCCCTCCCTCAAATTTAAATGATAACCTTGCCGGATAAAGTATTCTTGGTTCGAGGCCCTTCTGCTTCATTGCATTAAATCTATCATGCCACTCCCTTCTGGCCTGTAAGGTTTCTGCTGAGAAGTCTGATGGTAGCCTGATGGGCTTTCCTTTGTATGTGATCTTATTTCTCTCTCTGGCTGCTTTTAATAGTCTGTCCTTATCCTTGTTCTCTGCCATTTTAATTATTATATGTCTTGGTGTTGTCTTCCTTGTTTCCCTTGTGTTGGGAGATCTGTGCACGTCCATGGCCTGAGAGACTATCTCCTTCCCCAGATGGGGGAAGTTTTCAGCAATTATTTCTTCAAAGACACTTTCTATCCCTTTTTCTCTCTCTTCTTCTTCTGGTACCCCTATAATACAAATATTTTTCCCTTTGGATTGGTCACACAGTTCTCTCAATATTCTTTCATTCTTAGAGATCCTTTTTTCTCTGTGTGTGTCAGCTTCTTTGTATTCCTCTTCTCTAATTTCTATTTCATTTATCATCTCCACCATATCTAATCTGCTTTTAAAACCTTCCATTGTATGTTTCATTTCTGATACTGTGTTCCATAATAATTGGATCTCCGACTGGAATTCATTCCTGAGTTCTTGAATATTTTTCTGTACCTCCATGAGCATGCTTATGATTTTTATTTTGAAATCTCTTTCAGGAAGATTCATGGGGTCGATTTCATTTGACTCTTTCTCTGGTGTATTTATGATTTTGTTTTGAACCAGGTTCCTTTGAAGTTTCATATTTGTATGTGGTGCCCTCTAGTGTCCAGAAGCTCTACTATCTGGAGCTGCTCAGCCCCTGGAGCAATTTTGGAGGTCTCAGAGGAGTGGTGTGGGTGCCTGGGGGGAGGTAAGAGCTGTTTCCTGCTTCCCAGCTGCTATGCCTGTCTCCACTACCAGAACCAGTGGGCCGAACACACAGGTGTAAGCCTCTGTGCTTTGTGTTTGTAGCTGTGGTAGGCGGGGCTTCCCTCTGGCTGACCTGATGCCAGGGCAGGGATTGCTGGTTTGCAAGCCTGAGCCAGGTGCAGGCTAGCCGGGAGGAAGACACAGCAGGCTGTATATCATGGATGGGTCCTTGGAGCTGCGTAGCCAGCCAGGGGCTGGGGTGCCTGAAGATCCTGAAAGTTCCCAACCTGCTGGGCAGAGTGCACCAGGACAATTTTGTCTACCTGTCCTTTCTCCTGAGCAGTAAGCTCTGTGCAATCCTTGCCCCTTTAGCAGCCCTCTCATTGTTAGGAAGTCTCTCAGACTGCCCTCCTTTCTTTTGTCCCAGAGCAGCTGGATATGGATCCCTGTTTTCCACAAGCAGCTGGAATCTCAGTCTCTCCAAGTATTCTGCCTGTCTTAGCTTTCTAAGCCCTCTAGTCACCAGAGCACCATGTAATGTAGGTTTGTGCTCCCAGAGCAGATCTCCAGAGCTAGGTGTTCAGCAGTCCCAGGCCTCCACTCCCTCCCCTCTTTGTTTCTCTTCCTCCTGCCAGTGAGCTGGGGTGGGGGAAGGGCTTGGGTCCCACTGGGCCACAGCTTTGGTACATTACCCTGTTCCGTGAGGTTTATTCTTTTCTCCAGGTGTATACAGCCTGGTGCAGCCCTCTTTCCTGTTGCTCTTTCAGGATTAGTTGTATTAATTATATTTTCGTATTATATGAGGTTTTAGGAGGAAGCCTCTGTCTCACTTCTCATGCCGCCATCTTTAATCTCCACTTATTAATTCTAATAGTTGTGTTTTGTAGCTTTTTTATCATTTCGTATGTAAATAATTACATCATCTACAAAAATTTTATTTCTTCCTTTTCTGCCTTTATGCGTTTGATTTGCTTTAATTGCCTATTACATGGCTGGAACCAACAGTACAATATTGATAAAAGAGATGGGAGCAGGTATCCTCGCTTTGCTCCTGGTCTTAAGGGAAAAGCATTAGAGTTCACCATTAAGTATAATGATAGTTGTAGTTTTCATAATTCCTTTTCCTTCTATTCCTACTCTTCCAAGACTATTATTAAGACTGGGTGTTGAAATTTGTCAAGTGTCTTTTTGTGTATCTATTAAACATATTGGGTGATAATAGTTAAGATTTTTGTATTTATATTCATAATGGATGTTTATCTGTAATTTATTTTTATGTAATGTCTTTGTCAGCTTTTGATGTTAGGGTTATACTGGATGGTTATGTCTGCAGAATAACCCTTCTTTCTTAGCTTATATTTCTTCTTTTTTTTCTTGATTTGTCTAGCTAAGTGTTGTATTCCTTCTTTTATCTTTAGAAAGGACCAACTTTTGGATTTATTTTCTCTACTGCATACTTTTTCCTATTTCTTAATTTCCATCTTTATTACTTTCTTCTTTCTACTTACTTTGATTTTACTTTGCTCTTTTTTCTAATTTCTTACTGTAGCAACTTAGAATGTTGATTTAAAACCATTCTTTTCTAATATAAGCACCTAAAACCATAAATTTTCTAAGTGCTGTATTTGTTACACTGCACAAATTTTCTTCTGTTTTAAATATTTTCTAATTTCCATGATTTCCTCTTTGACCCATGGATTATTTAGAAGTCTGTTGTTTAGTTTCCACGTATTTGTTGATTCGCCAGATATATTTTTATCATTGATCTTTAATTCCATTTGCTTCTACTTTTCATGATTTAAATCTTTATAAATATATTAAAACTTAGTTTATGACCCAGCATCAGGTCCATTTAGGTAAACATACACTCTGCACTTGAACTAAAGACAGACTGTGGAGTTGCTGAGTGTAGTGACTGACAGTGTTGTTTGGATTATCTATGTTTTATGGAACCTTGTGTCAAGTTGGCTTATCAGTTGTTAAGGGAGGGATATTAAAAGCTTTTTATAGGTCCCTTCCTAAAGGGATCTTTAGGTCCCTTACATGCTTCGGATCATGGTACCCTTCTCTTCAAAAACTGGCAAGGGGTGCCCATCATCTGCAGGGCAAGGCCAAACACCACAGCATGGCTTTCCATGCCCTCCAGGACCCAGCCCTCCATACTTCTCCAGTCTCACCTTTCACCAAACAGCACAATTAAAGCAGCCAAGGAAGGTCTCACTGCCGATGCATGAACACAGGGTGGAGCATGGAGAGCATTGGAGAGCAGGACTATTCTCTCCACCCTGCCTCGTGCACAACAAGGCACACCCCAGGGATCCCGAGAACTTCCATTGTGTTGGCACTTCAAAGGTGCCCCATTTGGAACAACAAGTGAAGGGCGTTACTTACATCTATCTGGTTTTTAGCAGGCAAAAACATGCTCCTGATGTGTCAACCTCTGTCTTCTGGCTGTTACTCAAATTGAAATAGGCAGTGAATGGGAAGTAATATAACTCCATGATATCACATAGGACATGGGCTTCTCTCCAATTTCTGAGGAGAACATGAGATTACGTTTGATAAATGGATTTACAGGAGAGGTCTCTTTGAAGACCTATAATTAAGCAGCCATCAACAGTTAAATAAGGCTGATTTATTCTGGCATTGCCAAACTTTTGGGTTACTCTTGCAGGGCCCCAGGCTGCAGCCCTCGGACACTTCAGTGAAGGATGCCATTTCCCCCTCTTCTCGCTTTGTGGATGGACCTCCCATTCAAAACTCTGCTTCACTGCTTCCTCCTCCATAAAGGCTTCCTTGATTTCCCTTCTCAGAGTTGCTTTCTGCCCCCTACCACTGCCCCATGAGAGCTTGCTTATATTCTATTTTAGTGTAAGATGATAGGAAGAAAGAGAGGTTCTGGAGACAGATGTGAGTATGTATCCTGGGTCAACTACAAGTTGGCTTTAAGATAAAAACTAACTGCTTAACCTTCACAAACCTGTTTTCTCATCTGTAAAGTGGAGTTAGTGGACACTTACACATAAGTTCTTGTGGGAATTAAGCGAGGCGATACATGCAAAATACTGTAGTCCTAGCCAGAAGGGGCCTCAGCTGGCGCTAGTGCCTTTGGTGATGCTGCGGGACAACCGTCACAGTTGGCTTGGTTAGTTCTGTCTTAATTACAGTGGTTCTTTTTACCTATCTGTCGCCCCTTCGAAACTCTAACCTCTTAGAAGAAAGATTTCTATATTCTGTCTGATTTCTATATTCCAAACATCGGTTTTGTACCTAGTACATAGCACACACTCTGGAAATGTTGTTTAAAATGCGAAATGAGTTGAACCAGACCCTAAAACTGACATGAAAACACATTTCTTTCTCAATGTTGTAACAAGCCCACCAATTGTGGAGTCAAGCAGCTGGGTAAGCATTGTATCAGAATATATATTTTCAGATGTATCTAATGTGTTCCTTTGCGTGGTTGGGTGCCAGGGGAAATGTGAGGTCAGACTCACTTCTTACTTGCATCTTTTGAGTTCTTGTTGGTGTTTCACCCTTGTTGAGTTCCTGTAGAACTTGTACACTAGAGTTCCTGTTCTTATACACTACAGGATGCAGGGTGGGGTGGCCTGGAAGTTTTTACTCCTGTTTTGGAAGCTGGCTGTGTTCTGATTGTTAAACACATCCTCCTTCCCCACCCTGGGTGACTGGGGGAGAAAGACCCAGGGATAGGCCAAGGCCTAACTCAAATACCACCCACTAATATATTGCTTTAGAGGCAACTAGCTGGTCTGTGTTTTCCCATTCTTGGCACAGGCATATAGAGGTGTTTGTTTTGCAATGTCCAGGGGAGCTGCAGGCCAGAACAATGGTGAATGATTTATATGATAAAGTGTATTTGAGTTCCCAAGTGTTGCTAAGCATATTAAATACCTGTCTTCCCTTTTCAGTCTCAGCCAGTCGTTTCTGGATATATCCAGAAGGAATTTCACTTAGTTCACATGATTTTTCAAGTTGCTGTTTTATCTTTCCCCTTAATCTTCCTAGCCCTTGGTAATTACTGCTCTGCCTCTCAACCTTCTAGCGACAGGGGATCAATGTTCAATTTAAATGGTAAGTTTTAGAAATTAAAATTTTAAATTCCATATTAAAAATTTTAAAGATTTACCATGAATGAGTCCTAATCCATCTGTATTAAAATCATAGGTCTTCCTGTTCTAATCCACCATGTGGATGTCATGTCTATATTTCTAACTTGGCGAGATGTCCTACCTGAATATCCTCAGGGCAAGGATCAAATTTTTAGGAGGACTGATATTTATGGAAAAACATTGTTTCAAATCCCTGAACGCAGACCTGGTGGGCAGTAGCCCCTCATTTTATAGAATTTCCACTATATTGATACACTGGACCTAAATCACCTCAAAAACACAGGTAATAGTAAAACGCAGTAAAAAAAATTAAGAAATGATGACTTTTGAGTATTTTCCACCATTGTTTTAAATATAATTTACTGAATTATAAATTTACGGAGTTTAATGTTTGATAATATCCATATGAAACTTCTGAAAATTTTATAATTGGCTCTCAATGCAAGTAAAAGTCAGCTCTCACACACCACCGGCTTCAAACTCGGGCACTGGAATCTCCCCAGAGTTCCCCAGCCGATTCTGACATCTAGTCATTGCTGAGAACCACTGCCCAAGCCAGAGGTCTTCAATTGTTTTGTTTTTTGTTTTTTGTTGTTTTTTTTTTGCAAGTGAACTCTTTCGGGCAGCTTTGAAAATCACCGCTTTGCACATACTTAGGTGGACACCTAAAGCTCATCTTCAGCTGAGATAGCTGCAAAGCCTATAATTTCCAAAATATTGTAAATATTACTGTTTTGAAAACAGAAGAGTTTCATTTCTCTTCTTAAAAGTATCCTATGAAATCTAAATGCCATAGCAATTTGATGCTTTGTAGGGGAAAGAAAACTCTTTTTCCCTGCTACCGGCTAGGTCTCCATAGCAAAAGACACATGAACAAGAGAAAAACACACAAATTTATCATCATGTGTATTTCATATATGCCCGGAAGAAACTGAAGGATGAGTAACTCAAAGCTGTTGGGCTTATCTAGCATCTTTAATGAAGCACTAGGACGTTGGAGAGAGATGATAGGACAAAGGAAAATCGTTTTAAGTTTTCAAGGGCGGCAGACTGTAGCGAGGTAAGTACCTGGTGAGCGGCAATGGAGGTACGTTTTTCGGCAGAGTTCTCTGGTACTGTTTCTGGGCTGATAAGAATGAAGAGCTTATCTCCAGGAAAGGAAAACTTATACCCTAACTTGAGGCAGAAAGGGGGAGAGTAGAGAAAGCTTTTCCTGTATTTGCTCTGCATCTTAACTGCCTTCCGCTCAAAATAATTGTTATGTAAAATAGGCATATTCCTGGCATGATATTTTCTGGTTTGCTTTAGTGCCCATTATCAAACATTTATATAAACCCATGATGCATTTTTAAAAGTTATACATTTTATATTGTTGCTTTTTCTCTTTGAACTCATATTGCCCCTCCACTTCTCTTTCCAAAATTTTATCTCAGTGTCATAAGTATAGCCTGCCTGCTCTAATATGGCTGTAGGGGAATGCAGACTACTGTAATTCCCTCTGAACATAGGCTCTAAGTGTTTAAAAAAAGTCTTCTGAATTGAAATATTATTATGATGATTGCTAGTTCACAACTGAATAAGCGACAGAATGTATCGCAAATTATGTGAATTTTTAAACATAAAAAGCAAAACGTTATCAGGGATGCACCCCCTCAGGGACGTGTGGGGCTTTCTCTCTCCATTAGTTCCTGTGTCTGTGGATGCATTACTAAGTATTTCAGGAATGCACTGGGGCCAGCATTAGTTGTAGTCTACTTTTCATTTTTATAGATGTAAGTTCCAGAAGCCTTTTTCACATAAATAAGTAGATGGGACGAAAGGTGCATTGCATCAGATGTCACTCAATTCTTTGATTGTCCTCTAAGTTGTATGCCAAAAGTCACATAGTTCTCACTTGTCAAAAATGATTTTTAATACTCTGTCAGCACAATAAGGTCCTTCAATGTCATTGGGAGAATTGCAAACCACCTCACAAACAAAAGGGCAGCTAGACAGGGATACTTCTAACTGTCTCTTTTTTGGTGCTCTGAGGTGTTTGTATCCCTTGACAAACCACCACAGTAAGGGGGCAACGGGCCTGGCTTCCTTGTGAGGTAGGTGGGAGGAGGCAGGAGAGAGGACGGAAGCTGCCTTCCTCTTGGACTGCAGGCCAGGCTCTGGGGTAGATGGGCATTAGGAAAGAGCCTGCAAGCGGAGACTCTGGGCATTTATACCCTTAAAGGAGAACTGTCTTCCTGTGCCCCAAGCAGCAAATGCAGCCCAGTGTGAGGACACAGAGAGGGACTGGAGCTCCCCAGCCTCAGCCCCAGGAGGGCCCTGCTGTGGCCTGGGTCCAGCCTTGTCTGCAGCTGGTATGGGGGAGGGGGTGCCCCTGAAGTGTTGCAGCATCTTCTGGGTGGACATCAGAGCTATGCCTTCTGGGACCAGTTTTCATGGAAAACCAGAAAACTGTTTCTAACAGGAGCAGAAGCTAGCAAGGCCCCGGCCCTCCATTTTCCCATTTGAACAGGGGATTTGTAACACCAACTTCACGGTTGAGGGATGAAGTGAGATGGAGACTATTTTGGGAGCATCTAGCATGGTTCAAGCTCAGGGAAGTGGTTCTCCCAGGGCAGAGCCCAAGAGCAGTGGGGACACGGGGTCTGTAGGCGGAAGAGACTCTACAGTCGTAGGAACCTGCTCTTTGCTCTTCAGAAAAGTTGCCCCAATCTTGAAATTAAGGCAAATTGCAGGGTCTCAGCTGGTCTTTTCCACATCCTTCCTTGTTTAATAGCCTCGCCAGAGGACAGCGTACTTGTGTCTGACTTTGCTAACACACGCAGTGTTGTGAAGTTCCATGCTGGTTTGTAGATTTTTGTCTGGCAGAAATGCCAATTTTTTTATTTGGTTGAAGAGAGAACCCTAAAGATGATGCCTTTATTGACATTCGCCAGTTTTGTATCTCATCTAGCAATCTTACTTTTTAAAAAACCTTTAAGAATAGATATATTTAAGGTATCCAGTTCCTCAAATACTCCCTGAACCAGTTCTGTCACTTTACTGTTTCCCTCACTAGTGAGTTGAATAAATCTTTCACATGTGTTCATTCTGCATATTTTTTTCATTCCCTATTTTTATGAGAATCATGTTTTAAAGTTTTGAAATTTATATATTGCATATATGTGGTTTCTTTTGACCTTAGTTAATTCTCTTGGTCTTGGAAATAGACATTAGCATCCCCATTCTACAGATGAAGAAACGGAGGCTCACAGAGAGAAAGGAGCTTGACCCAGTTGCCCCAGACAGTGAGGAGCAAAGAGTGGATAGTGTGTGTGTGTTGGGGACAGGACAGGGAATGGAAAAATGGAGCCTTTAAGATCTTGGGGCCCCTTATTTGCTTTGACTGAAGACAGGTGTATTTTTAATGCCATATTCACGTCCTTCCCTCTCTACCCCACCAGCCCAAGCTTGTGGGGTGGCTCCAGGCTGCGTGAACTGGCTCTTCTCTGAGCAACTCCACTTCTGGTTGAGGGACTGTTCCACATACGGCCCTGCAAAGTCCATGCCTCGGCCTATGATGCAATGGCTCACTGCTCAGAGGCTCCAGGGGCCACCTGAGCCCCATCCCCAGGGGCTGCACCAAATGACAGGGGGAGGTGGGATAATCTGCCATTTCTCCCTCCCCCACCACCCCAGGAAAACCCCAATCTAGAATCTCCTCTCTCAATGTCACAGGGGACTCGACCTGGCCCTGCCGGGAGACCTGAGCCCCCCTGAGCAGTGAGGAGTCCCCAGCCTGCTTCCAGCCACTGCTCCCATTAGTGGGACCCATCGGCCTGGGGTGCTAGTGGCAACCAGATAGAGCAGAACAACAGGCACCCAGATATGGGTATGTGTGTGTGTGTAAAGTTAAATGAGATTGTATGAGATTTCAGATCCAGTGACCTGCCCTCTGTAGCCAGTAACAAAGCATGAGTATCATTTCGTATGATCACATTTTCACATCTGTTTCTACTGCATAATGTCCCATTGTGTGGATGGTTCTATCATTAAACAATCCCTGTCAGAGGCCATTAAGGTTGGCTCTAGTGTTTTGCCATTACAAACAACCTGATTTTTTCACAAGGTGAAATGTAACAACAGTTAGATGCAAACCTTCCACTGCATGTTCCCTTTCCCCCAATAACCACAATTGCAGTTATGGTGTCTCCAGTGCCCACTGTGTGATGGAGCTGTGCCAGCGGCTCTCCCATTGCGGGGCGAGGCTGTCACCTCCACTGTAGAGTTGACAGAGCTGGTCTTCGGAGACTTTCAGTAGCATCCTCTAGCCACACTGACCAAGGTGAGAAGGCCCAGGCTTTGAACTCTAGTCTGCCTGATTTTAGAACCCCAGAAGCCTTGGATGGAGGATCTGCCAGGATGAGTGTATTGTTTTTAATTTTCTATATTCTATGATGCTTTGGCATTTGGGGGCCTTGTGGACCTGGGGAGGGGTGGTCTCTCCTAGAGCTGGCTAATTTCTAGAGAAAGCAACAACGTGCCTGTCAGTCAAGAGCCCTCACCCCTATCCACACCCCTACTCAGGTCCCTTATCACGCTCTCACACACCAAGTCGACATTCCCCCTGCCCTAAGGCCCCCAGGACCAGGTGCTGAACAGCTAGGGACCACCCAGTAGCCCAGAGCCCACTGAAATAATCAACCATCCAATCCTAAACAGACCAGTACACCTGCCCTGCCTTGCCTGTTCTGTCCCCCCAAGCCAGTGAAGGCTCCGACCCACGTTCTCGTCCACACCTGCCCCCGGTGCTTCCCCAGGTGGCCCTGAATGACATGGCATGCCCCTTCCTCTTGAGAACTGTTAATAAACTATTCTTTCAAGGCAGTTGTTTCCAGGTCTGTCATCTAATCATACCTGATTAAAACAAAATCCTGGGTGCACTTTAAAACAACAAGGAGGCCAACTAGGACCCAGCTTGGGGCGGGGACCTCTCACCCAGTTTTCCCTCTTTGGCCCTCTGCCTCTCCACTGATCTCGGGTCATCTCTCCTCTCTGCTCCCAGTCTCCTCCATGTGGGAATGGTCAATTTCTCAAGTTTGCTAAAGTCTAGGCTATGATGCCCTGGGCTAAATTTGTTCAGTTTCTAAAACATTGCTTCTGGATATCCTGGAATGCTTAGCTTGTTGGTGTGTGCTACCCACCTCCGAGAGCCAGGAGCGGACTGCACTGTCTGCAAGGAACAGAGAAGCTGATTTCAGTTGCAGAGCAAGTATCTGTCCTTCACGAAGCTGACTTATTCCAAGGTTTCACAAGTCTTTCTTACAACTAGCTTTCAGAGGCCAAGAGCCCCAGATAGTGCAGGGTTTCATAAATTAAAATGTCAAAGGGCTTCCATGAAGCTTTATCCTGAAGTAAAAATCCTATTTCTTTTAAAGAATTTCTTCAAGAGACATTCTTTTTTGTGAAGCCTAGAGGGGGAAGAAAAAAGTGGCAGGGGAAAAAAATAGAAAATGGAAATTCAAGATGCAAAATTGTTCAGTATTTTTCCTCAAGAAAAAAAAAACTAGACTTGGTCCTTAAATTGAGTTTCATAATCTGTTTGTTGAGTCTCAGAAGGAGATGAATGTTCTCGGGAGCTGCCAGGAAATCCGAAGACTTGGTCCACTTGTGAGGGGTGTGGCGTGTGCACCAGGCTAGGTTCCCACCCAGCCGTGTCCTCTTTTCTGGACCTGCTGTGTGGCTAAGCTGGGACACTCAGTAATGTGGCCCAAGGAAGGACTGACAGGGACTCTTCTGCTGAACACATGGCACTCACAGGAGAGCCAGGCTGGCATCGTGCAAGGTCTGTGTTTCTCTGAGATGTTCCACCAGCATATCCTGGAGGTTTGTCTCCCAAGAAACGAGAACCAAGTGGTGTTGAGATGACCAGAGATTCAAAGAGGCAGGATACTGGGGGGTCGGGGTGAGTGGGGAGATAGAGATTAGATGGGGTTCAGTTCCCTAGTATCTGCAATGAGGTGGCCTGGTGGGGCTGCCCCTGTAGCAACATGGAGAGACTTGGGTGCATTAGGAGCTAGAGAGAGGTGAATTGAACATGGCAAAAAGCCATTCCTGACCTCTCATGAGTAAGCCCCTGTGGATTTTGTGGGTTAGAAAATATGACTGAAGGCTCACCTGAAGCTCCATGAGCTTTGTACTTTCTTCGGGACTCTGTGTGTGTGTGTGTGTGTGTGAGTGTGTGAGTGTGTGTGAGCACATGCTATTGACCATCCTGATATTAGGGTGTTTAATAATGAATGCCCCTCAACCTCCCACCAATGAAGGTTTGGTGCTGGGATTCTAGGTAGAATCCCAGCTGCTCCCGCTGAGCCTGGGGCAGCTGGCAAAGTAAGAGGAGCCAGTGGTGTCACTGGGACGTGGGAGGTCTTATCTAGAACCTGTTAGGAGAGGGAAGAGGAATAGGTCTGTGTCTCTAAGTCCCACACACACAAGCCCTGGGTCAGAGATTTGGGGATGGGCTAGGCTCAGGCGGAGCAGATCCAGGTGGACACTAGGCTCCAATTTCCAGGAGCACACCCACAGATCAGGGGCTCTTACAGGAAGTGGCAGAGCAGGAATAACTAGAAAGGTAGGAGCATTTTAGCAGGCCCAAATGGGTTGGAGGCAATTCCACATTCCTTCTAGAAGCTCGTGTACTCTGTGAGGGGATATGGTGTGATGGGGAAGCTTCCCACAGGCTTCCAACACTGTATTGTGCCTCTTTTTCTAACTCTGTGTTCAGTGACATCAGGCTGGCGGCTTGAAATGGCCATGGTGGGAATATTTACACCATGGCAACTGGCAGTCACTACAAATCAGGACATCTTTCTTTTCACAGAGCTGATGGCTAAGCATTTATCAACACATCACTGCCAGTAGGTAAGGGTGGTGGGAAGGCATTTAGGAAACAATTAGACCAATAAGTTAGGTGGGTTTTGAAAATTCTGTCCTGGAGCCAACTGAAAATGAATTGTAACCCAGGTTTTGAAAGGGAGATTGTTGTTTGTGAATTCAGAATTGAATAGTGGAAATAGCATGGGCTTAAGGGTCAGACAGGTCTGCCTGGATTTGGACCTGAGCTCTGCTACCTATCCCCTTGTAACCTTGGGTACACTGGGCTTCAACTTCATCTGGATGAAGGGGGGACCACAATGGTATCTGCCTCTTCATGGGGAGGCCAGGCACTTTGTATACACTGCCTCTACTCCTCACATGCCTCTATTGAATGCAGACAAGCATTTATTCACTTAGTCAATAAGGATTTCTTGGGCACCTACTAGATACAGTGTGCTGGGTAATGTGATGTCCAATAGGCTACGTATGGGAGGTGTGGACACACAACCACAGTGTGCAGGTAGGGTTCAACTTTGCAGGACGTGGAACTCAGCCCTCAACACGGCCCCAAGGAGCCCACCTCCAGGTGTTCACACCCTTGTGTAGCTGCCTCCCACCGACTCAGACTTGTTCTGTGTGGCCAAGAGCATATGGCAGAAGTGATGGTATGTCACTTCCGAGATGAGGTTATAGAAGGCCATGGCTGTGGTCTGGGGCTCTCTCTTTCACAAGGCAAGCCCGTTTCCATGCTGTGAGCAGCTGTAAGGAGAGGCCCATGTGAGAAAGCAGGTGAGCATGGAAATGGATTTTCCAACCCCAGTCGAGCCTCTAAATAACTAAACGGTCCATTAACTTGACTGCAGCCTCATGAGAGACCTGGAGCCAGACCCACCCAGCTGAGCCTTTCCCAGATTCTGACCCCTGAATTATTTATTGTTTTAGGCTGTCAATTTTTGGGGTAATTGGTTATGCAGTGATAGATAACTAATATAAATGAGTCTAAGGATTTGTGACTAGAAAACTACTCCACACTGTTAGATGAGGAAACCTAAGATGACATAAAGATAGGTGAGTTACTCAAGCAGAGACCAAAGAATATTAGAGAGGAAAGAAGTCTTAGAAATCATCCATTCAACGGCATCATTAAAAAGATAACTTAAAAGAATATTTGCAAATAAATAGCTTTTCAACAACAAAAAAATTGGATCTGTAATGTGATTTTCCCATCATGTCAACTATTTGTATTTCACCATGCCCTTGTCATCTCCTTGGCTATAAGCTGAATAGTAACTATCTTAGTATATATGCAGTTTGGGGCCCAATTTCTTAAAACTTGATATTGTTTCATTTTCACGTTTCATCTTTCTACACAGATATCACATTGTTCATTCTAATGTGTGATATTCCATGGTATCAACAAGTCACATTTCTGGGATCTTTTAGTAAACATTTCTCGCATTATAAATAACATGATGAGAAATACCTATACACATGATCTTTCCATTTTCCCCTTTCCTACATCCGTGTTGCTGGGCTGCACCATCCTTTCTTTGGATATATTCCTAGAAGTGGAATTAATAAGAATGATCTATTTTTTGGCTTGGTTTATAGAGAAGGTATGTCAGATGAGAGGCATTAATTTTGTTCACCCAACACTTCTGTCAGGTCCAAAGGGGGCACGCCCTCCAGGTGTCAGCCACATGATGGTCTAATTGGCCTCTAGGAAAAAACTCACCTTTTTAGAAGGTGGAGGGCTGAGCCAGAGAAATAACCACTATTTACTGACAACCAACCATGTTCTAGGCATGTTACATTCATGATTCCTCATACCCCCCAACAACTCTACTAGGTATCTGTGTGTGTGTATGTGTGTGCGTGTGTGCAATGCATATGTATATATCCTATCTTGTATGTGGAGAAAGTAAGGTCACCCAACTAGTAAGTTATAAAACCAACAATTCAAACCCAGATTTGCTGGACTCCAGTGTTTTGCTGCACAATATTGTCTAGATGTTGCTCATTGATATTGTATTTTGTGACTACACTGGCCCCTGACCCCCTTCAGTTGATATGACCTGGGGACACCCAGATCAGAAATGTGTTGCCCTTCCCAAGGATCCTGTCGTTTCAGCATTAACAGTAAAGCAATATCAGCATCTACTGAACTGTACCAGGCCTTAGTCATTTTCTTCATTTTTTCTGGTTTCAGGCAAACCCTGAATTTGCATTGGAAGGGCTCAAGGTCACTCAAGGAGTTAGTTAAGCTATTCCAGCTCAGCCCCATCCCCCATAAATTTCCTGTTTATGGCTTTTTGTCCTCCTCCTCACCACCCCCCCGCCCTCCAGCCTGATATTTGCGTTCCAAATAGGAGTTGAAAATAGCCCCTTCTCCACAGTTCTCCAGGAAAACTGGCTGGAAATCAATCTGTGGAAGAGCCCTCTCTGTTGGAAGCTGAGCCAGGCATGACTAATCCCACACATCCAGGTCTGTCTGGAGAGATGAAGCTGGGGACACCACCTCTGCAACCCTTCACAGGCCACAGGAAACCTGGACAACAGCCTCTGCCAACCTTTGAAGTGTCTGTTTCCTCAAAGCTCTGCGCTCTGGGGCAGCGGTCCACCTTCCATCCCTGGAGAGCCAAATGCCTTCACAGAAGAATGTCTCCCTATATGGTTGTGGTTTTTCTACACTCGGGCGGGTTCCCAAATTAGGTGCTGGGGAAGCAACTCTCTTATTCACCAAGGGAAGGGCGTCTTCCAGAAAGGGCGAAAATATCCTGGGATGGAACTGGGAAAAGAGAAGACAGAGTGTTGGTGAGACCTCTGGGGCTAGTCATTAGGGTGGTGACATGATGTCTACTGTTGTGGACCCGAAGCCCCTTAATCAGATTGGGGGGGGCCTGGAGGGGCCATGACGTGTGCCAGAAGAGTGGCTTGGCATAGCTGCAGGGGTTCTGTTCTTTCATGAAGAGCTCCTAGAATCATTTCTTCTTTCTTCCTTTTTTAAAATTAAGGTGAAACTCATAGTAAATAAAGTTAGCCATTCTAAAGTGTACGATTCAGTGGCGTTTAGTACATCCACGATGTTGGGCTACCACCATCTCTGCTTAGTTCCCAAACTGTGTGATCCCAAAAGAAAACCCTGTACCCGTTATGGATTTATTCCCCATTCTTCTCTCCCCCAGTCCCCGGTAACCACCAATGTGTGTTCTGTGTCTACAGATATACCCATTCAGGGCATTTTATTTAAATGGAGCCATAGAGTATGTGACCTGTTGTGTCTGGAAAACATTTTTCAAGGTTCACCCATGTTGTAGCATGGGTCAGTACTTCATTCTTTTTTTTTAGAATTGAGATATAATTGATGTGTATCATTATATTAGTTTCAATTATACAACATAATGATTCAATATATGTGTATATTGCAAAATGTCCACAATAAGTCTAGGTAACATTCATCATCACATAGTTACAAATTTTTTCCTTGCAATGACAACTTTTAAGATCTGCTCTCTTAGCAACTTTCAGCTATGCAATACAGTATAATTGACTGTAGTCGCCATGCTGTATTTTACATCTCCAGGACTTTTTTATTTCGTAACTGGAAGTTTGTAGCTTTTGACGACCTCACCCATTCCCCCCACCTCTGACAGCCACCAGTTTGTTCTCTGTATCAGTTTGCTTGTCTTTTCTTTGTTTTAGATTCCACGTATAAGGAGATCATATGGTATTTGTCCCTCTCTGTCTGACTTATTCCACTTAGTATAATGCCCTAACACTTCATTCTTTTTTATGGCTGAATAATATTCTACTGTATGGTATACCACATTTTGTTTATGCATTCATCCACTGATGGATATTTGGATTGTTCCCACCTCTTTGCTGTTGTGAATAGTGCTTCTATGAACTAAATACTGGATGAATTAAATACTGGTACAGGTATTTAATTGAGTACCTGTTTTCAATTCTTTGGGAATTGCTGATATTTAATTATTACATTATTTAATAATTATTACTAATATAAAATTCTGTTTAACTTTTTTCCACACAGTGGCTGTACCATTTTACATTCACATCCGTTATGCATGAGGGTTCCAATTTCTTCACATACTCACTGACATTTTTTTGTTATTTTTAAGGTTTTTTTATGGTATCATTAATATACAGTCATATGAACAACATTGTGGTTACTAGATTCCTCCCATTAGCAAGTCTCCACCACATACCCCATTACAGTCACTGTCCATCATCATAGTAAGATGCTATAGAGTCACTACTTGTCTTCTCTGTGCTAGACTGCCTTCCCCGTGCTCCCCCTACATTATGTGTGCTAATCATAATGCTCATTAATCCCCTTATCCCACCTTTCCCACCCACCCTCTCCAGTCTCTTTCCCTTTGGTAACTGTTAGTCCATTCTTGGGTTCTGTGAGTCTGCTGCTGTTTTGTTCCTTCAGTTTTCGCTTTGTTGTCATACTCCATGGATGAGTGAAATCATTTGGTACTTGTTTTTCTCTGCCTGGCTTATTTCACTGAGCATAATACCCTGGCTTTTTGTTTTTTTTAATAGCAAAAAAACAAAATATATCACTCTGGCTGTGACTTGCATTTCTCTAATAACTGATCTTTTCTTACATTTGTTGGTCATTTGGAGAAATGTCAATTCAGGTCCTTTGCCCATTTATTTAAATTGGGTTAGAATTGTTTTTAACCTGGCAGCTAAAAAGAGCCTTGGGGATCATCTATTGCCCGTTCACACCCCTCTCATTTTATAGATGAAGAAACAGAAGCCAGAAAGGTGTACGGTCATCCTCAAGGTCACACAGATAGTGACCGAACTGGGACCAGAAGCTGTCTCCTAACAGAATTCATGCCTTCCTTGCAGCATCTTCTTCATAGATTTGACCCGAGGACAGGTCACAAATCTGGACAAGCTAGGCTTTGGCTCTAAGGAAAACTCAATCCAAGGTCCTATTGATCTGGCTTGTTGGTCACCCAAGTGTTGGAGGCAGGGCCTTAAGAGTGAGGCAAGGGTCATGGAGAGGGAAGCCAGCAGGACTCACATGTCAGGTAACCCCACTCAGCACCCCTGATGTTAACCTCTCCAGATGTCTGTTCCCCCTGTAGTTTTGCTTCACCATATTTTTATTTCCAGGCAAAACACATGCATGCAGACTACAAAACCCTTAATTTCTCATGTTCCTTGGACTAAAGCTGAATTATGAGCTATAGTCAAAAACTTTCCCAAGGTGACTGAGGATCCTTATAGATTTGCTGGAGAATTTAACGTAGTTATTCAAACTTAACAACCCAGTTATCAGATTTATATCACTTAGATCATATGCTTGTCAGTGAGGGTCAGGCTCGGCAATGAATGCAACTGGCCCAATGGGAAAACCATTAAAAGAATTTAGAAAACAGTCTTCTGTCTTCTGGTAGGAGGCCCAAACATGTGCTAGATAACTTCCCACAGCAATCGCAAAAGCTTCTCCTAAGCCTGTTGATTGGAACAAAATTCAGATTTGTGCATAAAAACTCAGTGAATCTATTCATGGTATTACAATTGACTTCAGATTGTTTTTAAGGAAAACTGGTCTTTCCTTAGATGTCAAGTCCATTCAGTTAGTCTTTGACTCTGTTAATTAATGGGCTGACCTGGGATCTTTCTCTTCTGGTTAAAAGAACCAGGATGGAATGGGGAACTATGTCCACTCTAGATTTAATTAATTTGGCAAAACAGCTTGCTTGCACCCTGGATAGTTTGACTAACAGCAAGACCACCGAAATCCTTAATTTTCAACTCCAACAAATAGAGGCCCCTAAACAGAACCAAAAACCTCCTTGTCATTGACACTATTACAAAAAGCCATGACATTGGATAAAGGACTGCTCTAGTCCTAAGCATTCCAGGCCTGTTCAGCCCCATAACCTATCTTTTCAATGTCCTCCAAACCCCAGTGATGGGTCTCTAAGGAATTACAGGAGCTCTTCCTAATCCTCTCTCTTAATTGGCCCAGAGAAACAATTCTTCATATTAGGAATGATTTTTTTTCTCTGTCCTTATTGACACCATAGCTACACTCCCCATTGTTACTCAAATAGTGGGAATCTTTAATATATCCCCACAGGATTCTGTACCTAAACCTATTCCTCTAAGAGATGCCCACCCTTTTCTCCTTAGCTTCCTCTGTCCTGATTCACTCATTGGGCCAAGCTTTTGTAGAAAAATGTCATGTTGAAAGTTTTTTCTCCTGAAAAGGGGAAACAATTCTAGAATTTGACAGTAGCAGCCAAAATAGCCAACTAAGTGAATCAAATGACTCTTTGACATCTTTTATTTGTTCTGTCTCAGATGGCATTAGGGCCAATTTCAAGGAACTAATAATTTGTTTCTGTTGAATCAGCTACCACCCTCCTTATGGGCAAAATCCTCAGTTGATACTGGCAGAATCCACAGTGCATTTCCTATTAAGATTCAAATAGATCCCTCAAAACCTCTCCCTAGAATGAATACCCTATAACTAAAGAAGCCCTTCAAGACATCAAGTCCATAATAGAGGAGGATAAGGCTCAGGGCCTCATTATTCCCTGCACTAGTCCCTTTAATAGCCCTATCTGACCTGTGAGAAAACCCAATGACTGAGGATGGAGGTTTGCCCAAGACCTCTGAGCTATAAATAACTTTGTTATCCCTCAAAACCCTGCTGTTCCTAATCCTCATGCTTTACTGGCCTCCATCCCCACTGAGAGTAAACTTTTTACTGTGGTTGATTTATGTAGTGCCTTCTTTAGCATCCCTGTGCATGAGGCCAGCCAGTGTCTTTTTGTCTTCACTTGGGAAGGAAAACAATATACCTCGACAGTAATACCCCAGAGTTTTACTGAGAGCTGCTTCCTTCTCACAAACCTTAAAAGCTGATTTAGGTGATATAAAACTGGAGGTTCTGCCTTGTTAAATATATAGATGAGTAGCTTCTCTAATCCCTTTCCCAAGCCTCTTCACCTGAGGACAGCATTTGCCGGTTAAAACTTTCAACCCTAAAGGGACATAAAATCTCCAAGAAAAAACCAGCAAGAAAAAATTACAGTTTGCTCAAACTCAGGTTCCATATCTAGGGCACTTGATCTCAGAACATGGACTACATTTAGATCTATATAGCCTCCATGCTATCCTTTACTTCCCCAAATCTAAAACTAAGCACCAATTCTGAAGTTTTCTCAGGCTAGCTGACCGCTGTTGAAACTGGATTCCAACTTCTCTCTATGGTCCAACCCTTATATTTACTGCAAAACAACAAGTGTGACCCTAGCATTTGGAAAGATCAGGATGACCTAGCCTTTGGGGCCTTGAAGAAAAGCTCAGTGAAGTCCTCTGCCCTTGCATATCCCAGTTATCAGCTCTCCTTTCCCTTTCTGTATGTAAGAAGGAAGGGAAAGCTCTTGGAGTACTCACCCAATAATATGGAGACCGTCACTGACACATGGGATATTACAGCCAACAACTGGACCCTGAGACATGAGGTTACTTCCCTTGCCTCAGAGCCATTCCTGCCACTGCCCTTTGGTTAAGCAGAAAAGTCATGTTTTAGTAACAATCTTTTCATGGTGTGCTCCTGGGAGATGGGACCTCAAGCATCAGACCTTGCAACACAAAGATTTCATCTATTGAAATACACACCTTCAAAAAAGACTCTTTTCAACCTCTTGGGAAGGGCCCCTAGCAGGTACTGTTAACCAACCCTTTTGCCTCCAAACGTCAGGGAACTGATTCACGTGTCACATCTAAAGAAAGCACCAAACCCCGATTGTACCTGCACACTAATTGGTGATCTGAAAGTAAAGCTTTCCAGGAATTGAAGCAGGCGATGTTTGACAGAGACAGCTTTCCCAAGATGACTGAACCAGGCATGAACATCCTTTTCTAACCCCAAAACGACCACTTGACTCAGTGGCCAAAGTAGTTTGGACAATCATATAGCCCTTGATTACTTGCTTGCTGAGCAGGGAGGCTTCTGTGTGATTAACAAACACCACCTATTGTACTTGGCGAAACTCCTGTGGGGAAGTAGAAACCCAATCGCACAAAATTAGGGAACAAGGACACTGGTTGCAAGAAATTTCACCTGATTGTCCAGTCCTTTGACATGTTCAGCTGCCTACATTCAGGCCTAAAGTCATGGTTCAGAACCATCATAAAATTTGGAATTGTCACATTGCTTGTAATTATGTTTTGTATAGTTATTTTTAAGTTTTGTACCTGTTGCCTGTTAAACCTTTGCAGAAATGATGTACCCAATAATCAACACTTCAAGACGTACAGCCTCAACAAGATATAGAATTTGGATGGGAGATGCCTGAGAGTTCTTCCTCCTAACCTTCCTTGCTGCTCAAGTGTGGTCCCAAATGGTTTCCAACTGCTCTGCACTTTCCCTCCAGTGTGGGACATGACATCCAGGAAAGGTCCTTCTAGGCACCAAGGGACACAGATGACCCAACTCTTGATCAAAAAGGGGAAATGGAAATGAGGAACTGAATGAAGGAAACCTCATTTAAAATGGAGTTGGGGGACTGAAAGGGGGAGCTCTCACATCCTACCAACTCCTCATCAATTGCAGACCCCCAACAGGGAGAGGCCCACTTCACTACCTCAGCAAGAGGAGGGAGGTTTACTCCTTGCCCAGCAACAGCCCAGCCAATGAGAAACCATCACCACCCTGAAGGCTCACTTTTCTCCTATGGACTTTTGCTCAAAGCAACCCCTCCCAACTTCCTCCTTTTTCTCTGTAAAGTACTCTGTTCCACTCCTTTGTTCTCCAGACTTACTTATGGTTCACCAAAGCTTTCAGGTCCCAAATTGCAATTCCTCTGCTATTCCCAAATAAACCAATTTTTCTGGCAAATAACTGGCTGATTTATTTTCAAGGTTCACAATTCCAAGCAGAAATTAGAAGATACCTATAGGGGACATAGTAATAGGGGTTTCTGACATGAGTGCAAATGATCTCAGAGACCTCTTTTAAATTTAACAATTCTGTAGCTTTTACTGGGGGGAGGACAGGTACACAGTCCCTCCTCTGAAACCCCTGTGTGACACAATAGGAAATATATATTTGGTCCTTGTCTCTGGTTCCTGACACAGAACTTCTAAAACCCTTGAAATTTCCTTAGTGATTGGAGTATCTTGTGTTATTCATAACAAGCCCCTTTCAAGCTAACCTGAGTTTATGCTAATGAGATACCCTTGCTGGGCCCCTAAGTAGCTTCAGAATGGGGCTTGTTGCCAGAGGAACCATCATGTGATTGGTGGGTTGGAAGTTTCAACCCCACCCTCGGACGTCTGGTAGGGGAGAAGGGCTGGAGATGGAGTCCAATCACTAGCAGCCAGTGACTTAATCAGTTGTGCCTATGTGATGGGACATCCACGGAAACTGCCAAATGATGGGATTTGGGGATCTTCCAAGTTAGGGAGAACATCCATGTGCCAGGAGGGTGGTGCTCTCCAAACTCCACTTGGACAGAAACTCCTGTGCTCAGGACCCTTCTGGACCTCGCCCTACATACCTCTTCATGTGGCTATTCATTTGCATCTGCATCCTTTATAATGAACTGGTGATAGTATAGTGTTTTCTGGAATTTTGTGAGCTGTTCCAGCAAATGATCAAACATGAAAGGGGGAGGTTGCAGGAGCCCTGAAACTGTGGTTCTGAGGCGAATTCTGGATACTTGGTGTCAGAATTGATTGAATTGTAGGACACCCGTTGGTATCTGGAGAGTTGGAGAATGGATTGGCCTAAGGAGGACAACTCCACACATTTGGTATAGGAAGCACTCTAGGATCACTTATCCCAGAATTCAGGACTTTCCAGATTTTAGAAAGAAAGCACTGTGTATGTACCATACTTTATATAACACACCTAGGGTCGGTTTGAGAAACACCTTGAATTAAACACTAGTATTTCTAGAGTAAACCATATGGACCCCTCAAAAGGAGCTCAGGTCACATCAGGGTGTCCCACCAAGTATGGGAAGTCTTTTGGAATTCAGAGCCTTTTGGACTTTGGCATTGCCCAGAAGGGTTTGTGATCTGCCTGTGAACTTTCAGAGTATTTCATTGACTTTGTGGGGGAGGAAAAGTAATTTTCCCTCTACCCTTCTAGGTTCTTGGATTAAGTCCCCTGTAATAAAAGACAGATAAACAGGAGAAAAACAGAGGTTTAGTGACATGGAAACCTCCTGTAGACATGGGAGAGACTCAGGAAAACTGAGTAACTCCCTGGAATGGCCCAAGTCACCACCTTAAATACCGTCTCCAGATAAAAGCAAAAGAAGATGTTGTTAGGGGCCAGGAAAAGCACAGTAAACAAGGGTGAGATGTAAGTCACCGTCTTCTCCACTGATAAGAGTTTCTAGAGATTAGAGCCACACTTTTCTTCCTGGAACAGAGAGGGAGACACCCTTATAAATAGACATTTCCCATAAATGCAAATTTCTTGTACAAAAGAGTAATTTCTACTCAGTTTTCAGAGCTTCTCCTGTGTCTACTCTTTCTTAAGAATAACCAGCCTAAAACAATTCTTATGCCCAAGAGGCATATTTGGGGAAAATTTGGCTTCCCTTCAACTTGAACAGAGAAATCAAACCAAACCAAAATCCCCAAAACAACGTTTAAACTGCGAGGCCTGCAACATCTTTAAAATTGATGATTGGAAGAGAAAAAACAGCCTGTATAATGGTTTAGGTCTGACAAAAGGGCCAGGGGTATACTGTGTTTGTCCTCACAACCTTATGGGGGACTCACCAACACCGTCCTGTAGCGGATGAGGAAACAGAGACTTCCATATGGCCAGCATCATGTAGTTAGTAAATGTTGGTGCCTGAGTGAAAATCCAAATGCCAAAATCATTCTGTAACTCAAAACCTCTCAAATGGTGCCCAGTGAATGCTTGTCAGCCTACTATCCAGCGGGACACCCCAGAACAGCTGTGTCAAATGCAGAACCTCTTCCTTATAATGTGACAAATGACAAAGTCCCAAGCCTCCCTGAGCCTCCTGCTTTATCCTGCCACCCCAGTTCCTTCCCTGGCATCCTCCAGTCCACTGGGCAGCAACCAAAGGGCAGACACGGAGCAGAGCAGGGAGCCTCCTGCATTCTGCTCCAGCACCAGGGGCCAGAGATTGGGCCCTATTGTGGCTGCATGTTTTGACTATCACACCGTTAGCACTAAGACACGATTATCCCCACCATCAGGGGGCCAGAGCCCCCCAGTGGGTTGTGTTCTGCCAAGAACAGTGTTCCCCCACCCCAAATCTTTCCTATGTGTGTCCCGCTGAGAAAAAGGATAAGAAGCCTTGTATGACGGCACACTAATATATTCCATGCTTACCTGAGCGCCACAATCACCTGGATTTTTTAACAAAAAACACAGACTCCCTGGCCCCACCCTGATCTACTACAGCATCAGTCTCCAGGCAGGAGCTCAGGCCCGTGTGTTGTGTACAAGCTCTTCCGGTGGCCCCAAGATTGGGCAAGTTCGGGGATCACTGTGCCATTCCATTGATTTTTGTAAAAAGGATGGACTCATTCAAATTCGGGGTGCAGCAGTAACTCTAGTTCTCACACGTAAGCAAGTTCATAGACAAAAACTCCCCGCTCGAAGGATTTCAGCTTCTCCACAACCACTTCCTGCCTTTGTTGATGTATATGTGTATGTTTCCACACTCCCGTTTCTCGTGGTCCCCCCCACTTCCTGCCCTGGCCTGGCTGCTCACGATCTTTCCCAAATGCCTGCAGAGCATTCAGTGAACACGTTCTCCTATTGTTCTCCCCTTGCCCCATTCAATTTTGGGGACCTCAGAAACAGTGGGCTCTCCTGATGACATTCAACCCCAAATGTCCCTTGGTCAAGCTCAGTTCCAGACTGACTTATTTTGGTAATGACCTGGTATGTTTCTAAACACGGGCAAGTTTTCCATGTGTCCTCTTGCCAGCAGGCTTTTCTTCCCTCCCTTTCCCCTGACACTGACTGCTCACGAACATTGCAGCTGTATCCATGGACATGTGCTCTTTTACCCCAAACAGCTCTTGGTAAATAGACTGCTTGGTGTTTTTATGTTCCTCTCTCTCTGGTGGGTGAGGAAATATGGGGCTGTTGGAGAGGAAAAATTTCCCTTCTCCTTTTCTAGGTTTTTTGGCTGCACTAGTAATCAAATTCACGTAAGACAGATTAACAGGAGAATAAATTTAATTGCGTATATATGGGGTCCCCATAAGAACAGAGGACCTCAGGACAGGCCGGGCAGTTGAGCCTTAAATGCCATCTTGAGTTAAGAAATGGAATAGGGGCACGGGACTTCAAAGGCGAGGAAGGTAATTAATAGAATGATAAGAAGAGGAGATGTTTGTCCCACCATACAGATGAGTGACTCAGATAAAAAAAATTATCTCTTGGTAATTGCTTTTTTTCTAGGCCAGGCCTCATATCTAAATTCTTTTATGAAGTTTAAGGGAGCATAAAAGTTTTTCTTGAGTCTACGGGGTCTTGGCTGTCTTCAGTTCAAAATAGTCCACATGCCAAAGTGGCACATTTTGGGGAGACTTATTCTGAACCCCTTCAGAGCCAAATGGAATGTTTTGAGGGAATGTAGTTAGCCCCAGATGCTGCCAAAGGGAAATGAAACTCTTTTCTGTGAGGTCTCCAGAAATTATCTGTCATATTTGAATTATTTATAGCTAATAAACTTCCAGTTCTTTCATCCTCTAATCTGTTGATTCTACAGCTTTTCAGGGAATAATGGTTTCACCAGCCTGAAATACCGTACATTTCTTAAAATGATGGTCCACATTTTGTGGTGGAAATGGTTTGGAATTGGAGCCCAGTAGCTCTGTCATTTACTGGCTGTGTGACCATAGAAACGTTACTTAACTTCTCTGAGCCTTTTTTTTAAACATCAGAAGGGGATAATAATTGCAGCAGAATTGCAAAAACGGTCACAATCTTCCACCATTCCCCCAAACTCTCGCCATTTGCAATGTGCTTTTTAGAATGTCCCATCAGGAAGTGGTATCTATTTCCCTCTGAATTCTAATTTGCTTTGGCCAAAAGAATGATAAGTGCCAGTTCCGAGTCTAGGCTCAAGAAGTCTTGCACACTTCTGCTGTCTTTTGCAATCCTGCTCAGAGGCCACGGGAGAAAATATGGCCTACTGGAGGATGAGAGACAGGTAGAACAGAAATGAGCCATTGTCCTGGAGGACTTGTTGATCAGCCAGCCTCCAGTCTACCCAAAAGCTGAGCACAGAGGCCTAACTGAACCCAGCTGAGGCTAGAAGAATCTCCCAGCAGAGCCCAGCCCAAACTGTCTACCTGCAGAATAGTGAGATAAATAAGTGGGTTTTTTTTAAGCCAGTAGTTCTGGGGTGGCTTGTTATGCAGCAAGAGCAGATATAATATGTGTTTGTTTCAGTGCTGTTGTGTAAATAAAATTAGATGCTATACATAAAACACCTAAATCAATACATATTGATGAACAGTATAGATGGACTGCTAATCCAGCTGAGATATAAATTCATACTTGCTGGGTAGAACATGTCAGCTTCAGTGTCCATAGGCTATATTTAAAAGTAAATATATTTCCCTGAGAAAATATGACAGTGATGTGGAATGTTTCAAAAAGAAGCCATAAACTTAGCTGTCATCCCTCTTCTTCTAACACAGGATGAATCCAGGTATCTTAGGAGGACTTGCAAAATCCTTCAAGGTCATGATCTAGGTCCTGCTCCTTGTTACCTTCAGCCATTCATAGACATGCCACTGGAGACATCTATCATGTACATTGCCTCCTAATTTGAGCCTTTAAGGAAACAAAAGGTGCAGAAGTGAAATCTGTTTTTAACCAGCTTTATTGGGGTGTAATTTATTACATACAATGTATGTACAGTTTGATGAGTTTGACATCTACCATGTAACCACCACCTCAATCAATATAAAAGCATCTCCAGTATCCCAAGTTTCCCTTGGATTCACTTCCAGTCAATTCTACCCCTACCTATCAACAGTTCCAGGAAACTACAGATCTGATTTCCATCTTATAGATTAGTTGTACCACTTTTGTAGAACTTATGTTTGCAACCATTCAGAGGAACTGCCTGGTCTGTTTAGACTCCAGCTTATTCACCACTGGGAAGTTGTCCTTGTGGAGGGGACTGGGGCTAGAATGGGGCTCATCCTGTGAGCTAGCACACTTGCACTGTTTCAAGCTCAATGCTGAGCATCCGTAGCTTCATAAATTCTCTCCAGTTTTATGGTTTATGGTGGGACGATGAGTTGGGTAGACTTAACTCCATCATAGCCAGAAGGCAAAATCTATTTTTAAACTTCAATCTTTTTATCATAAATATTTTTAAATGTTTTCATGCAGTCATGATAACTGTCTTAATGAATATATATTCTTTCACTCATTTGACATACCGTTTCATGAAATTATTCTCTTATAATGCACATTCAGACCATTTTCAAGAATTAGCCAACACAGAGAGCAAAGACTATGTTTGCACATGCAGCCTTTGGCTTTTGTTTGATTTTGTTTATGGAATAAGTTCCTTAATATGAAATTATTGTGTTGAAAGGCATCGTCAGCTTCACGGCTCTTTTTATGTATTAGCATATTGTTTTCTGGCACCCTTTCATCAATACCCAGGTATTTTAATTTTTTTCAGCTGGAGTCCATTTTAAACCGATTTCTAGTGAAAATTAACATTTTTTTTCTAACTCTTTGCTATGTTTCTTGAAAATACAAGTTTGGCTGTGTATAGCAGAGACTAAGTTTTCATTTTTTCCTTTTTCACATCCACCTTGCTTAATTTCTGTTTTTGTTATCTTCTCTCTTAGCAAATGTAATGCTTTCCTTGAACTCTTTGAGCCTTCTAAACATTCATTTTAAAGTCTTATCATAAGTAGTAATTCATAAATTTTTTTTCATCTAGAATGAAAGTTCCTTTGCTCAGTGCATTGACTCTCTTGCATAGCACTATTTTTTTTTCATGTATTTAAGATACTGGGTGCACAGACACAAAGTAAATGTGAGGGCTTCTTTAGTTTTACATGTGTACTTGCTTCTCAGCTTTCCTCTATGTGCATTTTTCTGTTGTTCCCACCTGGCCCTATGGACTGTCAGAAGACCTGTAATGGGCTTTGGAGCCCTTGCTTCTTGTGAACACTGAGGATAACACCTCCAGGTCCAGAGACAGTGGGGTGGGAGGGTCCGGGTCCAGCCGAGCCTTTGTTTTCCCTATCACCCTACCTCCTACTCCAAAGGTTCTGTTAAAGCTGTAGTCACAGGCCCAGTGAGCCATTCTGCAGCCTCTTCTGTGACTTGAGCCCTCTGCACCCTCTCCTGTCCCCCCACCCCCTACCCGTACCTTGGCTTTTTTCATCTGTGAATCCAGCTTTAACCCTCCTCCTTGTTATACTGAATCTCCTCGAAGCTTTATATTCCTGTTCTCTTCCTAGTTCCCAAGGACACATACCTTGCTTTTGAGTCCCATTATGTCTCCTCTGGGTATCTCTTTCATACATGTTTGCTCTCAGTGCTACCTATTCGGGACTGATGTTCAAGCATGAACTCCCTCATCTCCACCAGTGGCCCGTCTGAGCTGACATGAGGAGAGCTCTCCTCTTTCCCTGTGTTTGTGTGCTGCATCTCCACTCTGGCTTGGGCCCAGACCCAGGCCATTTTCCCCTGGGGAAGTTACCAAGGGACATGGTGGTGTTTGCACAAGCTGGCAAAATGCTAATTCAGGCCAGAGTTGCCCTTTTGTTCCATTGTGAAATGACTTCAGTCAGTTGAAATCAACAAATGTTTATTGCGGTCTACTATGTTTGTTTGGCAAGACTGGGGATTAAAACACAACAATATATTCTTAAAGCATGTTAATAGCTCCTAATAAGGAAAGGTAACAGTTACATGATTAATCTTCCTCAAAGGGCACTTTGTTTGGTGGCCTCTAGAAAAGCTACTGCTTCTCGGTGCTTCCCAATTTCATTCACCACAACCCGCCTGTGCTGACTTCTTTCCCTTCATCTGCAATCTACCAACACCGATGCCTTCCCACCATAGTCGTTTCTGCCTTTGCAACTCGGCTCAGACCTACAAAAGTTTTGCTTATAGCTGTAATGCACCTGTTGGATATTCTGGTCTGGGGCTTAGGGTAGCAGCGTGGGCTGGGGACAGGGATTTGGGATCTAAAGCATAAAGATGTGTATTCGTTTGCGTAACAAAATGTCACAGGCTGGCTGGGTTAAACAGCAGAAATTTATTTGCTCACAGTCCTAGAGGCTGGACATCTAAGATCAAGGAGTAGGCAGGACTGGTTTCCCCTGAGGCCTCTGTCCTTGACTGCACACGGCCAACTGCCTGTTGCTTCTTTACGTGGTCATCTCTCTGTGCACACACCCCTCTCCCACAAGCCTCCCACACACTCTCTATGTCTAATCTCTTAGACTATTATTCGATTGTATTATTATTAGACTCTATCTAATCTCTTCCTGTAAGGGCACCAGTCAGAGTGTATTAGGGCTCACCCAAGTAAACTCATTTTAACTTAGCCACCTCTTTAAAGGCCCTATCTCCAAATGCAGTCACACTCTGGGGTATTGGGGGCTCAGGCTTCAATATGAATTCTGGGGGGACATAATGCATCACAAGATGGCAGCTGAAATAATGGGAATGGAGATAATCTTCCTGAGGGACAGGGTAACACAGGGGTATCGACTCAGTGGCCTTGAAATTAATGGACAAGGTGGGCTGGTAGGGACCCAGCAGCCTCTCACATAATATTGCTGTAACACAGATACATTTTATTTGACTATTCTTTTTTCTTTTTTTTTCTAAAGTGATTTTCATAAAGAAATATTCTCTTTGCTAATTTTCTTAAAACCAGCTTCCCTTTCAGGATATGATTTGGTTTCCAAGTTTCGATGGAAGCCTTAGCACAGAGAATGATTTCTCTATCACAAGAAAACAAGGCAGCCAGTGTCTGGCAGGTGTAACTGATGCTCAGTCTCAGCTTTGGGGATACAGGAGGGCATGGCAGAGACATGGAAAACCAGGAATGCACCCTGGGTCTGGAGTGTCAACCACTGGTCAGAGCCCATAGACTGCCACCCTGTGGTAGGGCGGACCCCACGCGGCTGGGTTTCTGATTTTTCAAAGGAAGCTGAACATACACATTTGTAAAACATACAATACTCCCACTTAAAAATATTGGTTCAACTGCTTAAAAACCACTGCAAAGGTCAAACAAAGCCCATTTTCAAGCTGTATTTGGAGGGGGAGCCACTAATTTCTAACCTTGGATATAAAGATGAGAGAAAGCACCAGGACAGAGCTCAGAGGAACTCTGTCCTTTAAACATCAGCTGGAATTTTGCAACCTGTCATGACCTAGATAAGAACCATGACTGGAAGCTAAAATCATCAGATGAAAGATTAATGAGGTACTTTATGTGGAGGAAACTTACCCCATTCACGGTGGGAAAACAGACATGGTTTCCTGGTGGGTGATACAGTGAGAAGTACCCAGGACCACCTACGAACTCTTTTGCCAAAATCACTCAGCCTGAATCCAAGCAAGCCTCTAGATCAAATTTCCTGCTTACAGGAAATTCAAAGGTTAGTGGAACCAATTAAAGGTCATTACAAGGATGTGGGAAATTCTCTTGGACATAGGCCCTGACTTGTTTCAGGCAGGGAGAAAAGGGAAAAAGAGACTGTTACAGATTAAAAAGTTTTAAGAGATATATCAACCGAATACCATGCATGGACCATATTGAAATCCTGATTAGAACAACTATTTAAAGAAATAACACTTTTGAGACAGGTGGAGAAATTTGGACCGTGGCTGGGTATAAATGGACATGAAGGAATTAATTACTTTTAATTTTATTATGTGTGATATTTATTTTGAGGTTAATATTTTTAAAGGCCTTATCTGTTGTCAATACAAACGGAAGTATTTGTGGGTGAAATGATATGATATCTGGGACTTGCTTTAACATACTCTGGGGAAAGGGGGGAAGAGGCAGGATGGGTGAAATAAGATGAGCAAAATGTTGATAATTAATGAAGCTGGTGATTGACACTTTTATGTAGAGTTTTTAAAATTCTATAATGAAAAAGAAAAAAGAACACCAGCATAAAGCCAGGGAAGCAGGGGGCCCTTTCAAGAGGGTGGGAGAAGCCCCTGGGCACTGTGTCCCCCTTGTGGGCTCCTTTCTCTAGTAAGTGTTCAACACTGTGTTTTGACAGTGTTGACCTGCAACCATGAGCTGCGTCATTCTATTTTTTCAGTCTTTAATCAGCAATCACTAATTAAGCACCTACTATGTGGTAGGGGTGGAAGAGAGCCAAGTCAAAAAAAAAAGAAAGAAGTCATTTTAGGATTCTGCACCCACTTCCAATGCGTGTGGGTTTTTCCCACACCACGAAGCCATTCTTCAATACCAGTTGGGTGTCCTACAATTCAGTTCAATTTTGGCACTGTTTACCTGAGATAGCATGAGATCCCATAGACTAAGGGCTCAGTCCTACACAACTGTCCCCTCTCCTCTGACTTCAGATGCCAATCCCAAGCCCAGGTTGTCACCCATCCTTGTGACTGGACAGCTATCAATCAGAGGTTATGATGGCCCCCTCCTTGGGTTTGATTAATTTGCTAGAGGACTCCCAGCACTCAGGGAAACATGTTACTTCCTTGATCACAGCTTTATTATAAAAAGACATAACTCAGGAGGAACAGCCACATGGGAGAGATGGGTAGGACCAGGTATAGGGGAAGGGCACAGAGCGCCACTCTCCCAACCCCTCTGGGTTCACCAACCCAGAAGCTCTCTGAACTCCTCTGGTTGGGTTTATTTGGAACCTTCCTCACCTAGTAGGGATTAATAAAATCATTGGCCATTAGCAACTGGCTCTGCTTCCAGCCCCTCTCCCTTTCCAGAGGTCAGAGGGTGGCACTAAAATTTCCAGCCCTCCCAGGCCATGCCTGGCTCCCCTGCAAAACAGCTCCATCCCAACTGTTGCCTCATTCGCATAACAATAGGCAGCTTTATGGCTCTCTTCCCTTAGGAAATCCCCAGGGTTTTAGTGTGCTAGAAATGGGAACAAAGACCAAATATGCATTTCTTATTATAAATCACACATTTTCACAAAGAAATGTTTGTGAGTTTTCTTGAAACAAGCTTCTCTTGTTTCCCTGAGTTCCTGGGGTTCACGGACCCTCCCACCTAGAGAGTGAGCCACCTGCCTGTCTCGTGATCATAACAGCACCGCCATTCACGCACAGCTTCCCGTGTGCCATGCACAGTGCTACATAACTTGTTGACATTATTTAATATGGCGACGTTTTATTTGTCATGGAATTTTTTTTTTGCATGAATTTTGATTTTTAAAAACACTGCATTAAAATAGTAATTATCTTGACTTAGCTATACCTTTTGGGCTCCCTTATATTTTGTGCCAAGGTTAGCGGCTCCCCCCACTCACTTAATCCTGGCCCCAATGCCCCAAACTGGGCAAATATCTATAATTCTCCTGGGGACTATTCTGAAGCCATCTATGGCATCTTGCAAACATCACAGGCAGCTGGACAAGGAGGACTGGCCCCTCTAGATAGAACCCTGGGTGGCATTTGAGAACTACAGTTCTCACCAAACTCCTATTCTCCTGGTCTTACCTACACTGTAAATCAGTAGCTGGGAAGATGGGGAAGGAGGAGGGTGGGAGGTTCTCCTTCTAGAAGTCAAGGTCTTTCATGGCCCCAGTGGGTCACTTCTTTGACTCCTTCAGATGGCCACTGTTCTCACGAACCTCTGGTTTCCTCTGGGCGTCTGCTTTCTGGAGCTCTCCTCCTCTCTGTTTTGGGAACCCTGCTTTCTCCCTTTTTTGTGTCAAGACATCAGGGCCTCAAATTTTGGCTGGCAGTTTCCCCAGAGCAGCAGGAGGCATCACCCACCACACCCAGAGTGACTCAGGGCACCACTAGCTTGTGTCCCCAGCTCTGTCAACATGCCCGCCTCGGACATCATCGGGGGGTTGCTGGTGATGCCCTTGCTGGGTGCTGCCTGCAAACTCCGTAAGGATCGGCATTTCTCCCCCCATCCTTTTCTTTCTTAAAATTTTGAACAAAGAATCATTCATGATACTTCACAAGTGACTTTGTCAACTCACATATATACCGAGACCACATGTCTACCATTTAACTTGTGGCAGAGGGTAGCCCATGTCTGCATGATTCAAGCTTGAGATTGCCCAGCAGTCCTGTCCAGGGAGATCTCCCTGCTGGTTGACCCCTCAGCCTGGTGGTGGGGGGCGGTTCTTGACTCTGAATGAGAAAGAATTCACAAGCAGATCAAGCAGGTGCAAACAAAGAGTAGTTTAATAAAGTGAAAGTACACACCAAGAAGGGAGTGTGGGCATGCGTGAGAGGTGAACGGTGTGGCGAGTTTCGGGCTGGGCAATCTTATAGCTGGAGTTTAAGCAGGGGGTGGAATAGTCATCGGGATAGATGGGGTGTTCTTGGATAGGGAGGGGATTTCTGGGAAGCAGCTATGGGTAAAATTGCAATATTTCCAGAATCTCTCACCTGGTCTTAGTGCCTCTCCATATCAACAGGTGTTTCTAAGGGGTGGAGAGAAGTAGTCCATCTCCATATCAGTAGGTGATTATGAGGAGGAGTGAGGCATATCTGGACTGGAGAGGTTGGGTGGGGTCCCTTTTTGCAGCTGTGTGGTGAGAGACATGGGCGAGCAGAAGAGGATGAGAGCTTGTAAGCAATAAACGGTTCTCCCCCACTTTATTTCTCCCTTTGACTGATTTCAGTTTCAAAGTTAATTTGCCCCCTGGCTAGGAGAAAGATTTCCCCCCATCCTGGAGTCACAGGGGCTAGTCCCCCTTTGTGTCAGCCTTGTAACTGACACCAAGGTGTGTGATTTGTAGTGTGCTAGTGAGTGTGAAATGAGCTTTGGAGTAACTGTAGGTTTTGTTCCCTATCCCAAATCTAGTTTGTTTGAACTGGTTAGAAACTGCATTCTGTTAGGCCATCAGTTATATTCCTAAAATCTAGCTGGTTTCTTTTTGCTTAACCTGTTCTGCCAGCTGGCCACACAAACCGGCCTCAAGCTTCTTTTCACTCGCCCAGCACCTGACTCTTTCCCTGAACTACACTACCTACATCAAAACCTACTCAACTGTTCAATACGGGGGCCAGGCTTGTTGGAGGCCTGTTTATCTAAGAGCTGTGGAAGGAAGCCTGAGATGGCCACGCAGCACACTCTGGTTTTCAGCAAGGGAGGGAGTGACTTTCTCCCCAAACTGATGAAGGGGAACAGAATAAACCATTGCAAAAGGTGCCATTTTACCATATTGATCATTTTGAATTAAAGGTACTTGAGAAACAGTCATCACAAGAACGACACTCTGACTGCCTTTGTCTCCTGGAAGCAGGAGGTCAGTCTCCCTTGTGAAAGGACCCTTCCTGCCCCAGGAGGGGAGAAGCATCCTTATCACCAGAGACAAGGACTTTAGGGCCCAGAAGGCTGTACAAACAAACCTTACTGTTTCTTCACCAGTTCACTACCATAAGCCCAAACCTTGGTCTTCTCAATTCTCTGCAATTTATTCTTTCTTTGTCTAAAAGGAATGAATGCTTCTTTGCTTTGGTTTCTTCTTTGAGTCCCATATTTTCATGGGGCTCCTATATGCACAAAACTAAGTTTGTTTTTCTCCTGTTCATCTGTTTTATGTCAATTTAATAGTACCAGCCAAAGAACCTAGAAGGGAAGAAAGGGAAAAATTTTCCATCTCGACACTGACACCCCAGACAGGGAGTTATTTCTCTATATTCTTGAATTAGTAATGGCAACGGTTCTCCTGAGAGGAGAGCTGTTGTTTCCTTACAAGGGCCTCCAGTTTGATTCTGGGGCTGCGCATAAGGTGCCAGTGTCAATAATGCTGGGGATGTGCCTGTAGATGTCTAGGACTGTAAGCCCTGCTCGGTCAGAGATGAAGTGGAAACAAGAAGTAATAAGCTCCTGATACCGTATCTAGCACCAGAGTAGACACTCAGTAAATTCTGCCAAATGGGTGGATGAATCAGCATTTATAATTTTCAGAGATTTTGTGGAAGGTCCACTCCTCACTCCCAAATTTCCCATTACCTTTATTGGGAAGTCTGTCATTCCTCCATAATTGTTTGTGGCTTAAAACCTTGCTCCTGCTCATGTATTACCAACACTCAAGGGGAGGGAAGGCTCTGGAGGACAGGTGAGGGATAGGAGTCATTTTTCCATGCTTGTTGTGTTTCTTGCTATCTGCCTTTGGAATGATGAAGTTCTTTGAGGGCAGGGACTGGGATTTTCATCTTGGTGTCCTCTGGGTCTTGCAGAGAATATGCCACCCCAAAATGTCCCTCTTTGGCATAAGTATTATTTTGAGAAAGAACAGATGAAAACAAAAACAGAGTGGAAGTTACTCTTTTATAAGGGGCATTGTATTTGTAAAGGAAATCTCCACCTGTAAGGGTGTCTCCCTCTCTGTACCAGTATGAGAAAGAGAAGGATGACCCTAACTCACAAGACACTCTTACCAGTGGAGGAGGCTTGACTTAAATCTGCATAACGACCTTACCCTTGTTTACCAAGCTTGTCCTGGTCACCCCATCATAACTGGTCTCCCCTAACCTACTCCTCCCACATGCTTATAGCTTTCTTTATCTTTAGCTGAAGATGGTATTTAAGCTTGTGGCCCCAGGCCACCTGGGGGAGTTACTCATTGTTTTTCCCTGGGTATCTCCCATGTATATATGGGGTGTACATATTAATAAATGTGTGTTTTACTCTCACTAATCTGTCTTTGTTATGGGGGTCTCAGTCAAGAGCTCCGACATATAGAAGGAAATTTTTTTTTCCTCCCCTTCTGGCTTATTTAGTGGAAGGCCAAACAAATGACATTGCAAGAACATTGGAGAGTTAGAAGCATTTTGACCTGGAAAAATACAGATTACTCAGGCTGGATAAAGAGGCTTTCAAATAGCTTCCACTCAGACTCATTGCTGACAAACTTGCTTCCAAAATGTTAATTTCCTCTCTTTTGACTCAGGGCCTCTCAGAGCAGATTAAGATGTTTTCCAGCGAATCCCTGGAGGAATCCTGGAACCAGCACCCAGGACCCTTGGGAGAGACCCAAGGAGCTGTGGGATGTTTGGCCGGGGCAGCTGGAGGCCCTGTGACTTTTGGTCTCTTCTCCCGTCTTCTGCGTCACGTTAGGGAAAAGAACACGGGGCTTTGTTGAGCGTTCACCCCATAAGGGTGACTATGCAGGTTTCGAGCTTAATCCACATGCAAACCTCAAGCGTAGGTGTCACCCACACCTCACAGATGGAAACTATTCAAGAGGTCAACAACCAGCCCCAGTTAAGTGTGTGGGAGGCTAGGTAACACAGCTGGAACCCAAACCCTTCCCACCGGGTTGCTTCCTGCAAGGCTGCGTGACATCAGCACATAGCAATGCCAAGATTCACTGAGGGCTGACCACATGCACTTGTGGACATGAGATGGGACCTGGCAGAACCCCCATTTCACAGATGAGGGAACAGGCCCAAGGCCACCCAGGTGGAGCTCAGGAGCCAGGACTTGAATATGGGTCCAAGTCCTAAAGACTCACTGGCTTCCTGTCACGCTGGTGACATGACAGTGGCCAGGACGTTCCTGGCACAGACCACCCACTCGTAGCCTAACAGGTCTCCAGCATCTTGTTTGCCTTCAGTTTATCTTCCACCAGCCCAACGGCTGCTTGAGTTCTTCTTCTAAGTCCCAGGTCTGCCCATGCTGGGCCCTGCAGCAGCTGCCCCTGCTGGAAGATGCACTGTTTCCTAAGGGCACGTACGTCGAGACAGCCATTTATCAGAAGCACTTCACACAAATACTTTTCAAATGAAACTGTCTCTGTTTAAAAATGTAAGCACTGTTGAAAAACAAAATTCAAACCAAGTAAGATCTTACTGGCTGTAGTCAATAATTCATGAACCAGGCAGCAACCCCTCTAGCCAACAGAATGGAGCTCTGAGGGGCTGGCTGTACAAACTGGAGACTTTGAGAGGCAGGAGGGGGCAGGCCAAGTAAGTGACTAGCAAAGAGTGGCGTGTTTCAGGCAAGGTCGCCTTCCTTTATCGGATGAGAGGGGTTTATTAGGCGGACTCCCTTACCGGCACTGATCAGGTAATTCCAGACTGACTGGTTAAGATGCCATTCCTGGGGGAGGCTGAGCTGGAGATTAGGTTAGGCATTAAGTCCTTGTTTGGTGACATGGGCCTAACGCAGGTGACTCCATTTTAGGTCTGTTGTCTTCCTAATAATTTCCCTTTTGATCAGACTCTCAGCTTAACTGAGAAATGTGATAAAAATGAAGGGAATTAGCAACACTCTCAGCTCCTGCTCCGAAGTTCTTGCAGGTTTTGCTAATCTTCTGTGTGATATTCACAGGTCACAACTTTGGGTTCACAGTTTTTAAGTTGGTCATTATCTTCATCCCTTTTCTAAGGTTCCAGTCCTTGGGAGATCATTTGCTTGGTGGCTAGCAGCTGTGAACTGCACTTAAAGCCTTTGTGAGAGGACATCGTGCCAAGGAGGTTACTATGATTATTACAAGCAAGATAAGCTTTTGGGAGCCCTGGTCCCCAAGACCCCATCCGATCAAAATCAAATAAATCAAAGGAAAACCCTCTGAAGGAGTCACCTTTTCAAGCCAAGTCACCTGCTCAGTGACCTTATGTAATGAGTTTCAGCTGCCCCAGGAGTGTTAATCCTGGCGCAGCAGGTGGCGTTGGCTACAGCCCAGGCACCTCCTTGCCCAGCTAAAAGATAATCAAGGGCTCTTCTATTATCAAGAACAACTTTGGCCAGAGAGGCTAAAGATCTTTTTTGGGCAGCTATGGCTTTAGCAGCAGATTCCACAATACTTTCAAGAGTTAAGGAGAGGTTTCTGATCATAGCTTCCTTTGCACACACTCTTAACCAGGGTGGGTAGGAATCTGCCCCATGGATGTGAATCCTGAATCAGGAAAGCCTCCTGGGAGGTCCCTTCTAACTCAGCAATGTAAATTCCAGGGAGTTGACAAATGAGGCGTCTCAGTTTGACAGTGCACAGTTAGGGACACCGTGCGATGACCTAAAAGCCTTCTCCTGGTGTTGCACCAGCCATCTAGGCATTCATAGGCCCAAAGAGAATGATAATCCCCACAGACAAAGGTAAATCCCACTGGGCACAAACCACTCCTGCTAAGGTGGTACCGTGAATGGATGTGTTCACAGGGATTGTTTCATCTGCCCATTCAAATCAGGGGCAAGTTAGGTTTTTAGCACATTTCCAAAATAAATCTCCTAACCTGAAATAAAAAGGTGTTCTAAATTCCTTGCAAAGATGGGTGCTGCTGGTGAGGTCATTTCATGATTGTGGGCAGAACTGATTTAGATAATCCTTAGGACATAGGGGTGCAAATCTGTAATTTGTATAGTGATTTGCGTCTAATTGAGAACAAATTAGTTGTAATCCATTCTAATCATGGAAAAATAAAAACAAGACACTGGATGTTCTGGCTGTAAGTTTCAGATTCTCTTAGTGACTTTGAAGTGGGTGTTAATTGTAGTTTGCAGCGACATTGGAAATAGAAGAGAAATCGGGGGGTCTCTAACATCATGGACAGATGGGAGTTTTTGACAACAAATCTAGCACTCTGAAAGGTAACCCCCCTTAGCAATGGCCTGGGAAATACAGATGATGACATTATCTTTGCAGGACAATGTCGGAGTAAAGGGAGAGAAGATAAAAGCGTTTTATGTTTAGCTCGGGTATGAAGTCTCTATGCAGTGTCTTGGCTGGAAATAGTCTACATCAATCTCAGCTACTTCTCTTCCCTGTCAGTTGACGCAGAGGTCTCTGTGTCTGTATAGGACCAGATGTCAGGTGGGACCTTTCTTAGCTGAAATGTGTACCTAAGGCTCAATGCCTTCTAGATTTTCAGCAGCATCAGTGGCCAAGACCACTTGGTAAGGTTCCTTCCAAGGGGACTCAAGGACCAGCTTCCACTAATGATGTTTCCAGGAAACCCAGTCACCAGATCAGATAGTGACCAACAGGATCCTTTGAACCAGGATCTGGGAAAACTTCTTTAACCTGTTGATGATAGCCTTTAGCATAAGAAGTAAGGACTTACAGTAGCTGGTCATATTGGCATGAAGTAACAAGGCGTCAGCAGAAGGTTGTAGATCGACAGACACTGGTCGGTCAGTGGGTGTGTGAGTGGAGTAAGTTTATGTTTCCCAAAGTGGGAACTGCCAAGAGTCAGCAAGACTAAAAGCAATACCTTAGGATGAGGGAGCCCAGCAAATTCAGTAAGTTTAGGGATTTTAAGTTTGAGGATCCCATTAGTTCTCTTGACCTTGCTTTTCCTTGATACTCTGGTTCACTCTTTTTAGTGTGGACCTCAGTTCTGATGACAGCAATTTCAGAAGGTATGAGAATAGCAGTAAGGCAGTCATTGACATATTGTCCATTTTTGACTGGGGGGCCGGTGGATATAAGAAAACTCCTTTGTTTCCACAGCATCCCCAAATCACAGCGACCCCAAAGGCATACCAGCTGTCTGTGTAAATATTAAAAATTTGTCCTTCTGATAGCTGGCCTGCTCTGGTAAGGGCAGGGAGCTCTGTCTGATGGGTTGACTTAGCTTGTGGGAGACTTCACCTCTAAAGCAGGTCATCTTGGGTATTAGCAGCTCAGCCCGCTTGGAAATTTCCTTTTCTGTGTTTACAGAATAACCCATCAGTAAACAAATTAGATCAGGATTAGTCAAAGGGGCATCTCATAAAATCAGGATGCGGTGTCATGAAACTGGATGCTATTATCTCACAGTCATGGGGCTCACCTTTGTCAGGCAGGGGGAGGTGTGCTGCAGGATGAAGCCCATTGCTACGTTAAGGATTAGATTAGGTGGTGAAACCAGAAAGGTCTCATTGTGCAAGCAGGAGGTTAGTCGGCTCGCAGAGAGATGCTGAGTCAATTCAGAATTCGGGAGAGCATGTGGAGTTCGTCAATAGATGTCACCTCCTGGGGTTATGTCTGCTGAGGCTTCTGCTACTTTGCAGCTGTAGCTGTCTGTAGTCTGAAGACAGTTTGGATAGGCAGGAGCATCTGAATCAAGCTGTCCTAAGCCTCGGGCCTATGTTTATGGCCATGTTTTTGTGTGAGCATCCCCGGGGCTTGGTTATCTTTCATGTATAAATTAGGTGAAAGTTTTTGAATAGTTAGGTATCCCTGGGGTGAGTGGCTCTTGAATCCCTTGCTGTAGTTTTATAAAGGCCTACTCGTGTTTATCTTGCCAGGGATGGGGTTCAGGGACTGGAATTTTAGTAAATTCACACAGCAAGGAAGCCAATTGAGAAAAACTAGGAATCATAGTGTATCATAGCCAGGCAGGCCTAGAAATCCACAGAGCTAACACTTAGCTGTGGGCCCAGGAAATTCTTGGATTAATTTAATTACTTTTGGAGATAGCTGGATTCTTTCAGAGCTTAGATTATGACCCTGATAGTGAGTAGTATCTAGAGATAATTTAAATTTTTCCTTAGAGACACTCTTTCCTTAGAGCTAACTGCTGCAGCAAGTAAGTTGACTCTTGCAAGTAAAGGAAAATAGCCCCTGGCCATTGGGGTCTACAGAAGTGTTGAAGGCTGACACAGGTCCATAACACTGAACCATTTTGAGTCTAGTGGAATTTGTGATGGAAGGGTGTTTGGGTTTGGATCAACTGGGAACTGGGGGCTAATTATCTTGTTACTAGCTCTCAAGTCCTCAAATGGCCGTCCCCTCCCATTAAGTTTCCCAGCTGACAATATTGGGGTCTTACAGGGGCTAGTACAAGGCATCATTAGCCCTCAGGCAATTAGGTTTTCTATCATGGGTGTGAGGCCTTTATGGCTTTAGGCTTTAATGGATATTGAGGCAGTTTAAGGAGAGGTTTAGTTATGTCTGTCTGAATTTTTATAGGCTCTATACTTCTTATTCTCCCAATGTCAGTATTAGATGCAGCCCACAGATTTTCAGGACTACCTCAGTTAAATTAAGGGACTCTTCTATATCAAGGACAGATTGTAAAGAACATAACAGATCAGGTTCAAGTTGTTCAGGAAATTCTGAGGTAAGGTCTCCATTGGAGGCAAACATATTAGCCCTTTAAGTTTAGAGAGGCATTCTCTATCTATCAGATTGACTATAGCTGTATCACATAGCAAAAAGGGATGTTTTTCAGTGAGTGGTCCCAGAAACATTTGTGCTGGTTGAGATAGAAACTCTTTCTGAATTTTATTAGCTATTCCCACTCCATATGGAGACAGCTCTTTCACTTTGAGGGATTTGTCATCCTAAAAGAGTTGGGTTTAAAGTAGAGAGTGTAGTTCCAGTATCTCCTAGAACTTGGAAGGATTTCCCATTAATTTTAATCTTATTTTCCCCTTGGCTGTTTAAGGGAATCACTAGTTGCAGTTTACCAGAGAACCCTCTGGAGTGCCATCAACTCTGGCAATGGCCATATGGGTGCCCTCCTTTGGGAGTAGATATAGAGGCATTTGAGTTGATGTTGAAGGATTCATTTGCATAAAATATTTGAGGACGATCATTTTTCCAGTGCCCTAGCTGATTACAAAGAGACATTGACCTCCTGAACCATCATTTTAATTTTTATTGAATTATAATTGACATACGATATCCTACTAGTTTCAGGTATATGTCATAGTGATTTGATATTTATACATTACAAAATCCTCTCCATGATGAAGTCTAGTTGCCATCTATCACCATACATAGTTATTACAATATTATTGACTATGTTTCTTATCCTGCACACTACATTCTTGTGACTCATTTATTCTACAACTGGAAGTTTGAAGTCCCTAATCCCCTTCACCCAAGTCACCTACTCCCTACCCCTTTCCCAGCTGGTAGTCTATCTATGAGTCTGTTTCTGTTCTGTTTTGTTTGTTTTGTTTTTTAAATTCCACATATAAGTGAAAATTTAAGGTATTAGTTTTCTCTCTCTGACTCATATCACTTAGCATACTACCCTCTAGGTCCATCCATGTTGTTGTAAATTCTTTTTGATAGCTAATATTCCATTGTGTGTATATCTATGTGTATGTGATATATATATATCACATCTTCTTTATCCATTCATTTATCATAGACACTCAGGTTGCTTCCCCTGGGCTTGCATTTTGGTGATGGACCCCAGGTGCTATTTTAGGTTTTGGTGATGTGGCATTTTGGTGATGTGGGAGGCCCAGGTGATGTTTTAGGTTTCTGGCCTTGGAGCTATTGCAGGTGTAAGACTAATAGCTTGAGGGACTTGTGTTTGTGGTCCTGTTCCAAAGTCCTTTTAAAGTGCTCAGTTATGGTTATGAGTTTAGTCAGACTAGTGGCCTCCCATCACATTTTCTGCCTTCTTATCAATCCAGTAATCTCAAGAGATAATCCATTTACAAATAGGAAAGCTAAAGCAGGTTGGGTGACCTCATTTATTGTATGGAACCAGGAATACCAGAGAGCTTCCAAACAGGCTTTAAAGTCTGCCACAAATTCATCTTTCTTTTGTTTGCAGGTCTGAATATTAGACAAACCAGTGCAGGCAGGGAAGACTCAGGGAATGGCTTTTAAAGGATCAGTTGCTATCTTGCAAGTTTTTCCTGGTCCATGTTGATAACTGAAGTGCTCAAATGTCATCCTCAGGGTCACACCATTCTGCTGCCCCACATCCATCTTTGGAGCTTTACCAGGTCCTATCAGTGTGTACACAAGCTGATAAAGGTCTGGCAGCCTGGGATCACAGGCCCTGGTAAGGACTCCAAATCCTTCAGAAAACTTCTGGCGATTCTCCTTGGGTTTAGGAAATTCAACTGTGGCTCTTAGTTTTGTCTTTGACTATGGAGTGAAAGATGCCTGAGTTGAATCTCCTGCAACCTCAAGTGGCTTTATCTTAAAGGTACCTATTTAATAGTCTCTTCAGAGTAGAAAGGCAGTTCAGAGAGAGAATTAGTAGAATGCAAGTACTCAAGTAAAGCAAGATAGAGGGGAGCAGTAGGAGTCACGTCAATGTTATTGTCTTTTGTTTTAGGTACTTCTTGAGTCTTTACTTTTTCATTCGCCTTTTGCAATTACTTTTTTTAAATCAAGTCTTTTGGGAGCTGCTGCCTACCACTTAAATAGGTATCCCATGCTGTCTGCTTGATTTGGGAACCCTTGCTTGATGAATGATCTCGTCTTATTGGAACACCCTCCATAAATGGCCATTATAATTCTAGGCTGTTTCTAATAAGATTTTGCCATGTTTGTAGATATCTCCAATTCTGGAACTATAGGTCCTACACATAAAATAAGCAGAGATGCTGGAAGGTGGTACACTCAACTCTTTGGAATTTAAGGATCCCATTTTTTTCAGAGGCTAGGCCTTTGGGGGCTCTCAAAGACAAACTAATACCCAAGAGAGATATGCTGCTGGGTTGGGGATCGTGTAGTGTCTTACAGTGTACTTGCTGCATAAAAACTGTCTTGAGGTTGGGAGGTGAGCTAGTGTTGATCTAACCTATTCTGTGACCAATTCATCCTAACACGGGAATCTTGGAGTTAGGTGGCAAGCACTCTAACAGCTTTTAAGTACTCAACCTGTGCCCACCAAATTTGGTGGCTTTTGGCTTTTGAGATTCCCTTTAACAATGACCTCATGTGCACCTTAACACAAGCAGTAACTAAGCAGATGTTTACAATGGATTGGCCAAGAGAGGCCCCTGTGTGCACCACCAGCAATTCCTGATGTGCACCTGAGCACCAGGGAAAGGCTTGAACCAGCAGACCTCAACAAATGGGATGGTGGGCTGGGATTCCCAACAAATGGGGAACTGTGGATTGGTTGACCAGCAGTTCTCAACGTGGAATCTGGAAACTAAGCCAAGGGGTGGGGTTTCTAATCAAACTGGGATTGTGGACTGGAAAGGCAATTAGATCAGGAGCCCAATGTAAAGACAAGGTAGCTCAGAACCAAGAGGAACTTATCCACGGCCCTTGGAAATGATGAGAAAGACAGAGAACTCAAAGGGTTCATGAGGACCACGCTTTGTTTCTTGTTGTCCCCAGAGATGTAGGAAGTCTCTTTCAGATCCCACCACTGCCACCAAATCTGTTAAAAAACAAAGTCCAACTGATAAGTTTTAAAGATCTTATTGGCCTTATTCATGAACCAGGAAGCATCCCCTCTAGCAAATAGAAAGGAGCTCTGAGGAGCTGTACAAACTGGAGACTTTTAGAAGCCAAAGGGAGCAGGACAAACAAGTGATCAGCAAAGAGTGGCGTGTTCCAGGCAAGGTCATGTTCCTTTAGGGGGAGGCAGGGGTCTGTTAGGCAGATTATCTCACTAGTGCTGACCAGGTAGTTCCAGAATGACCGGTTAAGATGCCATTCCTGAGGGAGGCTGAGCTTGCAATTAGGTTAGGTATTAAGTCTCGGTTTGGTGACACTGGTTTAACACAAATGACTCCATTTGGGGACTGCTGCCTCTTTTAAACAGCCTCTACTATTTGCGAAGCACTGTGGGAAGCCTTGGTAGGTGCAGTGGAGCACATGGGGAGAGTCATTGACCTTACAGGCATTTATCAGCCCACAGAGAAGAGAATGGCATTTATCCCTGGCTCCTCATACACATAGGTATGAGACCAGGGGCATTCCATGTGTCAGGTCGTCTAAGCAAGCCTTTTATGGTTGAGGAACGGTAGGTCCAAAAGGCTTAGTGACCTCCCTAAATGATAGGCAGGGGGACCTGAATTCAAACACAGGTCTGCCTGCTGTTCCTCCCAGTGAGCCCCAGGAAGGAGCATAATGAAGTTGTATATATGGGGCAGGCTGAATAGGTCTGAGAGAGGTTCTAAATGGGAACATGGTGTCAGGTGGCCTGGGGGCCCTCCACGATCGATCTCTCTCATGCAAGTATGCTGAAAGGTTTCTGGAATCAGAAACACAGTGGGAAATCCGGTGCTGGCTCTCCAGCTGGGTGACCCGGGGCAAAGCGCTCAAACTTTCTAAGCCTCATTTTCCCACCTGTTAAAGTGGGTCCCCACACTTGCCTGGGAGTTTGCTGGGAGGATGAAGGAGTAGGATGTGTGTGAAGCCCACACACAATGTACAGGTGGGTTCCTTTTAGGAGCCCGGGGGAGGGGCCGGGAGGCAGGCCCTGTGCCTGGGCTTGGGGTGGGTGGCCTTGGGATGTCCCTTCCCCTCCAGGTCCTCCCTCCAGGGTCCACACTGCCACTCACAAGTCGTGTGGCTGACACCTGAGGCTAACAAGTGTCGGCTCTTCTCATGGCCCAGAGCTTGCCCTCAGAGATAAACAGGCATGAAACCATTTAATGCTGACAACAGCCCCATGAGAAAGTGCCACCATGATCTCTATTTTATAGGTGGGGAACCAGGGCTGGAGAGGTTGAGGGACGTGCCGAAAGTGAGCCCAGGTGGTCTGGTGTCTGCACCACTGCCTTTGACCTACATGTTCGGTGCTAGGGGCTCAAGCCCTGGGGCAGGAGGATGGCGGGTACCTCTGCACTGCCAGGCGGAGCTCTGCTTCCTCTTTATTTTCATCATCTTTGAAGTGTTTTTGGCAGACACACAACAGTCAAGGTGCCTTCAAACCCACTTCTCTTCCTGTTGAGGTGTTCTCTTTTGACTTAGGACACACCTGTTGGGTCTAAGCAGTGCTTGCCAAACCTGTGTCTTCCAAGCAGAGGAATCATAAAAAAGCAGAGAAAAATGGGGGTGGAGACTGGTTCTGCACAAGAACTTCACACTAAAGTGTGGCTTGCTGGGAAGGAGAGCAGTAAACAACATGTGCCCTTTGCAGAATTAGGAGAGGGTGTAACCGTCAGCTCAAGGACACTGTATTTTAAAAGTGGACAGACATCTTAGCCTGCTCAGGCTGCCATTACAAAATACCACAGACTGGGGGCTTTAACAACAGGCATTTATTTTTCACTGCTCTGGAGTCTTAGAAGTCCAAGATCAAGGTGCCAGCCAGTTCAGTGTCCGATGAGAGCCCTCTTCCTGGCTTGCAGATGGCCACCTGCTGTAACCTCACATGGTGGAGAGAGAGGGTGAGCTCTCTAGTGTCTCTTCTTACAAGGACACAAATCCTATGAGATCAGGGCTCCACTCTATGACCTCATTTAGCCTTATTACTCCCTCACTCCAAATAACGGCCACACTGGGAATCCAGGCTTAACTGCATGAATCAGAGTGACACAATTCAGCCCATAGCAGGTGAAAATCAGGAATCAGGAATGGTGGCTTACAGGCACCTGCAGGAGAGAGTCTGTGGGAGGAGGAAAGGCTTCCTGGGCCCATTCCCTGACACCCCAGGGCGCTTCAGTTTCTTCATCTATAAAATGAGACTACATACCCATACCTTGCTCAAAGGCTTACTATGAGAAGATAACGAGAAAATGTATCTAAAATGCTTAGCACAGGGCCTGGCACAGAGGAGCTGCTCTTTTTATTCACTGAATGGAGTTAAGTCTATTTCCCACCATTTGAACATGGGCTGGTCTTGCCACATGCTTTGGCCAATGCAGGTCGTGGAAGTGACACTGTGTGAATTTCAGAGCCTATGCCTCAAGGGGCATTACAGCATTCTCAGTCATTCTCCTGGAACTCTGACACCCCCATGTGAATAAACCCGATCTAATGGGAGGATGAGAGCTACGTTAAGGAAAACAAGGTGCTGCACTCCAGACACAAGAGTCAGATGATTCTAGATTGTCTAGCCGCCAGCTGGCCACACACTGGTGGGTAAACCCAGCAAATATCAGCCTGGCCAGCCCAGATCAGAAAAATCGCCCAGGTGACCCACAGATTTGGGAGCTAAATAAAAGGGCTATGGTTTTAAACAGATGGTTTATTTTTGTTGGAGTGGTGGCTTGTTTTTTTTAAACCCAATAAAACGGAAGCTAAGTGATACTGCTATTATCAGCCTATCTGAGTGAAGTGTGGGTAGGTTTATATTCTGTACACGGTAACTGATCTTGGCAGATGTTGGGCCTTTGTCTTTATTGTCAAACTAAATAATGACATGTGAGCTGGCACTGAGGCATACAACCTCATTGTTCTACCACCTTGCTGTCTTTTCTTTCCCTTTGAATGTTTAATTACACAAATATAAAAATTGTGCAGATAACCGTGCATAATTCTCTGTAAAAACTGAAACCTTTGTGTGTCAAACCTGGAGACCTCTGGAGGTGCTCTCTCTCCCTGCCTACTTTCCAGGGGGAACAGCAGCTACCATCCTCGCTGTGTATTTGCATTCAGCTCTATGGGTCCACGGAGAATGGAGGGCAGGGCTTTCCATCTTCTAAGTGGGGTTGGGTCACACTTATTTTTTCTACACCTTTGTCTTTCACACAATGATCACATCTTGGAGAATCTTCACTTCAGTGCAGCTCAATCTCATTTTCCATGGGTTGATGGGCATCATTCCCAGTTTATAGCTGTTTCAAACAAGGCTATAATTAAAATCCCTGTAGATATTTGCTCTGCATAAGTGTAGAGATTTCTCCAAGTAGGTACCTTGAGGTGGAATTCTTGGATGATAGAGCTGGGCTCCTACTTACGAGTTTCATGCCCCTTTCAAATCAGCTCTCCAAGAGGACTATCTAATCATACTGACATCTCATTTCCCCATGACCTTCCCCATACGTTTTATCATCCCTTATCATTGATGAGTTACCCTTTTTGGCTGCATCTTCCAGGCCTGGCAGGAAGCTGTGGGGAACGGTGGGAGCTGTGGGCCTGCTTTCTCCCTGGTCCCCTCGTCAGCAAATGTGACAGTTTTTCTTTTCTTTTCCTCATACCTGCTGCCATGTGAGCTTGCTTATTTCTTTATTGTCCATCTCCCTGTCCAGGGCCTGATGCACAGCACGCTCCCAGCTCGTCTTTGCAGAGGGACCTGTGAATGAAGAGCAGGCATGACATGGTCATCCTGGCCTGACCGGCACCTGCTTCCACCTGTGCAGAGCCACAGCTGCAAGGTGAGCCTGGCCGCCCTGCCCCCTGCCCCTGAGAGGACTCCCCTGAGCCTGACCCTGGCGTCTCTTGGGAGAATGGGAAGAGGGACTCTGAAGCCCATGGTCATTGGCATGGACACTAGGATTAATGTGCTTACACAGATTGGGGGAGCGGAGGATAAGCTTCGCCCTTGTGGGAGGGTGTCTGGGCCAGAGAGGAGCTCACCTTTGGAGGATCAGAGCTCATGTGGTCTGGTGCCTTGTTCAGGCCTGGGCTGGGACGTCTCCGCTTCTCTGGTATATGTCCATGCATAGCACGCCAAGCAGGCTTTGTCATAGAGGAGGTAGTCAAGGCCCCCAAGCAGGGCCAGCCATGATAAACCAGAAGGAAGAAGATTCTGGGCAGAGGGTCAGCATGGGTAGGGCTCTGCTGCCAGGTAGAACCTGCCTCATTCTCAGGACTCCAAGGGAAAGAGGATGACCTAGGCAGGGTGAAGTGCCGAGCACTGGAAAGCCGCTGTGGGGTGGGCTGAATTGGGTGACCAACTGTCCCAGTTTGCCTGGGATCTGGGGCCTTCTCTGGACATGGGATCTTCAGCACTAAAACCAGGAAAGCCCCTGGCAAACCAGGATGAATCGGTCACCTGGGGAGGGTAATTGGGCAAAGCTGCTGGAGGAGGGAGGGCTGTCCCTGAGCCGGAAGAGGTTGCAGGCTGAACCAGCAGAGGAAAGGTGTGGACGGACGACTCTGTTCCTGCATGATTGCTTTTTATAGGGAATGGTCTGGCCAGCCGGCTGCCAATGACCAATTTGAAAATAACTTTAGCTTTCCCCACTTGCTGTACTTGAAACCTATTATGCAAGCCAAAGCCTGTAAACGATGACATCACTGCCCCACCTCCCTCCGTCTGGGGACTGTGGACAGGCCTACAGATAACAGAATTGCTGTAATCTCCACCATCTGGCTGTCTTTGGTCCCCTGCCTTTCCTCACATGGTCAGAGGTCACCCCTTATCTTTGCAGGAGTTTTGGGGATGGCAGCCCTCCCCAGGGCCAGAAGGAGTGGCGGCAGGGAGGGTGGAGGTAAGGAAGCCTCGTTATCTGTATGGTGGCAGCAATTCCCCACTACTGAGCTCCCTGCAGTTCTCCAGAGGCCAGATGTTTGGAGGCACTGGCTCCGTTCATCCTTGCCACCACCCTCGGAGATGGGTGCCTGCGTGAGTCTCCTGTGGCTGTAGCAGGTGACCACAAACTCAGAGCTGACCACGCACATTTATTATCTCACAGTTCTGAAACTACAAGTCCCAAATCGGTCTCATGGGGTGAAAGTCAAGATGTTGGCAGGACTGTTTCCTTCTGGAAGCTCTGCAGAGAATTTCCTTGCCTTTTCCAGCCCCTAGAGCACCCATATTCCTTGGCTCGTGGCTTCTTCCCTGGCTTTCCTACATCTGGCTTCTAGCTTCACATGTCTTACCCCTCGCTCTGCCCCGCTGCCTCCCCATGAATATATCAGGACCCCTGTGATCATATGCGGCCCATCTGGGTAACCCAAGGTCATAACCCCATCTCAAAATCTTTAGCTTATCACATCTTCCGAGTCCCCTTTGCCGTATAGGTACATACACATGGGCTGGCACATCTTTGGAGGGTCTTTGTCCAGTAGCCGCAGTGCTACTCTTGTTGACATTTTGCAGATGAGAAAACTGAGGCTGGGAGAATTTGCATCTCTTGCCCAAGGTCAAGGCCAAGACAAGAACCGAAACCCAGGCTCCCACCAGCGGCGCAATCCTAGCTCCTGTGGGCCATAGGTGTCTGTATGAGACTTAGGAGATGCCCTCTTCTCTGGGAAGATGGAGCCATGCCAGGCACATATCTTGGTGACTGGTATAAGCTGGACGTCGGCCCCGGGGTGCCCCCCGGGCCAGATGCCTTTCAGAACGGACAGCCTGTGCGGCCACATGTGGCCAGCAAAGCTGCCTCCATGTATGTTCCCTCAGCACCCAGGGGCTGAAGGGTGGGCTGTCCGGGGAGAAGATGGGGAGATGGGCAGTGGCTGTGGGGCTGCTTTCCCTCTGCCTCGAGTGCCAAGACTGCCTCCTCCTGGGGGCTGCTGCTCCCAAAGATGAGAACGAGGAGGAGCAGGCAGACAGGCCCTTCGCTTCGTTAGCCAGATGGACCCACCTGCTCCTATGGAAGGGCTAACTGCCAGTCTTACCTTCTAGGAGGGGTTTTGCAAACTGTTTTGCAAGGGCCAGATAATAAACATTCTTGACTTTGCCGGCCACGTGGTATCTGCTGCAGCTGCTTGGCTGCTGTTTGTGGTGTTTGACCAGATTAAGACAAGACAGACAAACAGGCAGACTGTCTCCCAATAAAACTTATGAAAAGAGGCAGTAGACCCTGTGGGCCCCTGTCCTAGGGCATTTTCCTTTCTCTAGCCTTCCGCAGGACAAAAAACAAGGAGACTGGTGCTCCCTGATGGACTTTAAGGCAGAACAGGCCCTGCCCCGACTCTTCCAACTGGGAGAGAATGGTTTTAACAGGGAGGCTGGCCCATCCATCGTGCAGTGAGCCCTCAGGTTGGTAATGCCAGCTGCAGCCTGTGAGCATGTGCCATGAGCAGACCAGCTGCTGACATCATCTCATCAAATCCACAGGACACTCCTGTGTCCTATTCGTTGGAAATGGAACAGTAAACAATCCATACGATAAGGAGGGGTGTGGGGCTTTTATGGAAGATGATACATCTCAGCGCTACAGTCTGTCTGAACTAATAGGCAGGCTGTTAGCTCCACCTCCCTTACCCTTTTCCAAACTGACATTTTTAAACTCTAGGGTTGCAAACCCAGTGCCTACAGAAGTCAGGTGGGACAGAAGTCAGCTGCTGTAAGATAATGTGGACTTAGGGCAGGCTGGATTTAGGTATAGACTTAAAATAGACTATGTATAGATAGGACAGATATAGATACAGACTTCTTGGACTCTATAATGGTTAATTTTGTGTGTTTACTTGGCTAGACCATGGTGGCCCGACTGTTCAGTCAAACACCAGTCTTGGTGTTGCGGTGAAGGTATTTTATAGATGTGATTAACATTTAAATCAGCAGACTTTGAGTAAAGTAGACTGCCCTTCACAGTGTGGGTGGGCCTCATCTACTCAGGGGAAAGGTATACGAGAAAAGACTCTCCCCAGAAGAGGATGGACTCCTCCAGACGGCAGCTGAGAAGCCCTGTCTGAATTTCCAGGCTGATGCTTACCCCATAGATTTTTAGACTTGCCAGGCCCCTTAATAGCATGAACCAATTCCTTAAAATAAATCTCTCTTTATCTATATTCTATTGCTTCTGTTTCTCTGGAGAACCCTGACTAATGCAGACTCTGTGGAGCTCTGTGCTGGGGCATGACCCCCCGGGAGAGAAGGTTCTTGTATGGGGCCTGTCCTCCTTTTCTGGCCCGGACAACCCGCCTATCCAAGCTCCAGTCTCCCCATCTTGCGAACAGATGCTCCTTGGCACCCCTCTGGGACCTAAAGGTGCAGATACCATTGGCAGTCAACTCTCAAAGGTCCCAACCACCCAGGCATAAAGGAGGGCACAGAATTCTGAGGTCCTGATGTGAGGGAGGAATGAGGGATTCAGATGCACACATCCTCCTGGCCCCTTTGGGCTCCTTGCCCCACAGGGAAGTGCAGGTAAAGGAGGACAGAAAGGGACTCTTTAAAATGTGGGACCCAGGGTAGGGACCTCTTGCCTGGGCCTGACATGAGCTACTAAGCACAGGCCTCCCTTACAGCCGGCAGCCAGCCTCAGCTCCTCTGCCCCATGGGCAGACAGCCACGGTGGGGATCTTTCATTTTGTCAAGAAACCCACATTTTATATCGCTGTTGTTGTTGGCAACTGCTTAAAATGCAATTCACAACATTATGCAGGCTGAAGGGGTTTCTGGAGGAGCCAAGAATACTTGGCTTATTGACCTGAGTCCTTGGTTTATGAGTGTGATGACTTTGTGAAAATGTATTGAGCTGTACAGGCATCATATGTGCATTTTTCTGCCTGTATGTCATACCTCAATAAAAAGCTTTATTAAAACAAAACAGAGCCATCCCCAGGCCCAGCAGAAGAGGTCTGATGGCTGGGTCTGGCCCATGGCCCACCAGTTTGGACCCTGGCTTTAATGTCTGCTTGGCATTTATTTCTTGGGGTAGGGTCTGGGTGCAAAAAGGAGGTTTTGATCAATTTGCCCCGTGGTTTAGGGCTACTTCCCATGCGGGAACAGAACCTAACAGATGGAACCATCTCAGAGCTTCCACAACTCACCTAGTTCTTACCCAGTAAGGGGCAGAGACGGGCTTCTCATAGCTCTAGCGCCATACTGCCCCCTGCTGGTCATGGCCTACTGAGTTTTTCCATTTGACTTTTTCTAGGCCCTGAAAGTCAAGGGGGGCCCTCTGGGGGCAATTTTTTGGAATGAATTAAATGCATGGGAGTTTCTAGGCAAGGCAGGGCTTTGAATGGGTTTCCAGAGAGTTGAAAAGTGAGCGTCCACACAGGTAGAGACAAATGCACATACTCCTTTCTTATAAGAGGAGACCCCAGGTGGAGAAGTGTTCTCACCACTCTTGCCAGATGGTCCACCTCTACGCGACTCCCTGGCTTCTCCAGTCCAATGGTATAAGAGCCCGGTTGTCACTACTGCGCAGCCAAGGGGCCCACCAGAGATGCCTCCTCTGCCTGGCTTCTGGCAGCGCCCCAGGCCCCAGCAAAACTCACCAGGGTCATCACACGTTCCTCCATCCACAGATGATCTGTCAGCAGTCATGCTGCATTTTCATATTCATATTCACCAAATAATGCTTCTGTCCTCCTCTCCCGTCCTTCATTCAAGTTAAAACAACCCTAAGCACACTGGAAGGTCTAGGAGGGTTCTTGAATGGACATAAGAAGTTTTAGTAAGTGGCTTCGTAACAAGCATTTTTCCCCCCAAGTTAATGGAAACAAGTCTTTATTAACTTTTAATATCAGAAAGCTAAAACTCTTATAATTGTCTTTACAGCAAATATATAATATCAGTGTGTAATGGAATGAAAAGGCAGAAGCCTCCCAGATGGTACAAAGGGACAGATATTCAGATAGTAAAGAACCCAATTCCAATGCCAACAGGAGCCCTGGGGAAAACTGGCAGTCTTTTCAGAATGGGTAGACGCATACCCCACCTGAATAGAACAGGCTTCTGAAATGGTGAAAGCCCTTCTGAAGAGCAAAATTAGCTGCATTCAAAGTTTTGTTACAGAAAGCTGATACAGAAGGGAAAAAATCTTGCATTCTTTCTCTGTGTTTTGATGCCGTGAATCTTATCATGTCTTTGAAATGTAAACACAGCCCACTTTCACCTGAAACTGAAGAAAAAAAAATCACCTGAAACTGAAGGAAAAAAAAAGGAAAAAGAGGCCTTTTAAAAAACAAATGGCTGCGAAATCATCCTTGCCTGACAATCGAGCCCACAGCTTACAAGAATGAAGAGGAAGATGCTGTGACTGATCGCAAATGGGTTAAGGTTTTCGAGGGTTGAGTGAACTAGGATGGGTGTTGTAGGAAGAAGGTATGAGAAATGGAGATACATTTTTATTGAGGGAAGAAAGAGAAAGGCATTTTGTCTTAAAGTAAAATGGTGCAGAGTAAGAAAGGAAAAAGAACTAAACCTAAACGGATATAGTAAGTCGCAGGTTTGTGAAAAAGGAGTCTTTTAAGAAAGGAATTTTATGTATGATCAAGCTAAGATTGGGATGGATTTATGTAAGTTAATAATAAAAGGGGAAAGATTTTTACTATCAAAAGTACACTGTAAAATTAGAATTTTACAAATGCTTTTCTCTCTGTTAAAGGGACAAACTTTTCTGGAACTATTGGTCTGGTCTTGATGTTAAGAGACTATGAGGAGTTTTTCTTTCTCTTAAAGTAATTGTTTTATCAGAACAATTCCATGTGCTTCATGCTGTCTTAGGTCTTTGATTACCTAAGAAAACGGAATCTTCTCAACACTGAGAGTTAAGTTTTGCTCACGTCAATCTAACCTTCTGTATTTGCTTTTAAAATCTTTTATTGTCAAATAAAAAGAATAAGATGCTGCAGGAAGGTGAGGTATGATCGGGGTGGGAGGGGCAGGAGCACAGAGAGAGAGAAGAGAGAGGGCTGGGGGGCTCATTCACACTCTGGCCAGGGCTTGCAGGGAAGCCAGCAGGGTTAGGGCTCAGGACAGGTGGGCTGGTGCCTTTGGGCATCATGCACTTGGTCATCATTGACCCAACATGTTCTGATGATGGGAGATGCTTGCCGAGGAATTCAGTGGGGCCCTGCACTCCCAAGTTCACTGCCCACTAGGGGAAAGATAAATGCAAAACAGTTGGTATTCAGGACAGAGGCAGGCCCTGGAAAAGGAGGGGAGAAAAAAAAATCTTTTATTGTCACTTGGGTTAAAATGAATTACTAAGCATTTTTTTTGTAATGATCTGTGATTCTATTTAGAATTTCCAGAACAAATGGAAAAACCTGGACTTAAGCAGGACAAGAATAACACAGAACTGAACAAACTGAGGGAAATGACTGGAATTTCTGTTGACATTGCTGATTCTCTAATGCTTGCTTTTCCAGATTTAAAGAAACTTTTCCCTGGGCCATCATATCTCTGTAAACAGAACATGAGACATATTTCTCCCTACCTGATCCCCCCAGAATTCAGAAACTCTCAGTGTTTTTATATTTTTATGCTAATATAGTTATTTGCCTAAGCTCAATAAGCATCTGTTCCCCTTGAAATACGGCACAGTTGGAAACCTTGGTTATATTACCAAGGCTTTGACTGGAACGTTGTATTTGAAAAAGAGATAGATACATACTCAGAAATGACCCAACAGCTTTAAGGAACTAAAGTTTAGTGACTTTATGAAGCCAATGAAGCCCTTGGACGATCGGCCTGGTACCTCGCATACAGGGTTCCTAGGAGCCTTACCAGGTGAGTAAGGTCACTTCCTGGCAAGTGCAGGAACCTCAGGATAGTTTGGGAACCTCAAGAAGAGAGGAATTCACCCAAATCTAAACATATGCAGACAAAGTTTGACTTGGCTTGGTTTCCCTGGCCTTGAGAGGCCTTTGAAAATTCAATCTCAGATTCCTCATGAAAACTTCCAGCCAAGCAGAATTAAGAAAATATCACTATTCTTACTGCATTTATGAAAATACTTGGGCCAAATTGGTTGGACTTAATTTGCAAACAAATTGTTATTGTTGATGAAAATGAGTGTCATTTAGAAAGAAAATATGTTTCAATAACATACTTTTATGGATATTAAATTCTGATTCAAGTGCTGATTAATTATCTTTGAGAATTTGTTTTTAAACTGGACTGGACCGTGAATTCTTCTGGTTTCCTCAGATAACGAGCTACGTACGCCTGTCCAACTAACGTTTCCAATTTTCTCCCATCCTTTTGATTTGGAATTGTTGAGAACAGAAGCCTGACAATCTAAAACTAGATGCCTTGATATAAAATTCAGAATAATCGCCCTCCACCAATCCCATCCAGCTGGAAGTAGTCAGGTAAGTGATGAGGTCCCTTTGTCCTTGACCCCATAGGATTGTGGAATGGACCGTTGACAGCGGGGAACTGTGACAGGGTTTAACAGCTTCACAGCTCTGCCTTCATATTATCTCTGTCTCCTTTGCTGCTTAATCTTTGGGTCAAAAAATCTTCTGCTCACCCTCGCAGCCCTGTACGTATGCTGGTTATTCATCAAAAGGAATTTTGCTCATGACTTAAGATTGATGCAACCAGCCCTTCACCCTAAACTGATTTCCTCCGAGATACGAAAGAATATACAAAAATGACTAGTAGATGGTCAAGGCCTTATAGGGACATCATGTCCAGACCCATGTCAATGAAATGACTGGAGTCGACTAGCCGAGGACAAGGAGCTTCACGATCCTCCTCAGACCCTGGCTGACATCCAGGTGTCTGAGGCTGATGTCACCACCTGGCCATAAGCCCCTCCTGCTCCCCCTTCCCTAATGTAGAAGAGGCTTGGAAGCAACCCTGGTTAAGATGGGGCTTTAGGACGTTAGCCCACCGTCTTCTTGATCTGCTGGCTTTCCAAATAAAATCACTTTCCTCACCCCATCACCTTGTCTCAATTTACTGGCATGTCATGTGGGGAGTGGCATGAGCTTGGAGTTGGTGACAAAGGCTTTGGCCACCTTAAGTGGATGCCCTTTATCAAAAATATATATGGTTTTAAACTTTGCTTATATTATTGAATTTATAATCCCTTTGAGTTCCTATATGTACATAGCAAAGAATGTAGTAAAAGTAGCAAATTCTAAACTATACTGATCATTTGTCATTCTTAGTTTGTGGCTTTAAGAAATCGCACACACACCTGATACATGTACACTCTGTCGCTTTTCAGTTGCAGTGCACAATATAACAAAATACGGGCTGGGTGAATGTTGCTTACATCTACCATCTGCCTGTTAAAGGTTAGTTTTCAATACTGACATTTGTAACAAGCATCTGTTCCACTGGGAAGCAGTGTGGTTTTGCTCAGCCCCTAGAGCAGCTTCTTACACTGATCCGCTTCAGGGATAGTAGGGATGGACAGATGATGGCCTCCATCGCAGGATCCACACTAGTGACTCACAAAACAAGAAAAAAGGATGCGGCTGAAGGCCGGCCCTGCCTGCAGACCCAGAGGAGTACACACAGTGGTGGGATGGGAGGCAGTGCGCTGAAACCTAGCTTTTGGAGACTGATCGCTGGTGGCAATTCTGGGTATCTGATCAGTCAGTGGAGGAGGGGGCAGAAGGACTGGGTTTGAGCTGGCTGTGTGACATTGCATGTGTCACCTAACATCTCTGGGCTTCAGCTTCCCCTTCTCTAAAAAGGTGAGTGTATCTAGCTCTCAGGGCAGTTGGGGTGATTGCTTTAGATGTACTTCCCAGAAACAGACCTGACACAAGGTTCATTGGCAAGTGACTTATTAAGGAAGTGCTTCTGGGGACTTGGGGAGAAGTTGGGGAGGACAGGAAAGGGCAGGGAGCAGGCAAGGGTAGCAGTTCCAGGCTGAGTCCTGCAGAGGGCAGCCTCAGCCTGATCCTGCAGGAAGCAGGGTGCTCCGGAGGGTAACTAACTTCTCTTTAGAGGCAAAGGAACGGAGCCCATCAGTCCCTGGTTAAGAGCCACTCCAGAGGTGGCAGGTGATGGGGCCAAGCTCAGGCATTTCTGACAGCTCCCTCCATGAGGGCAGTTTGCGGGCAACACAGCTGGAGGAAGACAATGGATGCTAGCAGCCCAAGAGGGGCACTCATCCTCAGAGCCCAGCACCCTGGCCTGACTGCAGTGAGGGCCCAGGGGAACCTGCAGGAGTCCCCACCTGGGCATGCACTGAGGACTGCAGTCCCCTGCCTGTGTCGTGACCACATGTAGACTCTGCTGGTGATACGGTGCCTTCAGCTGCTTAATCTCAGTGAAGAGCTGGGTCATGTAGCTCCAACTACGCTCATGCCGGGCAGTCATGTCTCTGAGTGGGACTCCCAGGCCGGACAGGGAACGCCTTGGGGGCAGGGACCAGGCTGCATTCCCGTCTGTTCAGCTCTGCATGGAGGCTTAAGAAAGGCTTGTTGAATGAGTGAATGGATGGATGAATGAATGATGCCATTTCCAAAGGCACTTCTGGGATAAGACCATGCTTTGTAAAAACTGGGTATGCCACTCTGCTCTCCGCCTCACTCCTCAGGATGGCTGGGCACCTCGGATCACCTCTTTGAACTGTCATCCTAGCCTAAGCCACCAGCCGGTCTCCTCTGGGAGTAGGAGTTTTGTGAACTGCAGAGAGCTCTCTCTGCAAACCTCCCTCAGACCTCTGCTCAGCTTGAGTTGCCCCTTTGAGCTCCTGTCTGCTAAAGCTCTGGGCTGTCAAAAGAATTTACTGCCTTTCCTCCTAACACCTGACATAGGCCCCTGACCTCCCTTTCTTATAGCATTTACTAAAAAAAAGGTGGGGGGGGGGCTTACCTAGTGACTCTTCTGTCTGTCCCTTTGAGATCTTTCTGTATCTCCTACAACTCAGGAGTGCCTTCCTCAAGGACTTGGATGCCATTCCTTGGAAATGTAGTTGTTGGAAGGACAGGACCTCTGTCTCCCAGTCTCGGAGGGAGAGTAGACTTAATGTATAGAATTTCCAGCCAGCAGACACACTGGCCTCATCATATTCACACTGCCCCACCCTTTGTAAGTTTTCACCTCCCTGACTCTACCTGAGTCCCCCGCCTGCCACCCCAGCATGCACCCACTCCTGCTTCCCCAGGCGCCCTTTAAAAATTCAGGTCACCTCTGCACAAGTCCTTCTGGCACTCAGCGCCTTCCCTCCCCTCGGTAGTTACTGAACAAACTACTGTGGTGGCTCTAACTCATGCCTGGCTTCATCTCTGCCGGTTTCCTGACATCCTTCTCCAAAACAGCATGCCCCTTCATTCTCCCCTGAAACTCACTTTGTTTTTCTCCATAACATCTATCACCATTTGGTATTAAAAGAAAACTGTTCTTCTGACACCAAAAGTGTGGGTTTTTTCCCCCCACCAACCGTGTTCCAGCTCTTGGACACCACCTGGGTGGCCTGTAATTGATTTCAGCTCTGACACCACCTGGAATTAACATCAAGACCCCAAAGGTTTAATGGCTCAGTCCCACAGGACTACCCTACTTCAGACACCAGTCACAAATACCAGGTCCCCACGGTCCCCAGACTTCTATCTGAACCAGCTCTCAGTTGAGGCTTCCCATGACACCTTCCCCAGGTCTGATACTTAGCTTAGAAGTGCTCACAGGGCTCAGAGAAACACTTGACTTACATCTACCTGTTTATTATAAAGGAGGTCATAGAGGATGCAGATGACCAGCTGGATGAGGAGGAACACAGAGCAAGACCTGGATGGGGCCTGAGTGCAGGAGCTTGCACCCCCCTGGAGCCGAGGCACGCCACCATGCTGGCACGTGGATGTGCTCATCAGCCTGGAAGTTCTCCCAACCCTGTAGTTTAGGGATTTGCATGGAGGCTTCATTTCATAGGCATGATCATTTATTTACTCAGTCGCCAGCCCTTCTCTTCTCCCTGGAGGATGGGGGGCTAGGGCTGAAAGTTCTAAGCTTTTAACTGTGGCTCGGTCTTTCTGGTGACCAGCCCCCATCTAGGAGCTGCCTTGTTAGAACAAAAGATGCTCCTATCACCCAGGAAATTCCAAGGGATACAGAAGCTCTGTGTCAGAAACCAGGGGCATAAACCAGAAAAAAATATATATTTATTTTCTTTTTTTAAACCACTTTACTGAGGTAGGATGATATGTAAAAAGCAGTACATATTCAATGTACACACCTGGATGAGTTTGGAGATAAAAATATACCCATGAAACCTTCACCGCATCAAGGCCATGGACGGATCTATACTTCTCAAAATTTCCTCCATCCCCCTGTATTATTAGTATTTTTGTTGTTGTTGTAAAAACACTTAACATAGGATCTACCCTCTTAGCACGTTTTAAGTAAAGAACATAGTATTGTTAGCAATAGAGACTATTACATATTCCTTCTGTCACAGTTATCACATGTTTATTCACTTCTTGTTCACCATCAGGTGATAGGTATACTTTGTTTTGCTCCTTTTTGCACCCCCAATGTCTAGAATAGTGCCCGGCACATAGTAGGTACTCAGTCATGATTGAATGAATGAACAAATACATGAACTTTGGTTTTCTTTTCTAAAAACTGGACACTTGGCTTCCGGCCTGGGGTACCAGCCTGGTTAGAGGCCTTCCTCTGGCTCCCCCAGCCTGTCCCCAGGCTTTCCACTGTCCACATCTGCACCCTATTGTCTTCAGCTGATCGAATGTGCCCTTCACCCCCAGACAAAGAATAGGGGCCCTGCCTTCTATGCATCTCAGAGCCTGGCCCAGCTTGGTGGTGTGGTAGAGGCTAAGCAGATGTTGGCTGAGAGGGGCCAGCACATGAGCGCCTGTCCAGAGGACCAAAGCTGGCTTAGAAAGTGCTTTGCACACCCCTAGGGCAGCATGGCTACAAGTGCTGGTTATCAGGGTGGTTAGGTTAATTCTACAGTTTGCAGAAAAGGCCCCAGCAGCCTGGCTTGTACAAATATTAATCATTTCTGCTGCCCTGGTCAGGCCAGTACTCTGGAGGAACCTGAGCAACTGGGGGCCTGCCCAGGGCAAATGGAAAATCACCAGGGAGGGCAGGCTTTGGAGCTGTGCAAACAGGCCAGGCTCCCCGAATCCCAAGGGGGCCCATATCGGCCGTGGAAACCTGCCCTGCCCTCTCCCTTGTCCTCTTCCACCCCTCTGTGCTCAGTCTCCGAGCAGGGAATGGTCATTCTGCCAGCACCGAGGGCGGCTGCTTTCTTCAGCCCATCTACTCTCATATATTTATTTCCCAACTTTTGCAAGTATGGCCCTATGCCATGCCTGAGCTGGGCATTGTGGGGGACACAAGGGTGAACCAAAGGTGGCCTTTGCCCTCCAGGGGTGCACAGCTAGCAGGACAGGCAGGCTTGTCCAGGAGAGGGTGCATACTCGCCCCACCAACTCACAACTCAAGTGCTCGTGAACAAAAGCGAAGAGCTGTGGTTCTTGCACATTTATTCCTCTACAGACCTAATATTGCATATCAACTTTCTGCTCCAGGAAACCCATCTCAAACCACTGAAACATCAAAGATTGACTGGCAGTAGATAAATAGAATATAGATATGTGTATTTGCAAATCAAATTTGTGAAACCAAGCATTTATTATAAACGCTAGCCAGAGGCGTGGCAGTGGGGAGCAGAGAATGACATTTTGGGTAGACTGGCCTGGTTGCAGCCTCTTAAAATATAACAATACGGACTGTGGATACTACCTCCTTTTCTTGAAAAATCTTGCTTTATTTTGAAATGATGCTCTTCAGTCTTGAGACTGCAGGGTGCTGGGCTGCGCGAGTAGATCTGCCGTCCTGCATGCTGCATGATGGGGAGGAGAGCCCAGCTGTTGGCCCAAGCTGGGGGCAGAGTGGAGGGCCCAGGAAGATGGCCAGAGGCGCAGGTTTGAGAGGCCTTCAGGAGTCACTTCCCAGCATCCTTGCTGCCTCCGTGTTCCAGTCACTGTGCACTCTGAGGACCAGCCCTGCTTGGGTAGAGCTGATGGCAGCCATTGCCCACCATGACTCCTCACCCTGATCTGATGTTCAGGGCCCCGTCCAGCTGGCTTTGTCTGCTTCTCCACCTTTTCTGCCTTGACTTCCAGGGTCCCAGCCTGGCCTCCTGTCCCTCAGCATCCATGCAACCTACTTCTTCAGATTCTAAGCACAGTAGGGTCTTGCTTCCTCAGGCAGTCCTCAGTGATCTATTTGGCTTTACCTGCTGCCTAGGGAGTGCCGTGGAGCCCTTGACATTGTGAAACACCCTCTCCTTGGCTTTCTCCCCTCCCTTGGCTTACTTACCTGTGGGGCAGCTGGGGGGCTGCTGACTGGGGCATAGAGGGTGGCCATGCTCTGGGCTCTCCTCATCCAGCAGGCTAGTCTTGGGTCTGCAGAGCTCCAAAGTTATCAAGAGGTTTCTGCAAGCCTCCCAGGAGCCGACTCCCAGGACTGGCCCAATGTCAGTCCTGCCAGACCCTCTTGTTCGAGGCGGGTTACAAGGCCCACCCAGACTCAGAGGTTGGGGAGATAAGGTCCACCTCTGGATGGGGGACTGCAAAATAACACTATGAAAGGAGCTTGACTGTAGGAATGGGAACATTTTCTGGCCCTTTCTGCATCTCCCATAAGCGGACAACATTAACTTCCTGAAGATTTGGGAAGCCTCCTAAGACAGAAGGCAGCGTGGTGTGGTGTGGAGTGTGTTAACCTACCCCTTGCTTGCCCTGGCTGCATATTCAGAACAGCAGCAGCCAGGGCCAGCTTTGTGGGCATGTAACCTGGGCAGTCACACAGGTCTCCACTCTCAGACGAGCCTCACACATGGTTTAATGTCCTGTAGACACCATCTGGAAATTCTTAATAACCTTGAATAAGAGCCCCACATTTTCATTTCACATCAGGCTCTGGACCTGATGGTGGCAGGTATTGGTTATCTGCCGGGCACAGAGTGACCTGGCTCTGGGGCCCCTGAAGGCACTGGGTCTTCCTGCCCGACAGAAGGACCGGAAGAGCTGGAGCTAGTCCAAGGCCACAGTTAGGGGTAGAGTGGGGCCACCTCCGCAGCCCAAAGCTTCTTGACTCTTGGCCCGAGTCTTTCGACGGGCATCCTCCTGCACCTGCCCCAGAGGTGGACCCCTTCTACCTTTTAGGACGGATGACCAGGCTCTAAGTCGAAACCCAGAGCTTTGGGTTTAAGCTCCCATTAGCTGCCAGCTCTTGCCTAAGCCACGGATCCCCATCAACTCCTTGCACCAATCCTGCTCCAATGCCGTCCTGACCACTGCAGCAGACCTCCTTTAGAAACCCTTCGGGAGGGACCCTGGTGCAGAGCACACACCGAGCCCCCTATCATTGCAGCATGTGATACCTGACAGGGACATCATTTTGTGCCTTTTTCCTCTCAAAAATGTATTCTGGGTGGGTTGCTCACTTGCCGCCAGCTTCCCTGCTCCTGGCACAGAGCCTCCATTTCATAGCCCTTTGGATATATGCACTCTGAGCCAATCCTGGAGTCCAGTCCCAGTTCTGCCACTCACCAACTACATGGTCTTGGGCAGGAAACCTCTCTGGCCTCAGTTTCCTCATTTGTAAAAACAGGAAATAGGTTAACAATAGTGCCTACTTTGTATACTTATTCTGAAGACCAAGAGTCAACCTCTATGTAAAGGGTGCAGAACTGCACAGAGCACCTTGTAAGTTACATGTTTGCTGTTATCAGTGGATGAATGAATGAAACCATAACCACTTAACTCTGTCCCATGTGTCCCTGAAACATACTGGGTGGGTCTCTCAGATATCACTCATTCATTCCCTGAGCGTCTGCTGGGTGTTTACCACGACCCAGGGCTGAGGCATGAGAAGTTGAATGTGACCGTTTGCTCTTGGAGGACCTGGAGGGTGGTAAGTGAAGGTGGCCTGTACTATTTGCCGCAGGTGTGAGGATGGAGGGGCCCTGGAGGGGCCTGGGGAAGAGGGGATCTGCCCCACCTGGGGTGGGGTGGGAGGATCACCAGAATGGAGAGGACCTCGAGCTGACTCTGGCAATGATGAGTAGACGCTGTCCTTCAGACAAAGCACAGGTCGGATTCAGACACTGAGGATTAATGTTTTTTTAATTACCATAATAGAAAACGACAACAGCAACAGTGTAACAGTCAAAGGAACACAATTCCACAGCCACGATTTTATAGTCAGTAAGGTTAGGTATTTTTCACCAAAGGACCACACTGAAACCCCATCTTAAGAAATAGCCTTTTCACTGTAGTAAAAGTTAGTGATCTCATCACGAAACCAGGGGGCCTGAGTAGCAAAGGACAAGAATAGTTAAAATACCTTTTTATTCAGTATACTACTTACATTTACAAGTTGGTTATGAAAACATTAGTAAGACACAAACATCTCCGATTCTCTTGGAGTGAAGAATTGGTATCTGGGGAGTAGCTAGTTACAAGAATAAGGTTTCTGTAAAACTTGAAACAGTAGGAAGTGTCAATATGCCTTCCACTGGGGGAAATAGAGACATGGAAAAGGGTCAGAAATAAGAAGTAGGTTTGCACAAGGCTGCTAAGCAACCGCTAACTCCACCCCTTCTTTTCCAAAGAGGTGCTTTTCAGATGCATTGGTGAGAGGCCAGGTCCCTCAAGGTCCCAGAGACAGTTACTGGGTGGGGACAACAGGGGCAAAGCTCAGCCCCACCCTCCCATCCACTTCGTAAGATGTTCTCCATCTAGGCTGAGGCTGCTCATGAAAGCCCAAGACGGCAGAAATGGAGGGTTATGTGGATTTCCAAGAGGCTTTCTACAGTCCAGACCACCACCCTCGGCTGCAGTTATTTCAGATCAAGGCAGCAACCATGATCACTGCTGTTGCTTGGAAGAGCTTTGGTTTATTCAAAGATTCACAAATGGGGAAAAGTAGAGCTTTGGAAAACACCCATCATTGGGAATCCGAGATAGTATGTCCAAGGGCTCAGTTTCCCAACCAAGCAAAATTGTTTCTGCACATTGCCGAAGGTTCTCTGGGGAACAAGATATTCCCTGGTTAAGAACCGCTGGCCTAGCAGTTCAGAAACTGTGGATAGATGCCCTGGGTGACCTGCTGACCAGCCTGACCTGGCAACTCTCCCAAACCTCTGAGAGACTCAGTTTCCTCAAGTGTAAAACTTTGGCAGCCCCCTCCCCGCCAGCTTACAGAGCCCTGGTCAGAACCACCTGGATTATTGGGACAATACTCTGTACAGGCGGTAACTCTCCAGTTTGTTAACACAGTGAGAGCGACAGACCCTGGGGCCCTGGTGGCCGCTCAGCCACATGGAGGGGACTCAGTGAGGAATGAGGGCTCTCTATTCCTCCAACAGCCACAGAACACAAATTCCCTGAAAATGTTCCCTGTGTATCGGTCAGGATCTATTCCCAAGGCAGGAAGGGTCTCAAACCTCTTCTGGAGAGGTGGGAAGTCAGCTTGCAGAGGGGCCCCGAAGCACATGGAAACTCTCATCAGGTGGATGGAGAGGTGAGGGCAGGTGCAGGCCTGCACCATGGTCAGAAGATGGGTGCTCAGTACGTTCGGGGTACTGTACAGCGCGTCCACTCTCGCCAAGGGCTCTCTTGGCTTTTATTATCTAGCGTGATAAAAAGTGTAGGACTTTCACAGTGACTCAGAACAAATAATGTGGATATTTACATGACATAATTTGTGGAGTCAGTTTTATGTACTTCTGACCATTCCATCACTCTCTGGCTGCGTTACTGCTTCTCACTCTGGGGGAAGCCGTCCCCTCTTCAGTCATTGCGGTTTGCACTTTGAAAAACAAAAGGAAAGAAAATGCTCAAGGTCTAATCTTGGAAATGACTCACTGGGCTGGGAATATGTGGCTACAGTTTAATTCTGATCACCTGGATTTCTTAGCAAGGCTTCTTTTCTCCTGGTAGGTTATGAACTCTGTCCCTTTGAGCTCTCAGCACTCAGCCTGCCCTCAGCCCCGCTCACTGAATGACCAAGGTCAGGGGCCTGTGAGTGTGTGAGGTGGGAGAGGTGGGTCGGTGGGCACGGAACATTCCAGCTTGGACCACTCCCGTGGGACCCCTGAGCACAGCTCTCCAGGTGACCCCTCATAGCAGCCCAGTGAACGCAGGACTTGCTCTGGAGACAAAGGGCATTTGCCAGGACACGGCCAAGGGGGCTGGGTGACAGCTGGCAAAGAACATGATGCCCGTCTCAGGGCTGAGGCTGGTCATCCAGGGCTACCCTGTGCTCCCTGGGGAGCGCACAGCATGCAGGAAGATGTGCCCTGGGCCAGGCATCCTGGCACTTGTCAGCTCTCCACTAACTGACGACGTGGCCCCAGCTGCCCTCCCCCAAATTAGGGGTCCTATTAGATGCTCTCTAATGCCTCTAACCGCTGTGAGGTTCTGAGACTGACCAACACCTGTGCATAGCTGGTCGCTTTTCCCAGGACTTAGACCTAAACCTGGTTCTCTGGGACCAAAGAGCCCCAGCCTGAGGGGCCCTGGCTTGGAACAGACCACGCCTGAGGGGCTCATCCTGGAGGGTGTGGACACAGGGAGATTGATGCAGGGTACACTCCCCGGCCTGTGCAGACAACTGAGCTGCATCCGAATCTCAGCTCCTCCGCTGTGGGTTCTTGGGCTTACGAGCTTAGCTTGGCCTCAGCTTTCCCAACAGAAAAATGGGACAATAATTAATGTGCATTTTTCTGCACCCTCACTCCTGCCCCCACGGGGTGATTTGAGAAGTAAATGAAATACAAAAGGCACACAGTACAAGGAAGATGAACAATAAATGCCAGCAGTAAGAATCATAATAACTAACGTCACTACTAATGAAGGAATTGGAAGGTCATGCCCCTAAGGAAGGAGAGTACCATCTGTCTGGAAGGATGCAGGTGGCAGAGCAGACAACGGCCAAGGCGCACGTCTCCTGGGAGGGATTCCAGCATATGCTCGTGGTCTGGATGGCAGCCAAGCCCTCCTTTAGAACGGGCACAAAATGGCCTGTTGCCTTTCCAGCCAAATGGAACTAGTCTGTCCTCCCTAAATTTCTCCTCAAATCCTGGGGGATTCCTAAAAGGAAATAACCACCTCTCTCTGGGGGGCAGAGGGAGTCGGGGAGTCTCATTTGCCTCTTGACCTTGACCTCATGGAACAAGGAAGGGACCTCAGTGGCAGAGCAGGCCCCGGCAGGAGGGTGTGGACGCACCCTAGGACACGCCTGGCTAGCGTCCTGGGGTCTCTCCTCCACAGCTCTGGTGATGGTCCCATGCCTCCCCTCTGCAGTCCTGGCTTCCTGAGCCACTCCCTGCATGGGCTCCTCCGCTGGCCCGGGCCAGGCCCCTCCACATGCATCCTAAGAAAGCTGGTCTCTAGGAGTTTCTCTGGCCACACACAGGGACTCATGTTCAACTTGACACGGTGGGGGAGGGGCAGGGGAGAGGGCCCCTCACCCCTAAAGCCCGGGCAGAGAGAGGGCACAGGGCAGGGGGCCGAGGGTGCCCCATTCCGAGGATGGTCAGAGACGCAGAAGCCAGAACTGGCCCAGGCCACACCATGAAGTGAGGCTTTGGAAAATAGTCTCTGCAGACTCAAACCCGGTTTAAATGTGCCCTGCAGAGGCCTCCAGCCACCAAAGGCTGCATGACGTGGCAGAAAGAGCCAGGTGACCCAGATTCAAATCCTGGCTCATCATTTTGGTGCTGTGTGGCCTCAGGCAAGTTACTCGACTCTTCTGAGCTTCTGGTTCCTTCTCTGTGTATTAGAGCAACGATGCTGTAAAGGAATTGTAAGGATTAAATATGTGCATGTGAATCTAGCCCGGTGCCTAGACATATTACTCAGACAGTGGTGTCCAAATTCTTGACTCAACCTAACATGCAGACAGAACCCCTGCCGAGGCAGGAGGCAGAGTGTAGCTCCCTCTCTGGCTGGAAAACCTGTCCTTTACTCCTTCACCAACACTGACATGCACGTCTATCTTCATAATCACCTGAGTGCAGGTAAGACAAACATAGATAAAGACACCATAGGAGATGAGATGGAGTGAACCTAAGCGGTCACTGTCATCTGTTTAATGCAAAGTTTGGACAGACTGGTCCCTAGAATGCCTGACCACCTCTGGCCTTGACACTGAAAAGAGAGAAAGACTGGAGAGGTGAATTTAACTGACATGTAAATCAGGGGAAAAAAGCATTCATAAGGGAGACCCCTGTGGCAGAATGACCCGGAGAACACTGGCGCCCCTGTGCTCCTGAAGCCATCCTTTCCTCCTCACGGCAAACATGGGACCCTCTCTCCCACTGCCATCCCCACAGCCCATCTGGAGAATAGGGGACGGCCACCTGCTTTCTGCAGGCCTGCAGGCTTCCCTGGGGATGTGGGGTCAGAAGGTGAAGGTTCCTCCAGAAGGCACCAAGCATGGCCTTGTCTCCCCGCCCTGGCACTGGACCTCCCTCCTTGGGTCTCTCACGAAGACCGTCTAAGAAAGACCTTGCTCATGGGGCAGACACAGGGGCTTGACAGAGAGGACTCTGCTGAGCAAGCAGCCGGGATGAGGTGCACACAATGGCTAACACCCCAGCTAGCCTGAGGGCTGCTCCTGCAGACACCAGTGCCCCACCCACCCTTCCAGGAGTCCAGGCAGAAGGCCCCGCATTCCTCCTCCCTCTCTGCAAAGGTCACACCGGCTCTCTGCACTCCTGACCTCCACTTGGGGTGAAGCGTTTGTGGATGGACGTGTGGCTACACTGACAGATGGGGCCAATAAGAGCTGGCAGCCAACTGCCGGCACTGTCTGGAGCTTGACTGGTAATCCTGTTATCACAGCAGCTCAGTGCCAACCTACCAGACATGAATGCTGCCTCTGGACAATTAAGATGTCCCTTTGCCTCTCATTAAGAACACTCATTTCTACTGAGACCACAGTGACAAATTCAGGCTGTTTTCAATTGTCCCCAAATACGCACAAGGGCTTTCTAATCAGCTTTCTAAATTTCTCAAGCACGAGGGTTTTTTTTTTTTTGCCATTTATTTGCTTTTGTACAGTACAGGGAGAGAACAAGGAGAAAGCCACTCCTGGCCTGCCAGCGAGTGGTCCATAGGTGAGCCCCTGCCACTCTAGTTGGCACAGGGGGGCTCCCTAAGAAAGGGGGTTCTGTGTAGGGACTTAGTTTCTAAGGACAGAAGAAACTGAGCCCTTTGCCATACTATTCCTCTAGCACTAAAGCCATACTATTTGTCCAGCCTGCTCCAGTTTTTACAGGGCTCTCTCGTTTGCTGGGCCCCTCAGCCACTGACTTTTAAGGATGTAAGGAAACTGCCTCATACAGAGTACTTTCACACCTGCAACAGAGTGCATGGGAGCCATGCAAGTTTAAGTATGTAGGTGTCCAAACATCCTGCCACCTTGCACAGCTTCAAGACCCTCTGGATATTCTCCCCGAGGGCAGCTGAGAAGACAGGAGTCTGCCCGAGAGAGTGCTGAGCTGGGGTGGAGAAAGCCTGGGCTGAGCCAGGAACCACGCCTCCTATTCTGACCACTCCATTAACTTTCTCATCGATTGCAGGCAAATCACACCCCTCACCCTTCCATCCGTCAAATGATTAGGTGGACACAAGCCTTACTCATCTCTAAAATTCTGTAACCTCCCAGAGAAGAAAGAGCATCTTCATGCAGGTGGCCTGAAGAGTTAACTGCTTGGCAGATCAAGTTTTTAAAGGTGCTTCTCTTTTTCAAAAGAAGAGAAAGTCCATCCAGTAGAAGAAAACCCCAACCCATCCTGGAAATCCCACCGCATCACAAGTAATGTCCCCAAATCCTTGGGTTTCCTGATGGATTTGACTCTCAAAAGGGGTCAGGTGACAAAGGTGTCATTTCCAACTCAAACGAGGAACAGTCTATGGCCTTTCAAGTGACCACCATCAACATTCCAAGGGGCCGAGTGGGAAACCAAGATTGGGTTAGGAACAGTTAAGTTTGGGCTGCTCTTGCCCGGCACCCCACACACCACGTGTGCTAAGTTTGCATAAAAACAAGACACATAAGTGATTATTTACTGCCAGCAAGCCAGCGTCCAGCCATGTCGGTATTTTAAGCCCAGTGGGCTGTTCCCTCTGGTCTCAGGTTCTTGGAACGCAGTTCCAAGAATTCCCAATCTGCTCCTCAAAGGCTTTGGTCGGTCCTGCCTCTGCATCCAGAAGTTCATGCTCCCACGTTTGCAGGATCAGCTTGACCACAGAGTGGAATATTTTAAATCATGACTGCTTGGGGATTCCTGATGCATGGGTGCTGGCCCTGGAGAGGCCATGTGCATGGCCAGAGCTCCTGGTTCAAGAACATGGGTGCTGCCGGAGGCCAACAGTCCCTCAGAAGGTGAAGGCATACACCACCCCCACCACCACAATGTTCCCGAGTGTTGCTATGATGGCAATCCAGAGCAAGACCGCGTCGTTGGAGGACCGAGGAGGCTCCTCCGGCTGGCCCTGGCCGTTGGAGGCCACATGGACATTGGTGGAGGAGTTAAAGAGGGAGTACTCGGTGCTGAAGTCCTCGTTGGGCGAGTCCATGAAGGCGCCTCCCATCATGGGCAGCTGTGAAGGAGGGAGAGAATTAACCAGGGCTCACAGGGGCTTGGGAAGAACCACCCTCCAGAGGGATCCCTGCCTGGGAAGCAAGCCCACACCACATCTAACAGGGCTTCTTCTGCTTTTTTAAATTGTGCATATGGTAAGCTACAAGTATCTGCATTCACAGCAACCTTTGAGGCAGACACATCTTTGCAGATGGAAGCATTAAGGCAGCGAGCAGCTCAGCGTCTCCCCCCAGCACTGGCTGGCATCTCACTGAGACTTACAGACTCTCCCTCTCTAAATGCGAGGTCCGTCCACGACAGCACAGGTATAAAATGCCTTTATTTCTCTTGTAATTTTCAAAGTAACCTACACTCAGTTTAGAGCATTAAGAAACTATAGAAGATGAAAAAGAAAAAAATGCAAATCATAATCTCATCACTTTGGGATAATCACTGTTAACATTTTGACATTTTTCTTTACAATCTTTTTTTTCTGTGTGTGAGGGAGAAAGGGAGAGAAAACGTTTAAACTGTGGTTTTACATCTCTGCATAAAACAACTATCAAAACACCATTTTAAGAGCTACATAGTATTCTATCATAAACAAAAGGCACATTTTATCCGTTCCCCTCGAATTGGACATTTAGGAATTTTGATTCTTCCTATTATGAACAATACTGATTAACATCCTTGTACATGCATTTGGGTGTACACATATGCACACATGTGCTCGTACATGCATTTGGGTGTACATATGTGCACACATGTGCTCGTACATGCGTTTGGGTGTACATATGTGCACACATGTGCTCGTACATGCGTTGGGTGTACATATATGCACACGTGTGCTCGTACATGCATTTGGGTGTACATGTATGCACACGTGTGCTCGTACATGCATTTGGGTGTACATATATGCACACGTGTGCTCGTACATGCATTTGGGTGTACATATGCACACGTGTGCTCGTACATGCATTTGGGTGTACATATATGCACATATGTGCTTGTACATGCATTTGCACTTATTGGGGCAGATTCCAGATATAGAACTTCTAAGTCAACAGATGTGAATATATCAGCACTTCTGGCACCCAGAGATAATGTCCACAGAGGGGTGATTCTAGGTCGCACCACCCTAGTGCTCTGCCAATGTAAGGATGCTGGCGTGTTTGCACTCTGGAGACCACAGTGCCCTCTTTCCATCTGTAAAGGTTCTCTGCAGCTGAGGCTTCAGGCTGGGGGTGGAGGAGGTGGGCTTCTCAGAGACATGACCCTGGATATTGCCGTGAAGAGACCCCTCCCAGCTCCAGTCCAAGACACCAATGTCCAAGGCATCCTGGCCCTTCCAGAACTTTACAGAGGCTGAACAGGTTATGTTCTCTGCCACCTGTTAGGCCCAGAATATTTTTCTTCAATGGTGTCTGAATGAGTGAACAGCAATCAACTAAGTAAGTCTTCCTTCAATTCATATTTACTGGGCATTTCTCCTATGGTCAAGGAATGTGTTAGAGGGTTTTAAATACTCTCATTGAAACACTCAGCTATCCTGCTGGAGAGGTCCACTGAGTCCCCATTTCACAGATGGGAAAGCAGAGGTCAAGGCCACTGCTCCAATCCGTGCTGGAGTCAGGGTTGAGAGCATGGAGCTGGGGAGCCTCCCGCTGTGCACACAGCAGCCCCGACTTGGGTCAGATTCCATATGGAACCCCAGAACCACACTCCAGCAGGTAAGAAGTGGGCTGCACCCAGAATCACGGGGCACAGTGGGGGCCACTTCACTCAGCCACTCGCCTGCCAAATGCATAACAGCGGCGTATTCATGGGTGCCGCTCTTCTGGACTCTGGATAGAGTGGTGAGCAAGAAGGTGAGCCCCACCTCCATAGGGCCCCCCTCTCGTTGGGGGTGAGACAAGGCAGATGGAAGGAGAAGCAGAAAAAAAGAGAGGCAGGAGGGAGGGAAGAAAATGGAAGAGTGTCTGTATAGGAATGAGAACCGTCAGAGAGCAACACGAGGGGGCTACTTCAGGCAGTTCCGTGCCTGCCCAGCCCTGCAGCTCAGTGGCTTCTTTTTAAAGATGCCCACCCGCTACTGAGTCAACAGGTGGCTTTCAAGCATCTGCTTGGGCTGAGAAAAGCAACCTTTGATGGTCATGCGCTCAGAGGAGCTCAGCATTTCATCCCCATTGTTTCCCACCATCCCCGCTCCTAAAAAAGAGCTGACGCTCAAAGAGTATTTGCTGAATGAATGAATCCTAGGACCCCCTCGCAAGAATCCCGAGGCCATGAAGAGATTCGGCCTGCAGCCGACATTTCCTTGCTGTGTGACGTAGGCCCACTTCAAACATGCTTACAAATTAACACTGTATATTCTGCGCGGATCCACATACACATAGGGCAAAGTATAAACATGGATTGTAAATATCTGAGCCAGATTCACCACAGTGGCTGCCGCTGAGAAGGGAGACTGCCTTGTCTGTGATACTTTATTAAAAAAGATACAAACATAATGTGATATTAAAGCTGGTCTATCTGCTCAGCACCTGTTATTGTTTGGTATTTTTAAACTTCATAAGCACGAAGAACAAAGCTTTGGGGCCTGGAGCGGGTCACGCTCGAGAGGGTGATGCTCCCCGCCCTAGGACTGGCCACTCTCTGGAGCCGGGAGGGGGCCTCAGCCCTCAAGGTTCCCATCCCTCAGTGCTGGGGTCACTGGGTGGCACGTGGTGGCCAAAAGTGGTGTGGAGGGGTTCCAGGAGGACGTGGCTGTCATGGACACTGGGGTACCATCCCTGGGGTCCACACAGTCCCCAGCCCACCCCCTAGAGCAGAGCTGGTCTGGGACTGTGGGCCAGCCTCCAGGTCCCCATCTGTTTCTGCTAAACAGATGGAGATTACATAAATCTCCCCTAAGCTGGGCCTCTCTGGAGAAGAATAGAAAATGCTTTCAAAAAGAAATCTTCAAAGTGCAGTAACCAGAGGTGCTTCAGACAGACACTTCCCTGGGTCATGACCACCTTTCAGAGGAGGGAAGCCAGAGAGAATGGGTTAATGGCAGAGCTCTGTGACCTGGGCTTCTGGCCATACGCTGCTGTCCACCAGGACCCCCTCCCTTTAGAAGGCTGTCCTTGGCACTGCAGGGCCCTGGCCCAGCCACAATTAGAAATTTGATACTCCTGGGCTGTGAATTTTAAAGTTAAATTCCTATAGGGGTAGAAACATTCCTATTGTCCCATGTCCCCAGGGGGCTCTGGCTCTCCAATGCTGCTGGGGTCAGAAGACCCTTATTCTGGCCCCATGGAAGCCCTGCCTCCCTCTCAGAGCCTTGCTTACCAGGGAGAAGCTCAGATGATTGACCACCAATGCTCAGAAGTCCTTGCCAGACACTGAGAGGGTCAGCCAGGGTCAGCTGGAGATGGCCCTACAGTGAGACCCTTGTGGAGAGGATGTCAGAGAAGCTCTTAGATAAAATCCTCAGAGAATCCCCAGGACACTGAGTTATATCGGAATTTCAGATAAATGGCAACATAAATTTTGGGGGATAATTATGTCCCAAATATTACACTGGGCATACTTGCACTGAAAATGCATACTAAAAAATGATCTGACATTCAAATTTCACTGGGAGTCCTGTATCTTTATTTGCTAAATCTGGCAACTCTATGTGTGGCCAATCTGAGAAATAAATGCAATTTCAGAATTTGTTCAAGGCACCAGGCTTTCAGCTTTGTCTCTTCAGAGTACACCATCTGTGGCCCAGTCTCTCTGGGTGACTTAGTTCACTGGAAAATTCCAGGGACATCTCCAGCCAGCCTGCAAACACTGTAAATATAATTTCTCTCATTGCTAAATTCTAGGGTCTCTATGGTCCTAATATAAAACTTGGATAGATTCAGAGTGTTGTCCATCCATTCGTTATTCATTCAACAAATGCTGAAGGCACACCCTGCCCTAGGAGGTGATGGGACAGATGCTAGAGATGACCTCTGACCTCGGAGGGCGTAACATTTAGAAGGAGTACAGGGTCAGGCATGCGGCTGTACAATGGCATTGCATGCACGTCCATAAAGACAAAAACAGACACCGGGATCTCACGTGAAGCAGGCATGTCGGGGTGCATGGCTTGGGCTGAGGAATCAGGAAGAGGGTGAGCCTCAGCCCTGTTCCTTTCTGGCTGTGTGACATGGGCAAGTGACTAACCCCTTCCGGAACTCAGTTTGCTTATTTGTAAAATGAGGGTAATAGTGGAAACCACCCCATAGGTTGTGGGGGTGAAGTGTGCACATGTGCCTGAAACACGCTGTGCCCGGCTGTAGGCGCTCAACGCTGTGAGCCCTGGATGCTGGCCACGCATCTGTGGCAGTTACGGGGAGCCTAACACGCCAGAGAAATCCTTCTCTCTGGTCAGTGGAACCAAGAAAAGGGCCCTCTTGGTCTGAAGAGTATGGAGAGTCCCCTCATCCTTTCTTCTTTTCTTTCGTGCTTTGTCCAGCAGACAACCGATGCACGGGGCTCTGTGACAGCCTAGGAAAATGAGGTTGACAGACACTGACTCTCACCAGAGGGTTAAGGCAAGAAAGCCCCTGGAGCCGAAGAGTATCCCAGGAGGAGAAAGCTGGGGAAAGACCCCCTAAACCTGTATGAACCTGCACACCTTCTGGGCTCCCCCCAAGCTGTGCATTCGTGGCAGCCACCAAAGACGTGTGGTTAAGGCTTTGAGAATGGAACCAGCACGGACACCCTGCCCAGGGCCAGACTCCCCCTTGTGAGGTGCTGTGCAGACCGACCCCACAGCACTGCCAAGGCCTTCCAGTCTGAGTGACACTGGCACCACTGCTCACAGAAGGTGAGGCAGAAATCTTCTGAAGAAAGAAATCTCCAAATGGTTTCACCGGCAAATACTATCAAACAAGTATGGAAGAGTAAGACCGGTTCTGCACAGCCTCTTCCAGAAAACAGAAAAGATGACACTTTCCAACTCATTTCATGGAACACTTCCCAGATCACGCTCATGGTGTCAGCATTATCCTACTACCAAAATCAAAGACAGAACAAGAAAACAAAATTGAAGATCAATATCCTAATTGAACATAGGCAAAAAGGAGACAACAGATACTAGCAAACTGAATCTAGCAATATATAAATGGGATATATGCGGGACTGGGTCAACATTCACAATCATTTAATGAAATTCACTAATTAACAGAAATAAAAAGAAACAAAACAGGATCAAATCAATAGATGCAGAAAAATCATTTAACAAAAGTAGACATCCACGCATGGTAAAAACTCTTAGCATACTAGAAATAGCAGGGAACTCCCGAAATGCAATGAGAACATCCACAAAAACAAAAAGCAAAAATAACCTCATATTGAAAATAATAAAAAAAACATCATATTGAAGATATTAAAAAATCAATTTTTCTACAGTCAAGCAATGAACAACTGGAATTCAAGAAAGTCCTATTTTAATATAAAAGAACCCAAAATATAAAACACTAAGTATAAATCTAGCAGAACACGTGATTTGAATGCTGAAAACAAAATATAAAAAACAACAATCAAATTTATTTGATGAAATAAATAAAAGAATGTCTAAATAAATGCAGAGAATACTATGGTGATGAACTGCAATATTCAGTACTGGTGAGATGTGAATTCTCCCCCAGTTGATATATAGATTCAATGCAATCCCAATCAAAGTCCTCGCTGATTCCAGAATATATATCCAAAGACAAACGACCAAGTACAGCAAAACCAATTTTGAAAAAGAATACGGTTGATGAATTCAGAGTATTTTATTTCAAGCTTTAGTATAAAACTACAGTTATCAAGATAGGGTAGTGTTGGCGAAAGAATGAAACGGGTTAGAGGGTCCAGAAATAGATTCACATAGATAACATGAGTTAAATGAGGAAAGGTTAGTTTTTTCAACAAATGATGTTGGAACAATAGGACATGAATAGGAAAAAAAAAAAGTACACGAAACTTGATCTCTTACATAAAAACTATAAAAAAAATACCCTCATGCCTTATGGCAAAAATCAGCTCAAAATGGATCACAGACCTAAATGTAAACATAAAATTGTAATACTTTTAGAAAAATACTTAGGAGAGAAATGTCTGTGACTTGAGTTAGGCAGACAGAAGTTTTAGATCCAGCACCAAATATCATAAAAGAAAACATTAGTAAATTGGATTTCATCAAAATTAGAAACTTTTCCTCTGTGAAAGACACTAAGAGAAGGAAACACCACAGATGGGAAGAAAATATTTGCAAATCATGTATCTGATAAAGGACTTGTAACTAAAATATACGAAGATCTCTGAAAACACAACAATAGGAAAACAACCCACTTAAAAAAAATGAGCAAGAGATCTGAACGGCCCCTGAACAGATGGCAAATAAACACATGAAATTATGGTCAACATCATCGATCATTAGGGAAATACAAATTAAAACCACTGGGAGATACCACTACCCACCTATGAAGATGGCTCACTTGTTTTTTTTTGAAAAGGGTCTCTACTCAGTTCTGGCAAGAATGTGGAGCAGCTGTAACCCTTACACAAGGCTGGTGGGAAAGTAAAACAAGAGTTTGGCAGTTTCTTACAAAGTTAAACACACACTTAGCAAATGACCCAGAAATGCTACTCCTATGTATTTACCCAAGAGAAATGAAAACATGTTACACAAAAATTTCTGTACAAGTGTTTATAATAGCTTTATTCATAGCTGCCCCCGAACTGAAAACCACGCAAATGTCTTTTAACTGGTAAAGGAACAAACAAATGGTGATTCAGTCACACAATCAAACACTCCTTGGCAATGAAAATGAACAAATTATTGACATACACAAAACATGGGTGTATCTCAAATGCATTAGGCTACGTTGAATGAAGCCAGACTGAATCAGCTGCGTATTGGATGCTCGAAATCATCTATTCTGGATGAGGCCGAACTGCAGGGCAGACACTGGGTGTGGGAGGTGGCTGACTGCACAGAGCAGCAGGAGGAAAGGTTTGGGGTGATGGAAAGTTCTTGATCCTGATTGTGGTTGTAGTCACAGGCCTCTATGCTTTTGTTAAAACCTATAGAACTGTACACACCAAAACAGTGAGCTTGGCGTATATATTTTCAAAAGCACACCTTGGGAAGGTCACTGCTGTTCCCGCAGCCTTTGCTGGGACATGCCCATGACCTGCCATCCGTGCAGTCCTCTTCTGCTCTGAAATGCCTGTGGGGCACTTGCACGGGCCTGCTAAGGTCTTAGAACACTGACCTCAGGAAGTAGTGGCACCCTGTCTGTCCACCTCCCTGTGGCTGTTCACACCCTTCCCTGACCCAGAAGCTGGTCCCAGATCTACACGTGCCCAAACTGCACCCAATCTTCCAGGCCAAGCTACTATTTCTGGGACCTTCCCTTAAAATTTCAACTTCTTCTGGTTCTCAAAGCATTTGATTTGTGGCTCCTACTCACCCCCAGTGCCTGCACCCATTAAGATACAGTGCACTCATGTGCACGCACGCACACACACACACACACACACACACACACCGTGGTGCCCTTAGGTCTTCGGTTCATGAAGGTCCTGGACAGTTTCTTATTCTCTCTGTGCCTCCTGTGGTGCCCCAGGCTTTCTGCAGTTACTTCACCATTTTAATAGGAATGGAAGGGAAGGAGGGAGGAAGGAAGGCAGTAAATAAACTCTGATTGAAGAGCTGGCAAGCTTAGCACCCAAGTCCTGCTGCTTTGGTTAGCACATAACATGGGTCAGAGAACATTTCTGATCAAGGAAAGTGACCATGATGTGAAAGTGCATCAGAGTGGGAGCTGCTGCCGTGCGCCACCCCACTTAGGGCTAGGCTCCTGACAGGCATCTCAGGCTGTATTCACCATAAGCTTGGAGCACAGCTTCTCAAGGTTTTGTGGCCCCATCCCCCATGGCTGGCTACAGAGCTGGGTCAACACCTTCTCCCCAGACCCCATCAGGAGAGAGGACTTCGGTTGTGGCCAGTGGGCCAAAGGCTGAGGATCCCCACTGGGCATGAGTGTTAATGGCTTAACTGGAGTAATGGCAACAGATGATGGCCATCAGGACCCAGGAGTTTATGCCACCAGATCCGGGGGAGGGCAGGGGAGCAGGGTTTATCCAGGGCATCTCACCATATGAGGAAGTCCGTGTATGATGAGGCATGGAGGGCACAGGGGTGCTGGAGGAAAAGGAGGCGAGAAGCCTTCATGAAGCAGAGAACCCAACAGAAATGCATACGTGTGTTTGCTTGTATGCATTGTACACACATGTCCATAGAAGCACTATCAGAGTAGCTCCAAACTGGAAGCAACCCAATGGCCCATCAGCAGTAGAATGGATATATATACACGGTGGCATAGACACACAATGGGATTTTACAGAACAGTGGGAGTCATGAACTACAATTGCACACCACAGCATGCATAAATTTCACAAACACAATGACCAAAGTCACCCAGACACAAACAACAGATTATGCGATTGTTTGTATCAGCGGTTCTCAACTGGAAGCAACTATGTCCCCCAGAGGACTTCTGGCGATGTCAGGGGACATTTTTGGTTGTCATAACTGATGGGGAGGGCGTGCTGCTGGCGTGTAAGCACAGGGTCCAGGGCTGCTGCTGAGCCTTCTACATACAGTGCCCAGGGCAGCCCCTATAATACAGTTATTCCATCCCAAATGTCAATAGCGTGCAGATGGAGAAATCCTGATTTTTGTAAAGATCAAAACCAGGCAAAATTAACATCTGGTGTCAGATTCAGGGTATTGCTGCTCCTGGGGGGGTGAAGGTTGGAAGAGGCATAGGGGTGGTTTGATTCTGATCTGGGTGCTGGCTCCTTGGGAGGAAACACATCAAGCTGTCCATGTCCCTGTGTGCCCACGATACTTCAAAAAGTTGCCCCTAAGAATATGGAGGGGAGAGGGCTTCCGGGATGATGGCGGTGTGAGCAGGGCGGCAGAAATCTCCTCCCAAAACTATATAAATCTACGAAAATACAGCAAATACAACTATTCCTAAAAGAGAGACCAGAGCACACAGGAAAGTGCACAGTGTGTAGCCCACACCTGGGAGGACTCAGCACCCCATGAGGCGGGTAAGATACAGAGCCGCGACCCGGCGGCACCCGAGCACTCATCCAGACCAGCGCGCCGGCGGGAGGAGAGGATTCGGAGCCGGGAGGGAGTGGAAGAGCAGGTCTGCGAAAAAACCAACCCCAGTGGTCTGCGCCGGGAGCGCTGACACACATCGCGCAGTGCATCGGACATTGGAGAGGCAGAAGGTGCAGGTTTTGAGCCAGGAACACGCCAGGACCGTGCAGCCAGCGCCCAGGGACAAGAGAAAAGCACACGCCGTTTGTAGCGGTCTTGGAGAGGCGGGGGGCCCAGCGAGGGAACACCATCGCCCCGGCGGGCTCAGCCCTGCAGGCTGGAAGTCCTGGGGAACTTCGGTCTCCTTTGCTGGTGATAGAGAGAAGGGAGCAGACACGCTGGAACTTTATACAGAAAACAACAGCCTCCCATTCGTTCCTGCCCTGGCCTAAAAGGGGCACGGCGGCAACTGTTGATTAGTGGAGCAACAGCGACGCCTACAGTACGCTTAGAGAATCCACTCTAGGTGGGCTTTTTTTTGCTCGTTTGTTTTATTTCTTGCCCCCCCCCTTTTTTTTCCTTTTTCACCTTCCTTTTCTTTCATTTCTTTCTTTCTTCTTTCTCTCTTTTCTTTCTCTTCCTTCCTTTTTTTTGGCTTGCTTGTTTTTTTGGTGTTTTTTTTTAAACCTTAAAGAGCCCAGCTGACATACGTGGCACCTACCAGCGACCACTCCCATCAACATGACAAGACAGAAGAACATGATACAGACAAAAGTCACCAAGACACCAACACCCTCTGAGAAGGAACCTGAAGGGATGGAAATGCACAACCTTCCTGAAAAAGAATTCAGAATAAAAGTCATAACGATGCTGATGGATCTACAGAGAAATATGCAAGAGCTAAGGGAGGAAGTGAGGGAAGTCAGGAAAGATAATGCAGAAATGAGACAAGCCATCGACGGGCTCAGCAGCAGACTGGACGAGATGCAAGAGACTGTTAATGCAATAGAAATCAGGGAAGAAGAACACAGAGCAGCTGAGGCAGAGAGAGATAAAAGGATCTCTAGGAATGAAAGAATATTAAGAGAACTGTGTGACCAATCCAAACGGAACAATATTCGCATTATAGGAGTACCAGAGGAAGAAGAGAGAGAAAAAGGGATAGAAAGTGTCTTTGAAGAAATAATTACTGAAAACTTCCCCATGCTGCGGAAGGAAATAGTCTCGCAGTCCATGGAAGCCCATAGATCTCCTAACACAAAGGACCCCAGGAAAACAACACCAAGACACATAATAATTAAAATGGCAAAGATCAAAGATAAGGACAGAGTATTAAAGGCAGCAAGAGAAAGAAAAAAGATCACCTTCAAAGGAAAACCCATCAGACTAACATCAGATTTCTCAAAAGAAACCTTACAGGCTAGAAGAGAATGGCATGATATATTTAACACAATGAAACAGAAGGGCCTCGAACCAAGAATACTGTATCCAGCACGATTATAATTTAAATATGACGGAGGGATTAAACAATTTCCAGACAAGCAAAAGCTGAGAGAATTTGCCTCCCATAAACCACCTCTACAGGATATCTTAAAAGAACTGCTCTAGAGGGAAGCACTCCTAAGGCTAAAAAGCTGTCACCAGAGAAAATAAAATCATAGTAAAGCAAGCAGACCATCCAAACACTAACTAAAGGCAAAGAATAAAACACCTAGTATATAAAGAATGGAGGAGGAAGAATAAGAAGGGAGAGAAATAAAGAAACATCAGACTGTATTTACAATAACTTAACAAGAAAGTTAAGTTAGATTGTTAGATAGTAAAGAAGCAACCCTTGAACCTTTGGCAACCACAAATCTAAAGCCAGCAGTGGCAATAAGTACATATCTATCGATAGTCACCCTAAACGTAAATGGACTGAATGCACCAATCAAAAGACACAGAGTAACAAAATGGATAAAAAAGCAAGACCCATCTATATGCTGCCGACAAGAAACTCACCTTAAACGCAAAGATATCCCCAGATTAAAAGTGAAGGAATGGAAAAAGATATTTCATGCAAATAACAAGGAGAAAAAAGCAGGTGTTGCAGTACTTGTATCAGACAAAATAGACTTCAAAACGAAGAAAGTAGCAAGAGAGAAAGAAGGATATTACATAATGATAAAGGGATCAATCCAACAAGAGGATATAACCATTTTAAATATATATGCACCGAACACAGGAGCGCCAGCATTTGTGAAACAAATACTAACAGAATTAAAGGAGGAAATACACAGCAATGCATTGATTTTAGGTGACTTCAACACACCACTCACTCCAAAGGACAGATCAACCAGACAGAAAATAAGTAAAGACGCAGAGGCACTGAACAACACACTAGAACAGATGGACCTAACAGACATCTACAGAACTCTACACCCAAAAGCAACAGGATACACATTCTTCTCAAGTGCACATGGAACATTTTCCAGAATAGACCACATACTAGGCCACAAAAAGAACCTCAGTAAAATTGAAAATATTGAAATCCTACCAACCAACTTCTCAGATCATGATGGTATTAAACTAGAATTAAACTTTAGAAAGAAATCAAAAAGGCTCACAAATACATGGAGACTTAACAACATTCTCCTAATTAACCAATGGGTCAATGACCAAATCAAAACAGAAATCAAAGAGTATATGGAGACAAATGACAACAACAACACAAAGCCATAGCTTCTATGGGATGCAGCAAAGGCAGTTCTAAGAGGAAAGTATATTGCAATCCAGGCCTATCTAAAGAAAGAAGAACACTCCCAAATGAATAGTCTAAAGACACAATTACTGAAATTGGAAAAAGAAGAACAAATGAGGCCCAAAGTCACCAGAAGGAGGGACATAATAAAGATCAGAGAAGAAATAAATAAAATTGAGAAGAATAAAACAATAGAAAAAATCAATGAAACCAAGAGCTGGTTCTTTGAAAAAATAAACAAAATAGATAAACACCTAGCCAGACTCATTAAGAGAAAAAGAGAATCTACACACAAAAACAGAATCAGAAATGAGAAAGGAAAAATCACGACAGATCCCACAGAAATACAAAGAATTATAAGAGAATACTATGAGAATCTATATGCTAGCAAGCTGGAAAACATAGAAGAAATGGACAACTTCTTAGAAAAATACAACCTTCCAAAACTGACCAAACAAGAAACAGAAAAACTGAACAGACCAATCACCAGCAACGAAATTGAAGCGGTAATCAAAAAACTACCCAAGAACAAAACCCCCGGGCCTGATGGATTCACCTCTGAATTCTACCAGACATATAGAGAAGAAATAACACCCATTCTCCTTAAAGTTTTCCAAAAAATAGAAGAGGAGGGAATACTTCCAAACTCATTCTATGAAGCCAGCATCACTCTAATACCAAAACCGGGCAAAGACCTCACCAAAAAAGAAAACTACAGACCAATATCCCTGATAAATGTGGAGGCAAAAATACTCAGCAAAACATTAGCAAACCGAATTCAAAAATACATCAAGAGGATCATACACCATGATCAAGTGGGATTCATCCCAGGGATGCAAGGATGGTACAACATTCAAAAATCCATCAACATCATCCACCACATCAACAAAAAGAAGAACAAAAACCACATGATCATCTCCATAGATGCTGAAAAAGCATTTGACAAAATTCAGCATCCATTCCTGATTAAAACTCTCAACAAAATGGTATAGACGGCAAGTACCTCAACATCATAAAGGCTATATATGACAAACCCACAGCTAACATCATACTTAACGGCGAGACGCTGAAAGCTATTCATCTAAGATCGGGAACAAGACAAGGATGCCCACTCTCTCCACTGTTATTCAACATAGTACTGGAGGTCCTAGCCACGGCAATCAGACAAAACAACGACATATAAGGCATCCAGATTGGTAAAGAAGAAGTCAAATTGTCACTATTTGCAGATGACATGATATTGTACATAAAAACCCTAAAGACTCCACTCCAAAACTACTGGAACTAATATCTGAATTCAGCAATGTTGCAGGATACAAAATTAAAACACAGAAATCTGTTGCTTTCCTATACACGAACGATGAACTAACAGAAAGAGAAATCAGAAAAACAATTCCATTCACAATGCATCAAAAAGAGTAAAATACCTAGGA